>JAECWI010000562.1:7070000-7670000 GCA_018150345.1 Drosophila equinoxialis
GTCTAGAAAAGCAAGAGCCCTCATTAGGTCTCTCCCCTCTCTTTTTTTCTCGCTTATTTTTCTCTGAGTGCCTGTGGCCTGGTATTTTGTCTGGCTGTCTCAGCATTTTGTACCTTTGCCAGCATTTTTGTTTACCTTTTTGTTTCAGTATGATTTGATTTCTTGACCATTTACGTTATTGAAATACATTTTTGTTGCGGCAAAACTAAAACAACGACCGACTCTTTGGTTCCCCGTGCTGTCTGTCGGCTTGCTCTTGTACTTGATTTTTCATTGCTGGTGCGTGTGCTACAATTACCGTTCTTTCTTTGGCTTTCTTTTTCTGCAATTGCTGCAACTGCCACATGGCTAAAATACAACAACAAAATAAGAAAAAAAAATACGACTTTAGCTCTGGCTCAGTGTTAATTGTGTATTATGTGTCTGCTATGTAATTAATGATTTGTTTTAATTTGTGGTTTGCGTTTAAGTTAAATGAATCGTCGCCTCGTCGGATTTTGCGTTGTCATCATTAAATCAAACCAAACGAAATACATGTATATACATCTATACTCAAGTGCCGCAAGTTCGTTGCCTAAGTCTTTCGTTTTTGGTATATGTCAGCCGCTGGCAAGAAGAAGAAGAGGCGATAACAACAACAACAGGGAATGTCCCCCAATATTCAATTACTTAATATTTTAAAATATCAAATTGATATTCGTTTTGCTTAATTTTTTTTTTTTCATAATAATAATAATTTATTTTTCTGGTTTCTGTTGTTGTTGTTGTTGCTGCTGGCTGTCATTGCCAGAGCAGTGAAAGTCGACTGAGCGCATTTCTTTTGCAATTTTATACATTTTTTTTTTTTTTTTTTACTTTTAACGATTAGTGAGCCAACACAATGGCCTTAACAATGGCCAAATGTTATTCTTTGATTGTAAATGAAATAAAGTTTGAATACTCTCTCTCTAGCAAAGTGTATATAATACACTTGACCACAAAGTTGGAAATGCTAAAAGCGAGAGATATGCAAATCCCCTGATCGTTATTGGCGACTTATTTTGAATGTTAATTGAAAGTGACTGTTATATTCATATTGATGAATTGATAGGTAATAAACTATAAATACAGCAACTTAGTATAGTTTATACTAAACTTGGCTGCAAATGGGGGTTTTCGGTTTGACATTAATACAGACACTCTGACGAAATCTATACAAATGAAATTAACAAATATTTATTTAATATAAAAGAACATGACATCACACAAATGAATTCATGCATGTGGAGAACACATTTTGAGTTCAAAAATACTTGTTTTTTATTTGGAATATGCCAAAGACTTTATTATTGGCTACAATTTTTAAACTTAAGACTTAACATGTTTGAGTTTATTACTAATTGATTTAAATTTTAGAATTTTCCAAAGAATAAATTGATAAAAATCTCTGAATTTATGAGGCTGTCATTTTTGAATATTACAGATATGTTTTTTTCTTTGAAAAATTTTACCTAAAAAAGCTTTTTCCAACAGTCCCCCTTGATTTCTTAGAAGGAGAAACATTAATAATAAATTGTATACACTTCTTCGGATTTGACTTCATAATTTAAAATCTGTCCTTACTAGTTAAATTATTATATTGTGTGACTATATTGAAGTGGGTATAGAACAACAATGAAATAAAATTTAACAAATGATCTTAACAATTGATTGAAATGTAGCTGCCTGTAAAAAGATTTCTATAAATAAAATAATTGAGATTTGTTTAAAGTACAATGTATTCGTAGCTGACATCAGCTAAATATATTGAATTTACAGCTATAAACTGATAAGTTGTTAATCATTATAAATTGTCTCACTTTATTTAGTACATACAAATGAATATTTTTCTAATTAAAGAGTATTTCACGTTTGCCATGGCTGATATTCATTTTCTTTTGATATTTTCTTTCTATTTCTGTTGTTGTTGCCATTTTTATGGCCTGACCTTTACACATTTTAAGCTGTTACTCAATAGTCGCATTTTATTTGCTGTTTGGGTTTTCAGTTTGAAATGTTTTTTCCTATTGCTATCGCAATTTATTGGCGTTTATTTATGCTTGTCATTTTGTTTTGTTTAGTAGTTTGTTGTTATTATTATTGTTGTTGTTGTTGTTGTTGTCTGTGTGTATTTGTTTAAGTTTAGTTTGCTTTTGCATTTGCTTCGATCTATGCTCCTACGCTTTTAAGCTTGAGTTTGAATTTTTGTGTATTTCTATCTTTGTATTTGTAATTAATTTTATTGACATTTGGCAACACAAGTTGAGACTGAGGCTGAGAAGTGAAACCAGTTTCTTGTTCACTGTTTTTATATATATGTATATAAGTATATTTATGCCCTGCTCAGCTGTTCTAACTTGATGTTAGTCATGGCAGATGATTTAATAATGATTTGCATGGCAATTTTGCAGGAGGCAACCAAAAAGCAAACCCACACGCCCCCAAAATAAGAGAAAAAACTCCAAAATATTTCATTTTGAATCAAATTGACTGATACTTGTCATATCTTTATGTTCATCTAACCATTATAGTTGCCCCCATCAACGAGCCGACAACAACGACGACGGCAACGGCAGCAGCAACAACAACGCAATCCCAGAAGAAGATTACCAACACCATTGCCAACGCCACCAGCCACATGACCACAACGAACTCTAGTAATTCCAACACCACAACGGTGACCCAGCAGCAGCAGCAGCAACAGAGCACAACGGGCAGCTCTTCCACCACATCGAAAGTATATATCAAAAAGACAGGCAGCAGCAGCAATTCCTCATCCTCGGCCTCTGGCCGCAAGGAGAGTTTTGGTTCACGTGATTCGCTTAACGATATTCTTAGCGAAACAGGATTGCCCAGCGGCAATGTGGCCGCTCAGCGTAAATCGCTGGAAAACAAAAATCTGGATCTGACCAAACAGCCAGGTAGCAACCAAGCAGCCAAGGGCAATTCCACAATTACCACAATTACGGCCAGCAGCAGCAGCAACACTAGCAGCAGTTCCAGTACAACAGCGGCAACATCTTCAACATCCTATACCGAATTACGTAAAAGTCTCGATAATATGGATGAGAAAATTAAATCACCGCCGCCGCCAGTTCTTAGCAAGAAGCCCAATGTGCCGTTAAAGAAGACACCGACAGGTGGAGTCCCAGTCGGGGGTAAATGCAACTAAGTTCATTCTCTACGACACATGACTAATTATCTCTCTATTATGTCCACAGGTCCTCTAATGGCGAGCAATTTGAAGAAAAAGAATCCAGAGGGCAAACTAACCAGTGCTGTATCCCACGATATCGCTGATGGATTGACTGCTAGTAAATTGGTGTCCGGACATTTACCCGAATCTGGTGCTCCAGGCAGTATAGTGATGCGTCGAGCGGCCACCATAGCCGTAGAGGATACTGATTTCGATCGGGTGGAACGTGCTTCCATACTGACAGATATGCGCGCAGGTCGCGTTAAGGCACCCAAGAGAAGGCCACCCTCGGCGGCTATCAACGTACTGGGCGAGAGTAATAACAATTCGGTTTATGTATCATTGAACGGGGCCAGTGAGCCAAGTGAAGATGCTGGAATTGGTGGCAAGACTGCTCAAGCCACTGGCTCATCCGACGATAATTCAACGGGTGAAGAGCAATTGGCTAAACCCAAACCACGTGAATGGCAACAGAAAAAGGCACCCTGGATGGAGGAGCTGAAAGCCTCGCAAGTGACACGAAAGAAGCCAACGCCAAGCACAGAACCTAGAGGAGCATCAGTGGCCGAGAGAACCTCCAAATTGTTTGCCACCGAGCAGGCGACGACCTCCAGTGTGGTTACAACAACTGCCAGCAGTAGTACTACCAATAGCAGCAGTTCCACCACAACAAAAGTGCAATCCTCGGGGATAACTTCTTCCAATCTGATGCAGCAGTCCATGTTTGTGGATAGTAGCAATAAAAAAGAGGTGACAGCAAGTGTCGTGACCACCAGCACCAGCAGCAGCACCACCACCAACAACAATAGCAATATCAGCAACACCAGCACTACTAATGATGCCATCATGTCTAAGAGCATGTCCAAATCGGCGTTAGCCACGGCCAGCAGTGATGAGGAAACACGAGTCACTCGACCCAATAGTCTTTCCATACGCAACCGTAGTGTCTCACCATTGGTTAAAGTCAGTAAATGCCAGCAGCAGCAGTAGCAGCATAGCCGAAGAGAAGAACAATCAAGCCAGTACAGTGCCAGAGCCAGCAGTAGCAGCACCAGCAACAGCAGCCCCAGCAACGGTCCAGCTAAACAATCATCATCAGCATACATCTGCACCACTTGTCTATCAGTTGGAACAACGAGTCGATAAACTGGAGGCCACCGTACAGAGTCAACAGCGAACAATTGACGAACTTGTACGGACGCTGCGGGAGGAAACGGAACGTGTGAGACTATTGCGAGGGGAGCTGGATAAATATGCTCAGTGCGTGACGCAAGTTTGATGAGATAACTAAATTAACTAGCTGCAGAGTTATAAACGCATTGCAATATATAGTATTGGTTGGGTACCAAATGGCAAGAAGTACTTAAATCTTGTACTATCTTTCCCATATTACAAATGAACTGTTGTTAACGGTACCCGGCAATTCAAAATAATGCCAAAATGCGAATGCGCTGCCTAATTGTGCTATCTATAACTTTCCCTCTATAGTAATTGTTGTTTTTGTTGTGGCCCGCTTAGCTTTCATTCCTATCATATCTATCCCTAGAGATTTCTGTAGTTAAAAACCAATTTTTTAGCTAGCTTTAATCTATGATGTCAATTTCGTTATACAAATTCTGTCATACATTCCAAGAAACAAAAACATTTGTGAAACTTCAATAACGTAACGAATTCCTAAGACAATCCCAAAAACAAAAAAACGAAAAGAAGAGAAAACCCACATACATATACACACATCTAATCGGTAATCCTCAAACCCACAAGAGAATTGTACTTATCTATCTAACTATCTACATATATATATACTAAAAAGAAAACAGTCTACCATTTACTATAGCCAGTTTCATTCTAATTTATAATTTATACATGTATATGTATGTATGTACTTTTGTACAATGTGTGCTAATTCATCATTTTTACCATTTGGCGTAAATTTGCATGCAAATAAACAGAGACACAAGTTTTAATTATTTCCATGTACAATACATTTAAATACATATTTTTTTTTGGTTCTATAAGTATTTTCACATTCTTTTTTTATACCTTTACATTCGAAAATTGATACTTGAATGGGCATTGCGTGTGATTTCTTCTTTTAAATGGCATTATTCAATTACAATTTGTTTTGTTTATACGATTATATGATTATTTTTTAACGATGTATTAAAGTTATAAAGAAGTATGTACTATATACATATATACGAAAGAATGAAGAAAAAGAGAAAGGAGAGAGAGTAAACCATATATAAATAAAGTTTGATGAAGATGCCTAAAATGTAAGCAATATAAAATAATTAATAAAAACGAAATATTTAAAAACAATTTCCTTTGATTTCTTGTTCTTTTATTATTTTTGTTCTTAATTATTGTTTCCTAATAGTTTCTCTTCATATCAACAAACAAATTAATGCAGAAACAATAACAATTCATATCATTAACTTTAGATGTGTAGAAAAATCTGTAGTATTCAATATCCATTTTGGCCAACTAACTTATTGCTCAATATTTCTTTATATATCCAAAACAGAAAGAAAACGCAGCGTGGGAAGCTTGATAATTGGATGTTTTAAGTGCTAACCATAACTAAACTTGGCTAGACCTATATACTATATTAAATAAAATGAATTAGTGATTAGTTAAATGTATAGAGATTCCTTTTTTTATTTTGTGATAATCATAACAAAATGTTCTTCTATAAGTTAAACCAGTTAATGTCAATCAATTAGATAGCCCAGGCTCAGTGCAAAAAACAAAAAAATATATTCTAATAAAATTTGATATAAAATGCTTTTGATATTGCTTGTAAATATATAATACATATTGTACAATAATATGGCTTAAATAATAAATAAATTTAACTAACAAAAGCACTTAAAACTTATACTAATCCCATACTGAAATACTAAACAGCCATTTGGTTGTGTCGAGGTTTTGGACTGTCTTATTAGGCAATAATATTAAATCATTTCATTTATGTTCATAAACTCCGAATCAGCACAATAAAACTAGTAAGCAAGAGTCAAAAAACTTTATGCAACAACAAAACAATATTATTTGTTGTGCTGTGTAATATTATCAAAGTTCTAGACTTCATTTTAAATCATAGGATTATTTATGACTTAATTTGTTGATTGATTTTGTATATTTAATGCCTGTAAAAAACAATTTGGAACTGTGCCATGTACCGCATTAGTCCAAAAATTTTAAACTGTTTCCACTAGTTCTCTTTTGGTTGGTGTATTTGCTAAAAAAAAGCTATTCCCACTGGTTCGTCACTTGACTAATTATTAGTTAGACAGCTTGGTAAAGAAAACAAAAACTGTCTGGATAAAACAACATTTTAAAAGAAGTATATTAAATTTAGTTACTTATGTATATATATCTTCGATCCATGACGATCGTGATATATAACTAGTGGCCACATATTCTATGTAATATAACGAGGGTAAGTAATTCAAAATCATCAGCAATTGATAAATTTGTATAAAATAAAGATTAGTATGACAAATTGAATTAAAATCAAGCAATTTCATATACAAAAGATATAGATGTACCTTAGATCTATCTAGAAGTACCTTAACAGGATCAACTTCAAGCCGGCAAACAATCAAAATAAGTTTGATATGAATCAAAACGGAAGCCAAATAACTAGCAGCGATTAAACAAATATCTATTAGAACATGGTTTTAGATGTTAAAATGTTAAAGTTCTTTAGAAAACATATTCAAAATATTGTGAAGTAATGACTAGTTCTTTGTTTTAGAGGGCATACAATTTTCGGTGCTTTCAATTGTTAGGCTTAGACCTCTGATTTGATTTGTTTTTACAAACACGAAGCCTTAACCGAGTCTTTTTATTTTTTGATAGTGGAACGAACTCTAAGCCTGTTGTTTTGTGGGTTTGGGTTTGTTTTGGCTCTTTCGATTGCAGCTGTTTGTTGTTGTCGTCGCGATGTTTCTGTTTTTTTTTTTTTTTGTGTCTATGTTCATGTGTTTGTTCTGCGGCCCGAAACTAAGAAAAATCGAGTCGAAGCCTGTTTGTTGGTACTTGTGCTTTTGCCTTTCTTATGGGGGGTCTGGTAATGTTGTTGGTTTGTTGTTGCCTTGGCACTTGGCTGCGTTCTGTGAATGTGACGGCGGCTGCGATTGGGCTCAGACTCTCTGAGCCGAAGTCGACTTTGCCATCGAAGTCGGAGTCTGAATCGGAGTCTCAGAGCTTTTGCCTGCTTCTTTTGGGCCGCGGCTAGCCAGGCGGCAGTAAGAGCCAACACTTATCAGTTTCTGATCGCTGTGGGAATTCAGTTAATTGTGGACGCTGTAGCCAAACGGACGCAAACGGACGGGCTAACAGCTAAAAGAGAGAGGGCGAAGCGAGCGAGCGAGCGAAAAAAGAAATTACTTATTTTATAGTTCATAAATATATATACATATATATAAAAACAAGAAAATATATATCCACTTAGATCGTTTGTCGCGAAAGTCAAAGAGAACGAAAAAACACAGCTGAAAACTTATTTAAGGACCGTTCAAAAAAAACAAATAAACAAAAATTAAAACTAAAATTTAAAAAAATTCTTAAATCTAGTGAAGGAAATACTTTCCTCTTCTCCCCCTGATCAATTTTATTTCGACAAAGTCAGTTAAATTGAAAGTTTTCAGAGTGTGTTTAAAAGCTAATTAAAACTACATTTGCGAAATATAAATTAATAAAAAGTAATAAAAAAAAAACATACAACCAACAACAACAACAAAATAATGAATACCAATAAAAACAATTTAAAAACCTATAAAGAAATCAGCTAAAGCTCTCGCGCCAATATTGCTCCAATTTGTACAACAACAACAACAATAAAAACGGCTTAGCAACAATTGCACTGAGCAACAACAACAATAATAAAAACAACAACATCAACAAACGAAAACGACAATACGATTATATAGAAAGCTTAACAATCAAATACAAAAATCAACTTGAACGCCAACAACAACAACAACTACAACGGGATTAGCAGCAGCAACAACAACAAATGTGGTGGGTGCATTGGTAAGCTCAGCGGGTTAAAAAAAAGTAACGGTTAATAATATGCCAGACACAAGCTAAAATTGGCCAAAAGACCAAAAAACACACTAAAGAAACCACAGGGCCGGGCTAATAACCAACAAGCCATAGTTTCTACACTCTACTCTTTAGTGAAATAAATGTTTGATATGATTGATCCTATAGGGAATATATATACATACATATATATGGGTAAGACATCTGCATAAACTCATATGCAAAGTGAAAGGATATATCATTTTTACTGCCAACAAGACATAAGTAATTATTAGCTAATAAGAATGGTTACGTAATTTGGTAATTTGGTTTTTTTTATATAGGGTTGAGGACATGAGGAAAATGTTCTCTCCCAAAAAGAATATTTTTCTTAGATTATCCAAGACTAAAATGAAAGATTTGACACATTTTAAAATGAATAACTAAATCAGCCACTAATATAAGAGCCGATTTCAGATAGGACTTTCAGTATGAGTCGAATAGAGTCTTATTTTGATATTGAAGATTTCAAACCTAAAATTAAAAAGATATTTTGTTTCCTTTCCTTTCCGAAAAATTGAGTCAGAAAATATTGGAAAGAATATTGTTTTTAAACACCTTGAATACAAAATTATATCCCAAATGGACTGAAACCACAAAACTTTATCCTATTACAGCGGGTCTATTACTTAATTCTAGACATAATTTCTTCAAATTCATGGTAGACTCAAAATCTTACATACAAATTGATCGGTCCTAAGTGTCTATATAATATTAAAGTTGGAAAAAAATTAATGACAATCATGGGGCGTGTTTCTTTGGAAGATTTTGAGCTTAGAATCCATGGGAATTTACTTTTTCAAAAATGAAATATTTGAAAATGAAAATACATGAGTGACATTAAAAGTCTTTGATATCTATGATTGATTGAAGATTTAGAGTGTAATAAATTTTCATATAACTTATTTAAATAGTTCTCTGCCATGGGAAAATCAATTCACAATTTGTTATTTGTCTTAGATTAAATAGTTAATACTTTTTTATTATGCACTTCAATTTGTTTTATTTTAATGACTTTGAAGTAATTGTATAATCCGTTAAATCCGATTAACTAACAGCTATAACTATTAATCTAGACGTTAAGAAAATGTAATTAAATAAGTTAGTATCAAATTAATTGTATTTAATCAAACTATTTGAATATAACAATTAGTTAAATATTATCTTTAGTTACATTGGCATATATACCCCTTAAGGAGAGTGTATAAATAGCAAACGCGTTTTTATGCTTAGCATTTTTTTCACATTTTTTGCTTGTTACTCAAAAGTTTTGTTTTTGTTTTGTATTTCATTTTTTTTTTCTGTTGCTGTTTAATTTTTGCTACCTTGCTCAATTTGGTTTTTTATTTCGTGCTGTTGTTGTTTTTGTTGCACCTTCTTACAGCCGCTATAAAATGCGGATTTGTCTTCAATTGTAAAAATCTAAGGCACTTTGAAGGGGTGAAGGGAAGTTAGGGGAGGGCGTAACAGGGGGGCGGTATGGTCAGTGAAGGCTAAGCCTTAAAAGATTGTTGGCTGCAGTTGCTCAAAAAAAAGGAACAAAACCAACATTGAAAGAAAATGAGAAAAAAAACCATTAAGAAAAAAATACCAGAGACTTGCCTCAAGGTCATGGATGAAAGTGTATATGTGACTCAGTGTATGACTATATCTGTGTGTCTGTGTGTGTGTGCTGATTTACATTTACAGTTAAGCCAGCCATTGGAGCCTTTTTATGGCCTTTTTCTGCTTTGGTTGTCTTGGAATGGATTCCCAATGGTGATTGACAGGCGTGTAGAAAACTATAGTTATTTTTTTTCTTTCTTTCTTTTGATGGATTGGTGGACTGAACGCTTGGCTTTTGATTGAGGAGATGTTTATCTCATGGCAGCAGATTGCTGCAATGTCTTGATGGACAAATTTGACTTGATCTCCACTGTGTATTGTAATTGAATTTGTTTTTTTTTTTTTCTGTTTTTCTCATTTGGCCTGCATTAGGGGCTATAATTTTGACGCCCTTCTTATTAGTAATAGTGATTTTATTGATGAATTATTAACGCTGAAGTGTAATTGAGAGTTGCCCCTCAAAAGGGCTTTTAAGTGGATTTTAGACACGAAAAATTGATTCAAAAACGGATGTGGCTAGAAACTAATGGATGGCTTAAATTAATTTTTTATTTCTAAGCAATTAAAATGCATTTTATGAGCCTCTTAGGCGGTTTGTAATGTGATGTAATGTAATGTAATTTTGGTATGGAAATTATATATATTTTGAGATAGTTTTGCAAAATCAATTGTGGTTGGCCATGAATTCTAACTCTCTGCATATCAAACGAATCATGATGGTTATGAAAAGCTTTGTTGGTCAATATAGATTACTAAGGCTAGATTAGACTAAAGCTAAAGTTTACTAAAAGTCTTTAATCGACATTTCACAAATGTCTCTAAGAAGTTTTCATCTCTAAAGCTGTTAACGACACTTTAAGAATGTCTCTGTTAATTAATCAGCTTAGTAACTAAACTTTGAGTAAAATGACGCCGTTTTCGTACAGTCTTTGGAGTTTGTCTTACAGTTTTTGGAGTTAAACTATTTGTCTATAGTTATTATTTTTAAATCGCTTACATAACAAAGTCGTAAGTTATAAGATTATTTACTTTATGTTAGATGCAACACACCCATATAAAGTTTATTACCTAAAATATATTTGTATGGTTTGTTTATAGTTTTATCCTTTCCAAAAGTAATAAATAAGTTTTATTGCCACTAACATTCTAAAAAAACGATTGCTCAAACACGACTCATGGAAGTCTTGCAATATTATGGATCAAACATTTAATAAAATGTTTTGTGTTTTTTTTTTTTGAAGCAAAGATTGCTTAGCTTTTGGCCAAAACAATTAACTAACTGCAAAACGTAAATTAACAAATTGCTGCTGACAAAACTTTTTGTTTGGAAGTTGAACAAAAAAGTTTAAAAATTTGTCAAACTGGTTGCGAATGCACTTTAGTATCTACTGCTATGTCTTAATATACATCAGCAGCAGCAACAACAATAACAAACAGACATGATGATAATAGTAACAAAAAACCAAAAAAAGTGTAATAAACTTTTAACAAATTCCATGGATATACAAACAACTTAAAAACGCCCCAATTAGTATGTTTTTTTCTTGCTGTTGCCTTTTGGCAAATATATAACGCATACGCCATGTGGCGGCCTTTTCCAATGATGGTGACTCTGGCTCTGGCTTTGAGCCTGTCCGTCCCTCAACCGAGACTGTTAATGAATTGCAATAGTCGCGCGACATTTGCCGTTTTTGTTTTTTTTTTTTTTTTACCATTTTCATATTATTTTTATCTCTTTTGGTTTTATTGTTGTTGGGGCTTTTTGTATGAAAATGTTTGACAATTTGTCACTTGCCTCGTCCAATTGTGTGTGTGTCCATTCGACGATATCGAATTGCGGGTGCGGAGCGCGTTTAACCCATTTGTTACACATTTTATTCGCACCTAATGTCAATTTATTTATTGACGTTTTGCCTTCTTTGCCTTTACCTTTAAGCTGGTTCACTTCTGGTTTTAAATCAAGTTTATTAACCGGAATTGATATTGATTGTAAGGTGTATTTATTTATTTTGTTGTAATCATTGCATTTTATTGCCATTTTTCCTATATACCTACATAGATTTTTTCTTTTCCTTTTTTAGGGCGTATCCCCATTAACTGTCGATTAGCATTCTAATTTATATACTAAACGATCCAAGTGATCATTGTATTGACACAAATTTTTGTTCTATTATATAGCCAATGGGCATGCACGAGTTTAACCAATTCAATTTCAAGAACAAATCGTTCACAAATTTTGTTGTAGAGAGGTTCTATAAATCTAAAGACAAGCCACTAGCTAATACACTGATCTCTGTACTGTATGTGGAGACCAACTAGCCTAATAAATTGTATATTATTTTAATAGAGTCGAAAGTGAAATCGTTTAAATTCTGTTTAATATTAGAGCCTAAATTAATTAAACATTTCAATTCTATTAAAGTTTTTTTAGTTTAGTAGATTCTTCTAGATTCTGTATAGAATAACCTCTCAACTTTATGCTGTGTATATATATAAAGACGCCGATTGGAGGTATATTTCATATATGTAGTATCAAAGATAAAGGTCATTCCCATCAAGAAAAAAGTATTCGTTTCTTCAACTTTGGTAATCAATTTGTTAAAGAAAAATTTAAGCCGTAGAATTTTTTAACGTTGCTTAAAAAGCAGAACAATCAATCACTTATGGACGGGTTCTGGAGAAATCAAATAAACTTTAATAAATTATTAACTATAATAAATGGCTGCCATAAATATAGTTAAAATTTAACTTATCTACAAATCTAAACAGAAAATATTACTTTTAACTATGCTAAAGTACATCAAACAATTTCTTTCATTTAATCAATATGAAAATCTATTGGTTTAAAGTGTATATACATGAATTAGTATAGGAATATCATCTATGTTTGGTCGATTGTTGTCTTTTTGGCCTTAACCCAAGTTAGATTCTAGTCAGCATCAGGTAACTTTGATTTCGATTTATGGGTGCAGCAGCAGCAACAGCAACACAAGCTTTAATAACTACCTAGTCTTGCAGTAAATTAGAGACGTTTAGCTTGGCATATGTCTACATACCAAGATATATGTACATATATGCATATACTAGACGTATACTTAATGAATGTGTGAACCAATGTGTAAGTCTAAGCCGGTTTTCGACCTAACATCAAACACATCACAATGAACTTTAGTAAACGTGGCCAACCGTATAGAACTTTTACTTTCCGTTTATGAAACTTACATAGGAAAAGAAATTTAACTGCGTCAGAGAATGAAATATGAGAAGGCGATTAGACCAAAAATGGTTAAATGGTAGGTATATAATGCCGGTTAGAATTGTTATTTCCATATTTTTTGTGTTTTGTTTTTGTTGTTTTTACTTTGGCTAATTAATGAGCCGCGTTTAGCACCAAGAAACTTTCGTTTTTAATGAGATGCCTTTTGGTTTTTGCTTTTTGTTTGTTCTTTTATAGACATAAACTTGTGTAGTTTTTTTTCCTCCTCCTCTCGACGGAATATATATATTCTTTTTCTTTTTGTTTTAACCCATAGACAAAACAAATTCCTTGATAATTAAAAGCCATTGAACGAGAGAGAGAGAGAGAGAAAGAGAGACAGCGACTATGAGTAATTATATGGACTGTGAAGAAACGCTTGATAAGAATTAGAACTGGTTTCATCCACTATTTTTTTTTGGCCAACCAACTATTTTTAATTTGATTCTTTCATACCTACCATATGACTTTGGCTTGATGTTTACGACTTAATTACATATTTCGTTATGGCGGAAATGCTTGAGACTCATCGGAATGGAGGATTTTAATGAAATAAAACTTTGCGATTCATGCAAAAAAAAAAAACCAAGAGGAAGACACTAAATTTGACCAACATTGAGTGTCGATTGCAGCAAAAAAACAAAAAAATAAATACGAGAAACAAAAATACCTATCAAAATTATTTGCCATTAATTATAAATATGTTGAAATTGCAACAGACAATTGAGCATCTGCCTGGGCTTGGCCAAACATCGCATAACTTCATCCAACCAAAAATACAAAACAAATGTCTGCAAACTTGTTGCTGGCTGCCAATACAAGTTCAATGATTCTATCGAAACATAGACGTAGGCAAAAGAGGTTTGGCCAAAATGTTGATTCGGTATCAATAATATGATATTAATATAGTCATCATATATAGGGTCATAAAGTCTTTTCAAGACCATCATCATAATGAAACTTAAATTTTGATGGCAATAATAAATGATATCAAATCGAGGAAATTAAGTCTAAAACGTTTAAGCCATAATTCTTTGTGCTTAAGTATAGAAACTTGTTTGTTCTTAAATGAGTTATACAAATTGTTAGTTTAAATGTTTTTTAAGTTATAAATATAGCTCTATCTATATGTTTTTAGGTAGTTGGCTTACCCTACGTATACGTAATAAGTACATACTATTTTCAATTTCAATCAATTTTTTTCTCATCAAGCATTTTAAAGTTTAACAAATTATTGTTGCCAAGATAAAGTGCCAAATAACCACAAATTTTTAGCATTAATTCTGGGCTTAATTGAATTCCATTTTCCATACCTTCCCCTCTTTGATTAACGCCCCTGCCATCGACACATAGACCACAAGCAAATATGCCGTGACTCTATCAAATTTTTTGGTGAATCTTAAAAATTAGTTGCAAGTGCTCAGCTCAAGTAACAAATAAAACCAAAAACGTACATAAATAAAATAAAATTACTTGCTGTGAAATGCACCTTGACATTTCAAATGGAATTTTCATATTGATTATTGATTGCAGTGAATTTGTTTCGGTTTTTGTTTTTTTTTTTTTTTGGTCTTTGGCTTCATTTTTGGGGATTTGTAAAATTTTTTTCGTATTATTTTGCAATTTATATGATCTGACAATGACTTTGATGTTTGTTTTTTTTTTTTTGGCTGTTTTTGGTTCACGCGTCGACAATTTGCAAATGAATTTTGTGAATTTATGGCTTGTTGTATGCTGTATGGGGAAGCTTCTTTGGCATTTAAAAATTTCTATGCACTCATTTTTGTCTTTTCTTTAATTGCAGTCATTAAACAAAACTCAACCAGCGAACAAGCAGCAACACTGACAACTCTGTGGTGATTGGGATTTTGGGACTTTTTAGCCAATGTTTTGCCACTATAATCAGGATGATTCAACAACAATTCAACGGGATGGCCAAATGAATCACATTTTAGCTAAAAGAAAGTGAGCTTCATTAAGAATCCAAGGTTTTTGTCAGAACAAAAGGCAGCAAATAAAACGCTTGATTAACTCCACAATATCCCCAACAAAAGTTCGAAGAAGAACTGCTCCAAAAAGGAAGGGAAGAAGCAGCAGGAGCAGGAGAAGAAGTGAGAACGAAACGCAACATTAAGTGAAGTGAAGTAGTCAAGAGTGGTTAAGGTATTGACCATTAAACCCACATCAACGGCATGGCACACTTTTGTTGGCAACTCAAATTGCTGATTTTGCTGTTGGTAAGTTTAAAACTGTGTTTCAGATTTTTGTTTGCTTCTTTCGCTTTAACTTAAATTTACCCGTAAGTAATTTGTGTCAGTCAGGAACACAAGTGCTGGGAAAATCCAAATGAATTTACATATGAATTTGTACGCATCTTGTAGAAGAAGGATTCCGATTGTATAGGTCTTCTAGCTGTCACTCGTAAGTGAGTTGAGAATTCCTAACTGGATTTCTAATCGATAGGGCACTACAATTTTAGAAAGAATAGCAAAGTCGGCTAGAGTGCAAATTTGGAGGTTCTTAAATAGCTGTGCCTTAGTATGAAAAGTAGTTAAATCATTTAAGTTAAGTATTTAAAATACGCTCTATGCATTTAGCCAATAAGTTTCAATATCATTATGAGCTACATTATCATTAATTTAGTGTTTTTAATTGTCAGTTAAAATTTCATTTTCAATGGCTATTTTGACTCAAGTCTATAGTAGTTATTTTCATTTTAGGTCTATAGTAAACTTTAATTAGTTGCAAGCCTTTAATTAGGAATTTAAATTAATTTGAAAAACAAAAGAAATGTACCGTTATTTTTGTCTTAACTATTATTTAAAAGTTTAATATGTTTAAAGAAACATAGATTCTCTTGTATATTTCCATATATTTCGTGTATATCAAAAACTTATGAGGCTCGAAACTTGTTTTATGTATTGACTGACTTTTGCCAATGAACTTCAAAATTGAAAAGTTCACGTTCACCTGCTTACCTCATGCATATTTCATTCATTCATATTATTTTTTCTCGATTATTTCTATTTCATACGTTTTCGTTTTCTCTCACTCCACCTCCTTTTGTTTTTTTATTTCTCGCACTCTATCTCTTAAGTAGTTTTCGATTGTTATAACCTTTACAGATAATAAATCTGGCTCACTTTTATTCTTCGTTACGCTGATCAATATA
Source organism: Drosophila equinoxialis (assembly GCA_018150345.1). Taxonomy (NCBI): domain Eukaryota; kingdom Metazoa; phylum Arthropoda; class Insecta; order Diptera; family Drosophilidae; genus Drosophila; species Drosophila equinoxialis. The sequence continues at coordinate 7,086,342 of JAECWI010000562.1, forward strand.
TATATATATGTATAGTTGGTTTATTGTAATTGTCTTGAGATTTATGTATGTGGTGGCTTGGCAATTGCAAATGCATTTCACATGCACCAAATTGCTTACTTGGCCAATGCGTTTGGAAAAGGCTTTTTATTGATGTTTGTTGTTGTTTTTATTGTTGTTTGTGTTACATTTTATTAGGCCAAATCATCCATAGTTAATAATGGCGGGTGAATGCATTTATTTTCTAGCATTGTTGTTGTTGTTTATTAATTTTACCACACAATTGGTTAATGTCTGTTGTGGCTGCTTCGTCTGGACTGTGTTTGTTGGAGTATATACATATATACATATACACACATATATATATATTGACTGCTCATTAGACACAAAACAAAGCTCGAGTTGATTGTGAGTAATGTGGAGTAGAGTAGAGTAACGTCGAGTAGGTAAAGTAAGGCAAAACTGAAGCTAAAATCCAAAGTAAGCTAAATAATTGCACGCGATTTGAGTGCGGTTATGCGCAACTGGAAACTAGTGATGGCGATTCGATGACGACGACGACGACGACTGCGACGTCAGAGACGGCAGCGGCAGCAATTTGCAAATTATGCACAATAAAGGGATGGTGTGCGGGGTAAGGTGCGCTGCGGTGCCGTACAAAGCGTTGTTGTGGTGCAACAACATTCTAAAGTTTGATTTTCTTTCAATTATAGGTATATATATATAAATAAAATGTTAACCCATTGTGGCACATAGATTTTCCATTGAAAATTAATAGGAATTTCGTAAATTTGCAAAACAATTAAGTTTTAGACTAATAATCATAAATGAGCTTATTGTTTTAACATAAAAGAGTCCTATGTCGGCAAAAAAATGGTAAAGTAAGCACGACTTTTCTTGATGGATTGCTTTTCTTTTTCTCTTTCTTTTTCCTTTTCTTTTCTTCCCTTAGCCTCATAGATTTTGTTTTGTTACTCCACATAAATTGAATTTTGAAAATTATTATTTGCTAATCAAGAAGAAGTCTCAAAAGTGACTGATCAAAGTGGTTTCTGTTTAAGAAATTCTTCCAAATGCTGGTTTGGAGGGTTAATAGCTCTTAATTTTAAATTTTGTATTAATAACTATTTTTGGTATTTTTCTATAAATATTGTCTCTCGCCAAATATTTTCGCAAATTTTTATCCCATTTTGTGTTTTTTCGGGTTAAGACCTCCGTTTTGAGTTCAGATATAAAAAACATTTAGTTGGAGGTTTATTCTGACTTCAGTTTTGAAGATATAATATTTGGTTTCCTAAAAACTTCGCTCGGAAACCCAATTAGCAACCAATTTGAACCCTTGACCTTTTTATCATTTTGACTTTCAATGGCCGTAAAATAACAAATTATATTCGAAATAGCTTGCCATAAATCAAATTTTAATAGATTACTTTTTGTTCTTTCGATTGTTGTTTTGCCTATTGGGGGCAGAGAGGTGTTAACTGTATGCAGAATAGATCTATGCAGTTTTTATGTCTCTGCTTTGTAATTAATAAATGTATGTTATTATGTGCTCCAGCTTGGTGATATGATAGTTGCAATTTTCGAGATCACTTTTGGATGGCATTGAGCATTTTGCGCCCTAATGTGGGCTGCCAGTCTGGGGCAGTGGGCTTGAAGATCAAATCGATCGAGCAAATAATGGTTGAAAAAAGTAAACTTTTAGTTGCACAGTTGCAACACAGCAGCTGACGACAGCGGGTGGTGACTGGACCCAGAGATTGGGGCATGAAGTTTTCGAATGGCGACCGCTGACACATTCACTTGGCTCCTTTCAACGCCCACCACCAGCACCGCCACCATCACCAGCCAGTACTGTCGACCATTACCACTCCCATTACACAAGAAATGCCTTTCGGCCAACAAACCAACAAACAGCAAAATATGCAAGTGCATTCAATTCATCCCAGTTTGATAAAAGACAACAAAAACAAAAGAAAAACAATCAACCTATTTTGTTATTTTATGTATTACATGACTTTTACCCAGAAATTTGATCCGAAATATGCAAAAGCTTTGTGTGTGGCAAGTTCGTGCCTTGAGTCATTCATTTAGGAATTGAATCCTGTTTTAGCATATCAATCAAAGAGTAGAAATAAAACTTCCGAAATTTGCATGGAAATGATATTGTTATACATATTAAAAAATCGAATTGGACTATGAAAAGCAATTTGATTGTTCAAAATTTTTCAACAATGAATTTGAAACTGGATTTCTTCTTTATTTGACTTGACATTCCCCACGCCACTCTCTTCTCTGCCGCCACATTTGGCTTAGATGCTTATTGGCTAATTAAAATAAAGTTTCAGTTTCAGTTTCGATTTCTGTTTGAATATGATTATATATATGTACATATCTTTTTTAAGTTTCGTTTGCGGGCACTTGAAAGTCAATTGATTTCGTTTGACCAAACAAAGAGAGTGTTCATTAAGGCATGATTATTGCTTAATTGTTCTGATGTCCATTCGATTTGAGATTCAATTAAGACGGATATAACATTATATTGTGAGGCAAATGTTGAGAGTTTCATTTATTACATATATACATACATATATGCTTGACACTTCCGCTAAGTTGACAGCCGTGAAAATTGTCACTGCTGTTGTGAATGTTGCAACAATCGAATGATAAATTGATGTTAAATACGAAGCAAAGTGCAAAAGAATGTCTAACAGGATTAGCAGCAAAAATGATTGAGGAAAGGAAATGACAAAAAGTAAAAATAAACGCAAAAAAAACTGACAACATGCTCCCCAAAACTGATAAATCAATCAAGATTAATAATTGCCTATCATGGTTGGCTATCAAACAGTAGGAATAACAACAACAACAGCAGCAACAAGTGGCCTAAAAGTATTTCATTCATTAAACTAGAGCACGTCACTGACTTTGCTCAGCCGGTTCAAGTAACTTAGCCTCCCTCTCACACACACACACATAATGGCCAAAAAGGAATGTTTTTGTGTTGGTCAATCCTATAATACAATTGATGTATGTATATTTTTAGAACGTTTTGTTTTAACCAAATGGTAACCAAATATATTTAACACTCTTTTTGTTGGGCCCTTTTGTCTTATTTGCCATCAAGAGACTTTTCAATCATTTTTAGTGTCAATGTTAAATGGGCCTGGGCGTTGCTTTAAGCTGTTCCTATTCCTATTACTGAACGCTCACTCACTGAACGCCCCTGGTCAGTCCGGTTACTTCTGCAATTTTATACATAAAAGGCAAGGCAATCCGTTGAACTGATACCGAACGACTGACGATGACTAAGAAACAAATGCTGATGCTGGCCAGTTACTGCCTGATTTACTTACTATGTAATTTTAGCATATATGCGAAGGTGTTTTGGCTGCCAACAATTGTTAGATTGAATCGCTTTAAATATGATCTAGAAAAAGTTGACTAAAACAACGACAGCGAGAACGACGAATGGCGACAACAACCGCTCGCCCACAATAACAATTGCATTTGTTGCTATTGTATTTAATGCTGTTTTTTAGTTGCTGTTGTTGTTGTTGCACATCGCAGTTCGCTGCTCTCAAAAAAGCTGCCGGATGTTGTTAATGTTTGCATTATATTTTTGTTGTTGTAATCTTATTTCTATTTAATACTATGTATTGTAGATAGATTTACAAATTATGTGATTATTTGAGCATTGTTTCAATTACCTTTCGATTCGTATAAATTTTGATTGCCCATAAAACTGTTACAAATTGAATGTTTTAGTTTTTTATTATTATTTGTTTTGTTTATACTGCAATTAATAATGCAAATTTTATTTGAAGATAATAATGCTTTATCGATCTATTTGTGGTGCAGATGGAGGATAAATCTTTTGATTGAGTTATTAATATTATGGGCCAAGGGTGTGTATATGATAAAAATTTATTGCTAATCTTTTGCCTCTCGATGGCCGTGAAAGAATATAAAGTGAATATCTGATTTATAGATTTTAAGTGAAAACGTGCTGGAGCTTAGTTATGGAAGAAAAGTAATTCATCATTTTAAAGTCTTAGTTTTTTAACTATGTATTGTCGTTTCATTTATTCATATATTATTTTTTTGACAAGATTTAGTTTATGAATTGACATCGTTTTACCAAAAAGATAAACAATGACAAAAATCCTTTTAAGCGATTAGTATGTAATTAAGTGAAAAATAAAATAATAATACAATATTTTTTATTGAAACACTTGCCGCAATTGAATATGGACGATCTCTTTAAATGGGTTTATGTAGATAAGGAGTTTATAGACTTTTTTTTTGCTATAATCAATAATGTGAAAAAGTATTTGGAACCACCAAATTCGAAATACCCAGTGAATTATTTTGGTTATTTATAGAATAGGATAAGTTGATTATATATGACATAAGTTAATAATTATATCTTTTCGTGTCATGCGTGTCCAGACATTATGAATTGAGATCAGAGGAATGGAATCCACCTATTTATGTGTATATATGTACGTAAATATATGTATACCCCAAAATGAAGTTGACTTTAAAAGTGAAATAAAATATTGAAAGGGGAATTAAATGATTTTGAAACTTTTTATTGAAGGTAGTCTGGTCTATTATTTTTTTAAGAATAATATATGAATGAGATTAAATATAAAAAAATATATTTAAAATCGCTTTTTATATATATTGGCAAATAAAAATATTAATTAAGTATGTTTTATTCTTCAAACGTTTAGCAATATTTAAGACAAATTAGCAGTAGCATTTGAGTCAGAGTTTAAGCGATTGTATTTTAGATTTGACATTGAACTTTCAGAATTTTTAAAATATTACCGACTTAAGACATGATAAGTAAATAAAAAACAAGTAGAAAGTCTTTTGTTTAAATGAGTGGCCTTATATAAATATGTGCCTTACATGTATAGCAAAATGTAGCCAAGTTATCAAATAATCTCACATGAAGTAAAGGACAGTGTTTCGTCCCTATTAAAGATAGACAGTCAAATGTGCTTTGGAATATGTCATTGGAAAGCTAGATATATAACTCAACTTGTTTGCAAAAAAGTATCTTGAATTTTAAAAACATAGCAATAATAATTAAGATACTTTAAGTTAGTAAAGACAATTTTTTTATCGAAATCAAAAACTCATAGAAGTGTTTTCTTTTTAGGCCACCTTTGCACGTTAATACTTATTGTATGTATTAACGTGCAAAGGATCCGGACAAAAACCACAAACTTTAAAATCAATAAGGTTACTTTCTTGAACAAGCCTTCTGCAAAATGTATGAAATAATTAGACACCAGCCGATTAAAATTACTAAATTACTTACTTACTTATCCCAAGGGAGATATGCCAAAATTTCTTGTGATCAATTAGAAAAGCAGGAAAACTAACAATTTCATTTGGGCATGTGAATTTTTAACAGTATTTCGATGTAAAGGGGAAACTTTTTAAGTTGGTTTAGTTAACGGCATTTTCATACACATTTTATCGATTAATTGAAGTGGTTCTTGTTACAATTTGTTTTTGCTCTACCACCCACCCACTTGTTGGGGCTCTTAAGCTCGTGTTTAATTACTCGGAAGCAAGGGGCACCACAAGTCACACACTTCAAGCACTTCAAACAGCACCGCTGCATTCCAATGATGTCTTAATGGAGCCCCATGTTACACACTACACATTCATACATAGGTTCGTTATTATTCGAAATGCCAATGCTTGGTCCCCAGCATGACATATGCATATTCGACTTGGACATGAAGAGTTATTTCCCCATACATAAGCCCAATGATATTTTAATTACGCAAATTTATAAATAGATCACTTAGATAAGCTCATGGCAGTGCAATTGCAACTGCATTGCGCTCATTTGCATGAAAAAAGCATTAAACAAATTCGTTGTCATTTTTTGCAGATGTTGTGTCGCTGCCAGTCGCGACCACGTCCCGCACCCGTTCCCTCGCCAATGGGTCGACATAGTGAGCTCATTGCTGGCAATGAGTTCCTCAAGCTATTTCTCGATCATGATGAACAGCAGCGTAGTCTGCACAGCAGCGAGGATTTCGAGGGCAGAGGTGAGGCCATCAGTTCCTCCAGTTCATTACCACTAACAAGTAGCATAAGGACAAATAATGCCAGAAGTTTGGAGCACAAGACACGCTATCGCAATGCTAATAGCCAGCATGAGGCAGACGATGAGAGCAAACAGCAGGTTAAGTTGGTAACAACAGGCAGTAAGATTGTCTTTCTGGAGGATCCTCCGAATCACAAGCAGTCGAAAACTAAACTCAAAGACGAGGTGAAAGTGGTGGCAGTCAGTGTTAGCTCCTCCAGCAAACGAGGTCCACCATCAAGAGGGCGTCTTCCAATTAGTCCAGTTAGCCCAGTGAGTGCCTCGGGCTCGGATTTCGTCAATCGTTCACATAAAAGTGAATTGTCCATTGAGGAAACAGAGCCTAGACTAGCGGCCGATGCCATGGATGGCGAGAGTGGCGATTCCTTAAATAGTGCATCGAATATACAAAATGTATTGGCAGCTCCATTGGTGGCAGCCAGCCATGCGGCATTTGCCAGAAATCACAGTGAGTCGGATAACGGGGAAGATGACAAATTGCTGCCATTCCAGACGGTCATCTATCATGATACCAAGCCGGGCAACAGTCACGGACCACAGTCTAGATCAATTTCATATAGTTCCATATCACAGAATGTTGAGGATCTGCAGGGATGGCAACAGTCGGCTGGCATTTTGGCCGAGGCTCAACGCAATGTCAGTGAGAGTTTGCAGCAGAGGCAGGGATCACACGCTTCCGAGCCATCAAAATTCTATTCAATACCATCGAAAATGTACAGCGTTCCTTCGAAATTCTATTCTGAGCCAGCCAAGGTTTACTCTGAACCAGCCAAAATGTATGGCCAGCCGGAGAAGGTTTATTCTGAACCAGCAAAGGTATATAGCCAGCCATCGAAATTCTATTCAGAGCCGGCGAAAGTTTATTCACAGCCTGCAAAAGTGTATGGGGAACCCGCAAAGACCTATTGGCCGCAAAGCAGCCCGGCAACCACAACATCAACTACGGCTAGTAGCCAATCGTCCAGTGTGGAAACTCCTTTGGCTACCACAACTTCATTGCCGCCCATAACTGTGCCACCGGGTCCAGCTCCAACCACCTTTGTGCCCTCACGTTTGCGTCGACCTGCAATTGTCTCGCGCATTGCTTTTGGTGAGGCTCAGACCACGACGACGACGACGTCGACAACGACGTCGACGACGACCACAAAAACAACAACAGTAAGACCAACAACAACCACAGCAAAGCCAGTAACAACAACTGCAACTGCAACTGGAACGTCTGCCATAGTTAGGCCAACCACTTGGCAACAACATTATCACAGTCATCATCATCATCTGCTCCAACAACAGCAGCAGCAGCAACAGCAGAGGCAACCGCCGTCTATAGCTGCGTCACTGCCTCCGCGTCGTGTACTCTTCAATTTGGATAAATTACCTTATGATTTATTGAATGCACCGCAACCACAGTCGCACCACCAACAACAGCAGCAACATCTATTGGAGCCAATTTTATCGAAGAGCGACTACCAGCAACAACATCATCATCATCGTCCATGTTGGGAGCAACGTCAGCATTCATCACTGTCGCTCCAACATTCTAATCAAAATGCCAAAGGATTGCCCAATAGAGGTGAGTCCAAGTCTCTCTCTCTCTCTGTCTCTCTCTGTTTAACTAAATTACACTAGTCTCCATAATTTTTTGGTCTATTGAAGTGAGGTCAAGCATTTTGCATAAATTGAAAAGAAATTATCATAACTTAGTTGTTTTTATTAAATGGATGTCGGTCGACCAAAGGATAAACATCATGGGGAAAATATGCCAAACTTGAATAAAAATGTATAAATTTTATTAACATTTATAACAACTAAATAAGGAACCCTGCTTTTCAGATTTTCTTTGAAAATTGCGAAAACTTTAAGTTTTGACAAGAGTTTTTTTTCTTCAAAAGGCAGTTTACATTCAAATTTAAAGTAGAAATTTACAAGGAAATTAACATTTATTACAATATAAACTTTTATTTTCCACGAGCAGAGTTGAAATTCCCATAGTAGAGTGTAATTATGATGTGCACAGACAGAAAAAAATAAAAATAAAATGTTGAGAAGACAACTTTTAGCCGGGGTAGAGACCAAGAGGCAACAAAAAAAAAAAATTAAAGAGACAGAGACATAGGCATAGACAACGCATGGTTGTTACCCTACCTCTGGAAACTAATCTTGAACTTATCAAAAATCATCTTTTCTTGTTTTTTCTTTTCGGTTTCTTGATATCTTCTCTTGCAGATCTAGTCAAGTGTGTTTCTACAAAATTTGCACAGCAACATCCACAATCAGTGTCGGCGTATTCGTATAGCTCCAGCTCCACCAGTTCATCCTCATCATCATCTTCGGCGGGCAGAGTTCGGGACCCTGTCATGCCACAACACTTTACCACTGAACGGCCTGAGCTCTATACACCGACCCCAGAGCAAAATTACGAAATTGAAGAGTCCGTAAGTGTTATGACAAACGGACGAGCCCATGGGCTGCAGGGTGGTGCAGCCGCTGGGGTTGGGGGTCTAAGCTCAGCATTGGCCATTGCCACAACACCAGCTGGACCAGTAACTACTTTGGCATCAACAACAAGCATTCGGAATCGTGGCATAGACAGAGGACGTGGTTCGGTGGTGTACAACGCCAACGCAAATGCCAACGATTACAACGATGATGGCGGTGGCGAAAACGACAACAACAACAACAACAGCGATGATGATGATGGTGATGTGAGAGAGGGCGACGGGCGTGATGGTAATGGTAATGGTAATGGAAATGGAGACGAATCGGATGAAGACAAAGTGGCCTATGTGGTGGAGGGACGAAACTATCGCAAATATCGTGTAGAGGAGAAGACAGACGATGGTTTCATTGTCGGCGAGTATGGTGTAGTGGACCACAACGATGGAAATTTGCGCGGTGTGCGTTATACAGCCGATTCGACCATTAATCGCAGTCTGATACAAAAGGCGTTGTTGACATTTCTGAAGTTGAAGTAGTATGCTGAAGTTTAGAGTCATGTAGAGTCGCCCATAGAGCACAGCTGGGCAAGCAGTCGAAGAATCCCAGCAGCTGCAACAAAAGAATGGCCTTCCAATTTCATACACATGTGATCCAAGTCGTATTGTAGTTAGCTCTAACTTAAATTAATATAGTTTTATTCGGCCACGAACTATGTAGTCGTTAGTTAGTTAGCTAGATAGTTAGTTAGTGTAGTTAGTTGGACCCACAATTGATAGCCAGTAGGAGACCAATAGAATCAGAATCATTCCATATGCTTCTTTAATTTTTTTTGTACTTCCTATAAAATTCAAACCGCGCGTGTGTGTGTGTATATGTGTTTGTCTGCATATAAGTGTGCGTGTGTGTATGTGTGTTTGTGTGTCACTGTAAACGAATTTGTTTAATGTTTAGTTAATGTTTTAATTAATTTATTATAGTTGTTGGTATTGTAATTTAATTTATTCCAAGTAACACCCAAGAAGCAACGAAATTTTCGGACCTAGCAACTTGCCATAATTTACATGTCCTACACACCTAAATAACACCTACACTTACCACACCTAAACCTTAAACAGGCATAGAAACGAATATCCTAATTAGAGTTTAAGTAATATGCATATTAGTGAAATAAAAACATAAATTACAAAATAAATAATAGCAAGTCGGATGTAGCATATGCTTGATCTTTTTCTTTTACCTCTGATTTTATGCCTAAAAAGTGAATCTCAGTTGTCATCCCAGCTGGCATAAAGAAAACAAAACTGGTTGTTTTTTGCCCAGAAAGGATAGCGTAATGTAAATAACCATTTAAAATTGATTAAAAACATGCAAGCCGGCGGCCAGAAAATCGACAATCATCAATGCACTTCGCCTGCTGGTGGACTGGACTGGTGCTAAGACGTTGGGACAATATCATTAAAATTTAATTGATATGAACAAGTGACAAACCAGCTGGAAAGGCAGACGCCAACAGGAGTCCCAGTATGTTAAGCGGCAAAATTAAATGAAGATCGACCTAGATAATACCCTCGAACTATAAATAGACAGTGGCGAAGAGAAAGGATATCACCTACATATATGTATGGACAGAAAACACTTTACAATACCTTTCAAGACTCCTTTTTAAACATGGCATTAGCATGGCATTATATTCATTAATATAAAGAGCAGGGCATAGTGTTTCTTATTCAAAAACATACAAATAAAACTTCAAATCTCGGAATTTCCTTAATAGTTTCTTAATGTGGAATTAAGTTCTTTTATCAAGAAGAGGGACAAAAATCCAACAAAATACTCGTGCATCAAATCTCTAGTAACAAAAGGACTCTTTCCCTATGGAGCCATAAGTAGGTTTAAAATTGAGAAATTGTTCTGAGAGCAATAACTAAATCGATTCAGTTAGTCATGATTATAAGAATGGTGAATGGCGACCGAGTAATAAATAAATTGTGTAAATATTGAACAAGTTTTGGTTTCCTGCTGTTACCTAGGTATTAATTTTTCTGATAGCCATTGCGATCTAATATGCCCGTTGTGTCTTTATGGATAAAGAGCTTATGCGGAAACATGTTGAGTCGCAGAGAGAGAACTTGAACTGAAATTGGCAGATAAGTAGCCCTGTCAGTTGCCCTTTCCCTCTTGCTCTCCGTATCTCGTTTTAACTGGTTGACAAAGTCACTGCAGGAGAGTTGAGAGTTTTATAGATGCATTTGGCCAATTAAGAGCTGAAGTCAACGACAGTTGGTAGAATCATAAAGAAGCCAAGCAGGGACTTGTTTACTGATCTACCTCAATATACATACATACATATATGCTGGTATATAGAAAACGAGTGCACGACGGGCCCCATAAATGCCAAACAGGACTTGCCGTTGAAACAGATTCTGCGATGGTGATGGAGGTGAAGCTGGAACGGATCTGAAGGTCGCTGAACGACCTTGCTTGCGGTCGACTTGCACCGTAAATGGGGGATATATGTTTGGCGTCTGCGTGTCGTCATTTGGTTTTTATTGCCTCGAAGAGGGAGTGATTGTAGAGTATCTTGAAAATTTCCACTGATTGCATGCGCCAGCAAAGCGTCGATTGCCTGAGCTATTTATAAATGTAAGACAATCGGGTGAGTGTACACAAGTTCAAGCTTTGGTATGTTGTCTTATCGTAAACCAGCAATCAGGCTCTGACACTGACTTTAGGCTGGAGCCCAGCATCATGAACGCGATCTGTGTGAAATACTATGCATGGTCATAAAAAAAGAGAATGTGATTGTGCTGGCGCAGATTTAAGGCGAAAAATATGCCAGAAAATAACAACGGCAACTCTCTTGCTGGTTGCGGGTCGATGACGACGATGCCGATGCCGTGCCCTTTCTGCGGTCAGCTGCCCAGCAGTTGATGGACAGATCGGATGTATGGAATCCAGGAAACTGGTTATACCGTTGCAGGCTCTCGAACTAAACTTAAGTGAGGCAATTATGGGATTTGTACTGAAAAGAATTCCAAGTGAAAGAGCACACTGCGAGAGTGTGTGCAGAATGATGAACGTCAACTAAACACGTTCCCCAAAGGGCATATTCCCTATCAGCTCCTCCTGAGTTGTGTTCCTTTTCTTTTCAAGTTCGGGGGCGTTGCATTTTGTGCGTGTTGGCAATAAATTTGAAAACTACACGATTGCCGCTGCCTGACAGGTTGAACGACGCAAGCTGAACGCCCTCACGTCCTGTTAGTTGCTTTTTAATATGGTAGGCGTGCCGGCTGGATTGCCATTTTGACAGCTTTGTAACAGCCAACTCTAGAAGCAGGTTGGCTTCATTAAATTGTTTTGTACTGATTTTGTTTCCAACTTCCTTTTACTTTTACATACATAGATACAAGGAATTGCCCCAACAAGAACTCTTTATCCACATAAGCGAGAGAGAGTTAATTATTTCCAATATAAGGTCCATGGATGGCAAGTTTTATGACTCAAGTTGCAGTTGCAGTTGCGGTCGCTTAATGAAGTTGCCCCCAACTTTATGTAGTTTTCATAATTTATGATCACTTTTATTCAATATTCCAGTATTTTGCCATGATCGATCGTGCATTGGAAATTTATGACATGGCATTATAATTGACCGATTTGTCATTATAATTAGCATACCACAACAGCCTGAAGAGAAACTTCAATTTATGGTCGTGTATATTATAACGCAAAGTATTTTTAGAAAGGACTCACGGAAACAATGTTAAGCAAGGAAAATTCTATAATTAACTTTACGAGCCTTGAGATTTTATGGGATAAATATTCATAATATATTTTCAACAAAGTTTTACATTGCATTCTTTTGGTTTCTTTTGATTGGCGGCTTAAGAATGTGAAGATACGAAAGTCTCGAAAGAATGAATTTTAATTAAATGAAATTTAAATTTTTGGTTTTGCTTGATCAGTCTTTTTTTCCTTTTTTTAAGTCTAAGCTTAGTTCTCATCTCATATGTCCTTAATATATCTTTTACACTTTTATATTTATGTTATAAAATTAAAAATTATTCATTAATTAGAAAAGTCCATTTTGTAATTGTAATGTAATTAAAATTTGTAAATTTTTGTTAACAACGCCTAAAAGTATGCTATCAAAGTATAAGAGTCATACTTAGGCCAATTTAATGAAAATAAAAACTGCGTGCATACTTTTAGGCATTATGTAGAAATTCCTGTCTCTGTTGGTTTCAACATTCAACATTTAAAAAATGGCAGAAAATCTAATTGGAATGAATCTTTTAAGGTCAGCAAATACATACAGTGGGTACATAAGTATACTGGCCAGCGGCCTTCCGAAGTGTCATACGCATAAAAAGAAAGAGATGGAGACCAGAAGGGCAGTTTTGCATAAAATGTCTCATATTGATAGACAAAAAAATATAAGTAATTTTTATCCGATTTTAATGAAAAATATATCATTCGACGGGAAATTCAATTTACTTTCTTTCGTAGTTCATGGAAAAAAAGTCCTTTAGTGCAAACTAGTGTCGGAAAAGACCCCTCGCCCAAAGGACCAACAATTTGCATACAAAATTCAGATTTTCAATTAGCTCCAAATCGAAAGTTGGGGGCTAAAATAAAATTTGTAGTTTACCATATTTTTGCTAGATCTACAACTTCTTTAAAGAGTTCATTTTTACAGTTCATGATCTGAATTCAATAACCAACAAATTACAGAAAAAATTATTGCATTAAATTATTTAGAAGCCGAAAAAATCAGAACTTAAGTAAAAAAAAAACGTATTAAATTTGTGTCCGCCACTGTATATGTACCTTCATATATGCATGCATATATTGAATAAATTTATTGTCAAACAAAATTAACCGCAGTCAATTTGTAACCTTATGGAACATTTTTGCGGTCAAATAGCCTTTACATATTTAATGGATTTATTGGCAAACTATGTAACTTTAAAATAGAATTTTTAACAAGGATGTCTCAAGCAAAAAGAGTGCCCTGCAAACCTCGTTCTGATTCTCACAATCAATAAACGTCTATATATGTACATCCATATGTACAATATTGGACAAATATTTATAAAACAGGAACAACTGTAACCGCAAAACTTTTCTTTGAGAAAATTACTTGCTCCTTGGATCACTTGGACTATAAAAGCATCCTGGAGCGATGGCTTCCGAATAGTTACCAGAAGACCATCAAATACTCGTAATGGCGTCTATTTTAAAGAACCTTAAGAATCGTTTCCTGCAGTCGAAATTGAATAAGTTGCATGTGGATTTCAATGACTTTGTGTGGATGCCTTTGTTCTTTTATCGTACAATTGGGATAAAACCGTTTCATTCTTCAAACTCTAATGAGAAGACGAGCATTTGGTTTTTCCTATATTTTGTGCTTCATTTCGTAAATCTCAATTTCGTACTCATTTGCGAGATAACCTTTGTCTGGTTGGCATTTCGTAATAGTGAGAACTTTCTGGATGCCTGTATGACAATGAGTTACATTGGTTTTGTTGTTGTGGCCGGTCTGAAAATTATTGCCGTAAGTGCGCAGAAGAAAAAGCTACAGAATCTTGTAATACAAATTGAGGCTGCATTTCCACCATCGGACCAAGTGCATCAGGAGAAATATGATGTGACCACCTATTTGCGACAGTGCCGCTGGGTATCTCAAGGATTTGGGGGACTGTATGTGCTCCTGATTGTTACCTACAATCTGTATGCCATTCTGCAGTATGTACTTCCGCATTATATATTCCATTCGCCAGATGCCCAGCAGATAATGCCATATGTGCCCACAGCCCCATGGAATTGGCATAATAACTGGAAATATTATATAACTTATGTTATGCAGGGAACTGCTGGTTATACGGCCACATGTGGACATATATCAGCCGATTTAATGATTTTTGCATTTGTCATTCAAGTGATTATGCATTTTGATTACTTGGCCAAGTGTCTTGTAGACATTGAAATAGAAAATAGTTCAACTGTGGAAGGATCAGCTAGAGATATGCGTAAATTACAGCAATTGATTGCATATCATAATAATATACTAGGGTAAGTTGGAAGTTAAATTAATTCTGGAGGAATTTGAGTACATCAATAACCATTTTAGCCTCACTGATGTCATGAATGATGTATTCGGCGTTCCTTTGCTACTAAATTTTATGGCCTCATCGATGGTTGTTTGCTTCGTTGGCTTTCAAATGACCGTTGGCTTGAGTCCCGAACAAACTAGTAAACTTGCCCTACTCCTCATTTCGGCTACCTCAGAAATCTATCTCATTTGTTACTTTAGTCAAGCCTTAATTGATGCGGTATTTAGTTAAGTTTTCCATAACATAATCATTTCTATAAACACTATATATTTTTTGCAGAGCTTTAGCATTAGTTTTGCAGTCTATAATATGAATTGGACCCCAGCAGATGGTCGTTTTCGCAAAATGTTAGTTCTAATGGCCATGAGAGCCCAGAAGCCAGTTTGCCTAAGTGCCACTGTATTTTTAGATGTCTCAATGGGAACTATGAGCATTGTGAGTGCGAAACTTAATTAAACTCATCATAAATTTAATTTATTTTTTTGTTGCAGTTCTTGAAGATGTCTTATCAATTCTTTTGCGTCATACGAACAATGTATCAGTAAGTCTAAAAGACTTGATACAAGCTTAATACTTGCAAAAAGGAGTAGTTCATATTAAATATAGTTTTCGCGTTTAGACTAAATTTTTCAAACATGGTAGAACCTTGAAATAAAATTCTCTAGAATGCTTTAAAACATGTTTAATAATATTGATTTCATTTATTGATTTTAAGGACAGACCAGAGAATAAAGCAAAAGGGGCAGCTAAATGTTCGACGAGTAAAAATCCTTAAGCAGATTTGGCAAAAGAACACAAAAACAGTATAATAAAGTTCAGATTAAATACAAATTGCAGACTTTAAGTTCTGAGAATCTATCAGATCACTAATATTCAATCTTTAGATTTAATTTTGACAAAACACAGTTATTAATTTAACATATATTTTTCCATTTAAATATGGAAAAAGTAAAGGAATTCAAAATTTGAAATGGTTGATATTTGCAAAGAAAAAAATAAAGATTACTGGACTAGCTATTTATTTGCTACCAAGAAATAATAAACCGGAAAGACAGATTTAAATTACCAAAAGTCATGAATCAACCTGAAAAGTTAATTCAAAAAAAGAAAAAAAAGAAGATGGATAAGAAATAAAGTACCTTGAAACACAGGACACATGTGCAAACAAACAAAAAATAATGCAAATCATTGCACATTCATACAAACATATGAATATAGACTCGAGGATCGGTCAGTGAATGCAGTTTGCGCCCATCAATATGGAGCAGAACTAATTGTCTGAGCAGCAATTAGCAAGAAAAATACTCTTTCAGACATATCAGAGAAAAAAACTCAACACTTTTACTAATCTGCAAGTGTCAAGCGGTCGGACGATAGCTAGGGAGAGCAGAACCTGGAACGGACAATGACAAAAGGAGTTGACAGGCAGGGGCACGGGCAGGGTTGAAGTGTGCGTTCCAAGTAAAAAAACAAAAGGGAGAAGGAGAAAAAACGAGGCACCGGCAGGATTCAAAATTCGCTTGAAGTAGCAGAGTAAACGGGACAAGGGGTTGCTTTCAACTGACTCAGACGATGTTGATGATGATGACGGGGACGACAACGAAGACGACGACAGGTCTGTGTCCTTTTTCGCATAATGAAATATAAGTACCACACGGTGCTCCTTTAACGTTTTGATATCAAAGGACATTCGATCAGGCGATGGGCATGGGCATGCAACATGCGTTCATTGTCAATTTTTAAACGTTCTTTCTTTCGCCTTTTTCTTTAACGATGGGGATGGGGTTTCTTATTTATGCCAAAGATTACATGTTGATCTCGCATATCTTTCATCTTGACGTGAAATGTGAATTGGTTGGAATTGAGATCGGGATAGCAAAATCGGGTCCTGTGTGCGTGCTTCCCACGTCGTTGTCATTCGATATGAGCTGAAAATTCAAACTGAAAATCAAAATGCCGTCAGTCAGTTGGCTGCACAGACATGACGTTGCATTAATTAAGAGAGAAAAATTACAACATAAATACTTGTAAATATGTACTGATAAATGAAAAATATTAATTCACTGAATGAAATAAAATTTTCTATGGAAATCTTCAACCGTTGACAGTTTGCCCGCTTCTTTGGTAGCCTTAACAAGAATTTCAGTTCGCTTGATGCAAAAATATTGATAAGCCATGTTCACAAATTTGCCCATTTTTTGTGTCGATTATCTTTGGCTACCTTTTGTTGATGAGGGTTTGGTATATAGATCACATTCTATAATTCAACCAAGACCATATTGATAGCCCACTTGTTTGATTGAAATCCATTTCATATATATTTCTACCCTTTTTTTACCCTTTTCGTGGAAGTTAATTCATTACATTTTGCTATTTATTCAAACTCAAACTCTGTCTTGTATCCCTATTATGCCATCATTTTTTGTTCATTTTTTGTGTAGAAAGAGTAAAAATTCCCGCATGATTACATTTTTATCTAGCGCCTGAACTGCGCAATTCTTATTCTTCTTGGGAATCAATTGTGTTATGAGAAGTTAGAGGAGCATCAGGTGCCGTCATATAATGATGGATAAATGTGCCTTCAATTGCTTTGAGGGGCATTGTTTTCTATAGGTTTTCTAATGTCTGTATTCAATTTCAATCAGCCATGTATCCTTGAGTGGAGCTTACATGGACCTTCCCACGGCAATGGCAAGTGGCTATTGAAGAAAGGTTAAGGTTAATGATCTCTCTTTTCATGCCATAGTCAGAGCACTGAACTCAATCGAAAGGCAATTGAATTGATCATTTAAAGAAGAAATGAGTAGGAGTACTAACAATATAAAAACTTTCCCACAATAAAATAATGAAGAGTTAAGAGAGTTTTGCTCTAACAAAATTATATGAAATTGAGCAAAATATTTTGCTTTATTATGAAGTTGTTCATATTGAAGACATGTACTAATACTACTAATTTCAACTTGTATACTTTTTGAAATGAAAGTTGATCGTTCTCTTTGCATTTTCAGTTGAATTGTAAATTTTACTTTTCTCCTTCTTAAAAAATTTAATCTAATCAAAGAAAGTTGCCGCTGCTGAGGCATCTTCTGTATGTAGGTATCTCTTGGAATGTCTCAATATATTTTGCAAGACTTTTAGCCGGAAAGGTGACAATTGAGATAAATATCTTTGGCAGGAGAAGTGAAAATATAAACACATTTTACACAAGGATATTAGCAGGAAATGTGTAAAATTTCGTCTATCATGGCTTGAAATCGGAAACTTCTATTTTATTTCGGGCGTGAGAAATGTAACGCAATGGATTCGCTTTTACTTACCTTATATCCATTTGCTCATATCGCCACTGGTAAATCAAATAATCTACTAGGCATGACATAATCTTAAGGCTTAAAATGCAAACGAGACACGCTTGGCACAAGTAAAAACAAAACAAAAGCGAAGACTGTCTCTCTCTCTCTCTTGAGAAAGAAAATAAAAAGGACATTCCAAAACAGGACATCCTACTTAATGCTGCAAGCGAAATATTCAATTCCACATAAAAGGCAAACAAAAAGTCCTTAAGTTATGTTGTGCGTCATTTTTTTTGTTTTCTTGCCTGATGAAGGGCAAAACAATGAGTTCGAAAAATACAAAAAGAACCTGGCACTTATGCAAGTTCTCTCCTTCTTTGGCGAAGGCAAGCAGAACCAGGATCAGGCCCAGAGCCAGGATACAACAATCAACAATCAAATTTGAAATGAAAGCAGCGACTTCATCACTTGTTTCCTCTATGGCTGTGGCTGTTGCTCCTCTCCTGTTGCATAAATTTGGTTTGGTCCTCGAAAGAGGAGACTCTGGACTCTTTTTGGGTATCAGGTTAACAGCAGGAGCACTACCACGATCTTGGAGGTGTGTCCCATTGTTCGAATCGGTTCAATTCGGTCGCCATTTCCGTGTGCAGCCACGAATATGAAACTTATCTTTGCACGTGCATGGCTGGGAACCAAACAGGGCCAAAAGAAACCGACAAAAGTTGCTCAACTTTATGCTGCTGTGTCTCCTACATTTACGCAATCTACCAGCGACTACGACATTTGAGCACTTTAATTTGATGTTTTGAATTGTGTTCGCATGATTTCTAAAGATCAGATTGCTTATCTTCTTCCTTAGGTACGGAGCTCGTCTCTGATTCAATTTGTCTTGCCGTGTAATTATGGCGCTTTTTCCATTGTCCTTTTTACTTTATATATATTTATATATATTTTTTATCCATTTTTTTGTTGTTGTTGAGGGTTCTCTAATAGTTCATTTCCTGGACCTCATTTGCACTTCATTCTGACATGATTTCTGAGTCGCTTCCTGTTGATGTTGTCTTCCTTTCTTGACTGTTCTTCTCGTCATTTTCCCGCCGTAATTGTTGTTGTCTGTTTGCACTTTTGGGTTGACATAGTCTTTTGGTTTTATGAACTTTGCTTTTGATTTCTTGTTCCAAACGGAAGTTCGCTGATAGAATGGGGGATTCTCATTTCCGCACAAACAACATTATTTGCATAAATTTATTTAAAGGGTTTTTGGCGCCAAAATGAAACACAGGACGATACTATTATTTCTACAGATACTATTTTGTTGGCCCTGGGACAATGTACTTTAGATATAAAACGACAGAAAATGCGGGAAAATATACAATGAGAATAATGAGATTGAATTTTCAACCTATTTGAAACTTGAACTGGATTTATTTGCGTAGATTTCTGACGATTTTTTAACCCTAATTCAAAATCGATTCAACTGAAGTAAAAGAGTCTCTAGATTTCGAAAGGCTTTGAAGGCTTGGAAACTTTAAAAGGACTTATATTAATATATTCTGATTTTTTAAGTGAAAAACTGAACGAAGTTATACTTCTATTCTTATTAAAGTCATAGTTTCTGTCCTTAAATGAATAGAAATTGTTAGCCGTTGCTTGGACAGTTAAGTTTGCTTTTGTTTCCATAAAATGATAAAGTGTTGGGAGGGTTTGGGATTCTGAAAATATCAAATCCAATAAACATTTTATTTGAGATATACAAACTTTTGCCTTTAAACAGGTTCTGAATTTGAATAAAAAGAATAAAAGAAAAACTCGTGTGTAGAGCTGAATATGTAATTTGAAATATATTTTTGATAAGAAATTTATTAACAAGATGAAAAAAATATATATACGCTGGCAATATATGACATGTCATAAACTGAAACCGAACAAAGAGACTCGCCTAATGACATTTCGGGGTTTTCCCACCAAAAGTCTGGCACAATTCATAATGATCACATGTAGAGCAGCCGTCATTGGCAGGTCAACAAAATAGATACTCAATGGACCGGCCAGTAGGAAAAGCGGTGGCAAATTTGGTGTCATAAAATTGAAATTATTACTTGTAGAAAACCTATGAAATTTTCCACTACTATCCCATACAAATGAAGTGAATTTCCCAAATATTTAACCCTTTACTTTTATTCTTTGCTGGTTCCTTGAAGTGCCATTAGGCCTGTGGCGTCGTCGGCGGCAACGTCATTGTGTGTGAGTGCGTGTGTGTGCTTTTATGAGTCCTTTAACCCTTTACTCACTTTAGCCATGGTGATTCATAAAAATCTAGCGAAAGTGCCAAAAGAAGGGTCATAAAAATTGCTACCTGATTGCCATTCTTTGCATTCTTTGAAGACAAAAAGGTGCTAACTGCAGTTTTTCAACATCATCATTAAGTGGACCACCACGGCTTCTAACACTACCTGATCAAAATAATTCGCCTTTTTACAGGCAAAAAGATCTTTGCTAAAAAGTCAGATGCTTAATGGGTTTCGGGGAAATTTTTATTCACTTTTTTGTACTGAGTCCTTACTAGGCATATGCAAATGCAAGGTATAAATATATTTTATGGTCTACCCTTTACCTGAGGTCAGCCTCGTGACTGATGTTTCAATTCTTGTGGTGGATTTAGCGTTAATCCGCTGGGATTAGCAGCTTTCCGGCGTTACGATTTCATTAAGTAAGGGAGCTATACTTAACTTGAATGAAAGTAAAGAATTTTCCCCGAAATATTTATGGAAATACATATACATATATATATATATATATATGAGCATAGGTGGGTCAGTCTATTAAGATTTTTTATTTTAAATGATAAATGTGGAAAGAAAGATTATTATCTTAGACAACAAATAAAACAAGTAATTCCACTAAAACGTTTAGTATGAAACTTTAAGAGCAACTTGAACTAACTTCTCTAACTTATCTATTGAAGTTCATGGTCGTGTCAGCTTTCTTGGAAAGATTGTTAAGCAGCTGCCTTTGAAATATTTACCCACAGACTCCCACACAATTGTTTTGCATATTCATGAGTTCCCACAATTAACAGAGATGACCATTGAACAGGGTTCAGTCAGTTCACTCAACTGCTCAATGATAGAAAAAATTGATATGTCATCGTCATCTGGTTTACTAGAGCATCATCATCAACCATCACCAGCTAATGATCAGTCAAACATAGCATCACACGCAAACGAATTCCCATGCATCACACCTGAGTTGATGTCCCAGTGCAAGTCCCGAATGTACAAATTCCACCCCCACACAAACAAACAAAACAGCATCATGTTAAAGTTCTAATCGAGGGGTTGCTATTCCAATTAGACCCTTAACTTCCCTTCTCTAGCCTTGCCTTGTTGCTGGTAATATCATGTCAAGCATTTTATTGATCAAGTTACGCATCCGTAATATGAATCGAAATATAATTGCTCTTTTTAAGTGTCTATCATATATCACATGAATTGCATTTCCATTTTCATTTGCATTACCAAATTGCTTCTCCCTGTGATGTTGCTATTCCCACGTAGTCAAATAATTTCAGTTTGCCGATGAGGATGAGGACTGTCCTGTCTGACATACCCTTCGTTGAGGATCTGCATATGTGCCCTTTGTGCCTTAGGCGTTCGGTTTTTAATCGCACCAGACTTACGGGATCTTACTTAACATTTATTAAGTACTCGTGCAACATTTTTCGTTTGAATTTCTTGATCCTATTGTGCGCCTCTGCGAAAAGCTTGCTTTAAATTTATTTGCCTTTGGATGATCTTGGACAAAAGAACCTAGACAAGCAGCCGCTGCCCCTATCCTGCCTTTTCTTGCTCCTACGCTGCTTAAGCTGCTTAAGCGTCTGGCGATTAGTTTATGGATCTGGGACTAAAGTGGACTAGTGGATGATTAAATGGCCAATAGCCACTTGAGTTTAATTTTAAGTAGAGAATTTCAGAAGGCTGACCCAAAGTATAAGACATTTAGTTGATTTAATTTAATTTCCATAAATTTATAACTCTCCCGTTATTTATTGAATTGATAAGCAATCAATAAAATGTCTTACAACCCCTTGTTTGATGTGAGTTTCATGTTATGGCTACAGGTACAGGGACACTTCACACAAATCACAAAGCGGCAATAATGGCCACACCATAAAGGAACAACCATAGCTGTTGTCGTTGTCGTCTTCATTAACAACTGTCACATACCACAAAGAGCCATAGAGAGCGCCTGTTCGAAAGAGAGAGAGAGTGAGAGAGTTGAGAGAGGACACAGGTAACAACATCAACGGAAAAAGGCCATAAAAACCCATATGAAGACAGAAATTGAGAATGAGCCATGAGCTGGTCCAGTCGAACTCAATGAATTTTCGCAATGGCAGCCGTTTGCCTGCCTGCCTGCCTGGGGATCAGAATCACAGAGAGTGAGAGAGAGAGAGTGAGTGAGAGCTTGCAACCCTCTCTAACGCAGCGGCACAATCGACCAATAAACGTAACGTGGCCATCTACCTAAGGGTGATCGACTGGTGCTGCCGTTCGATGAATGGCAAACGGCAGGATTTGTGTGCCGCAGGACTATTAAAACGGTAGCAGGGTGGTGAACAGACAACACAATCATTCCTGATCTCAGTGAGTTCACATCGCTCGATATACGTACAATATTCATTTTTCGTAACGGAAACGGATTCGGAGTGAAGACTAAAAAATTATTTTAAAAAACGTTTTGTGAAAAATCAAAGAGAATACTATCTCAAACATTAGTTAGCAATTACAAAAGGAAATTGCCAAGTGAAAAATATAGATTTGTTTAACCACACCAGTGCCTAATAACATCGTCAAAATTACGCCCCACATCGGTATGCAAATGTCGGAGGGTTCGCCAGATATGATGGATCAAAAATACAACAGCGTTCGGCTGTCTCCAGCAGCATCGAGTAAGTATACCAAAAAATTAAATAGAAACCAAATCCAAATAGTTTCCAGGAGAAACTATTATTATACGTCCAAGACTAACCAAATATTCAATTTTCTTTCTTTCATTATTAGGTCGCATATTGTATCATGTGCCGTGCAAAGTTTGCCGGGATCATAGTTCCGGTAAACATTATGGCATCTATGCCTGTGATGGTTGTGCTGGCTTCTTCAAGCGCAGCATCCGCCGCTCCCGCCAATATGTCTGCAAATCTCAGAAGCAAGGACTCTGCGTGGTGGACAAAACACATCGCAATCAATGCCGTGCCTGCCGTTTGCGTAAATGCTTCGATGTGGGCATGAACAAGGATGCAGTGCAGCACGAGCGAGGACCACGCAACTCAACCTTGAGACGCCACATGGCCATGTATAAGGATGCCATGATGGGTGCCGGTGAAATGCCTCAGATTCCCACAGAGATTTTGATGAATACAGCTGCTTTGACTGGTTTTCCGGGTGTACCCATGCCTATTCCGGGTGTACAGCGTCCTCATCCTACACATCCGGCCCTGAATGGTGGCTTTCAATCGCCTGCCGCCGCTGCTGCTGCTGCCGCTGCTGCTGTGTTGGATCTTTCCGTGCCACGAGTGCCCCATCATCCAGTACATCAGGGACATCATGGTTTCTTCTCTCCCACTGCTGCCTACATGAATGCTCTGGCCACACGGGCTTTGCCTCCCACTCCGCCGCTGATGGCTGCCGAGCATATCAAGGAAACGGCTGCCGAGCATCTGTTCAAGAACGTTAACTGGATTAAGAGTGTGCGAGCCTTCACCGAATTGCCCATGCCCGATCAATTGATGCTGCTGGAGGAATCGTGGAAAGAGTTCTTCATTCTGGCCATGGCTCAGTATCTTATGCCCATGAACTTTTCCCAGCTGCTGTTTGTCTACGAGTCGGAGAACTCGAATCGTGAGATTGTTGGCATTGTGGCCAGGGAAGTCCATGCCTTCCAGGATGTGCTCAATCAGTTGTGCCATTTCAATATCGATAGCACGGAATACGAATGTCTGCGGGCCATCTCTTTGTTCCGTAAATCGCCGCCAGCTGCCAGCTCAACAGAGGATCTGGCCAATAGTTCAATTCTTACCGGCAGTGGTAGCCCCAATTCGTCGGCTTCGGCAGAGTCTCGTGGTCTTCTGGAGTCCAGCAAAGTGGCCGCCATGCACAACGATGCTCGCAATGCCCTCCACAATTACATTTCGCGCACTCATCCCAATCAGCCGCTGCGCTTCCAGACGCTCCTTGGCGTCGTCTCTCAAATGCATAAGGTGTCCAGTTTTACCATCGAGGAGCTCTTCTTCCGCAAGACCATTGGTGACATAACCATTGTTCGTCTCATCTCCGATATGTACAGTCAGCGCAAGATCTAAAACAGGAAATGGAAAACAAGAAAACAAATTTGCCGTCGGCCAAACAAATGTGTATATGCAAAATCCGCGCACTTGAAGTGCCTTTGTAGTGCTGGGAACTGTGATAAATCTTCACAGATATACGGATATATATATCTTTATGTGGAGGAGCTGGAGGCAAGCACAGCTTTGGACAATATTCAACAGTGAAAGCTTACATAGATAATCTCAAGGAGTTCAGCCTTAATATCCCATTAAGTCCCAAATTCTAATAATTAAGCCTCGAAGTGATTCAAATTGCATTCGTCAAAGTTTCAACTTTGTTTTTGTTAAAACTTAGTCGCTTAGCTCATAATGTACAGTAAAAAACAAATTAATATTAAGTTCTTTATCCTTATTCCTTATACAGAAACAGAAAAAAACCGAAAAGATTTAAAAATATACCTAAAAATGATTATGAAATACAAAACAAAATATTGCAAATTATTTATTTTTTTCTTCAAGTTGATCACTCTAAGCGTTTTTAACTTCACTTCACTTTAAACAACATGCTAAAATTTTCAAAAATTGGGTTAAAATGTTGGAGCAATATAGTGTAATTTGACTGACTTGGGTAAGACTAGCCCTGGTCTGAAATACATTATGAAGATCTGGGGAATATATTTCGAAAAGTATCAAATATTTTGAACACAAAATCTGATCCTAAAAAAATGATCTTTACTTGGAAATGAATAACAAAAAGTTATTGATCTAACATTCCGAGTTTCAACAATCGTTTCGTTTCAAGCTTTGATATTAACTCTATTAATTGATCTATTAATTAATTAATGTATAGGCAAACTGTGTTAGATGCTGGTTTAGAGATTTCTATTTTCATTTGTTTTTGACATTGAGAAATGTTGAAGGTTTTCTTTGGCACTGTTCAAACAATGTTAATTTATAGGCGAGAAAATCCTAATCCTGTTTTCCACATAAGTGAAAACGAATCAACTCCGCGTAAAAGTTTTATAAAAAAAGCTGATTTGTTTTTTTAAAGAACCTAGATAAAAAAGTTTTGTTTAATTGAGAATTTAAGAAGATGATAAGAACATTTTTATAAAAGTATGTTTTTTATAATATTATAAAAAGTATATGAATAAAGTGCGAAATGTAATAATGAATTATATAGTTCTCAAAGAATATTTGACTGTGTAAAGCAATAGAACTATTGTTTGCAAATTCCTGAATTCCGTAGCCAAGTGCTAGGTGTCTTTAATTTGAATCATAAGACAATATTACGTGTTAATATCTTCTTAAATCTTTTCGACCTACAAACAATTTTAATAACAACCGCATGGCCTCGCCCTGTTAATTGAAATTGAATTATGCAAATACTTGAACAAAAGAAAATGGAGTTCTCGACCATTGAAAGAGGAAATCAAATAAATTAGCATAGTTTTTCCACATCAGTTAACCAAAGTCGGGATTAATTTTGGAACCTTGACGGATTGTGATGCTCGCCCCAGTTCCTCAATCCTCTGACTGACTTTATATATACATATATATATATATATATCTCTTTTTCTCTCTCCCTTAACTGGGCACAAAACAAAATTCAAAAAGTTAAAAAGTAAAATTGAAATGGGAATTCACTTTAGTGACTTTGTCGAGCAGCGTTGGATCGCCGCAGTTGCTTTTGTTGGATCGTTGTCATGTTCTCGTTTTTGTAGCATACAATCAACAATGAATCCTTTGAACACAAAGAGCGGGAAAGGAACCCAAATCTCACAGAGGACAGAGCTCGAGCCGCATAAAATGAATTTTTCGTTGCTAAAGGCTGAACAAACAAAATGCGAGGAAAACAGTTGCAAATTGTTGAAATTGCGTTGGCCAAGGTAAATACAATCAAGAGACAGAGAGAGGGAGAGAGAGTGAGATAGAGCTGATGCCATCTCTTTCAGTTGCACTCTATACATATATCTGAATAAGATGTACACCACTGACACACATCTATGAGGATGACTGGATAGCTCGATGGATGGGTGCAAAAACCTACCCTAACCTAACCTATGGACCCAATGCCCTGCGGGGATTTGGAATTAAATATGCTTCGTTGATGCTGCCATTTCGACTTTGGCAAGGTCCATGGTACCGCTTGGGATGCTGTTGAACCCAGGGTAACAAATTTGTTCTGTCTATTTCTGGTGCTGCTGCTGCTGTTGTTGTTGTTCGACTGTTGAGCCCTTTTAAGTCCTAATGGCCCTTTATTATCTGCCTTTAGACTTTTAATAGACTCAGAGACCAGGCTGCCTCAACAGACTGAGTGTGTGTGTATGTACATACATATATGTGAGTGTGTGTGCGGTGTGTCTCTGTGTTGGTTTAATCCTCATCATTCTGTCATCAGTGACGTTTTTCTGCACATTGTTGGCTTTGGCCCATTGTTTAGGTCTTAATTTGTAGTTTTCTTTATCGCTGAGTTTTCCAAGTGCAAAAACCTTCATGAAATTGATTGTGAAAAAAAAACGAAAAAATTATGCAGACCAAGTCGAAGTGACATTGACCCTTAAACTGCTTTAAATCTGGGAGCTTGGCGCGGATTGCAAAGATTGAGTGGGTTGAGTGGTTCGAGTGGGTCGAGTGGGTGTGTGCCTACCTAAGCCAGGTCAAGCTAAGCTCTGCTCAGCTCAAGTGGACTTTCTACGAAAATGTATCCAAGGTACAACTGAGATAGGGAGAGAGGATGAGAGAGAACCTGGCGGATTTTCAGTAACACTTTTAATTCATAGATTTTCGTTGATTAAGTAATCCTTGGCCATGGCAAGCTCAATGAAGGCAATCCACACGACAAGGACAATCACGTCCGATTAACGCAATTTGCCTGTTTTATCCCAGACAGGTTCTTGGGACTTGGACTGAACTGGGCTGGGCAGGTGTCGCAAGCTTAACCCATACGTACGTATGTATGTATGCGGTGATCATGATCCTTATCCTTGAGCAATTACCTAGCGTAACAAAAATATGAGTATGCAAATAGATTTTAATGGGCAGGATTACCCTTTTGCTAAATGCCCAAATCCTGACCGGGCGGTCTCTCTACAACTACACATACACATATGATATATACATACATACTTGTGGCCCTACTGGCCACTGTCGTTGCCTTTGTTTTCAAAAATATAATGAAAATGTCTGTAAGCCAAAATATTATACATCCGTTTGATCCGTTTTGGTCAGTTTTGTTCACAAATCCGGCTTCCGATTGTCTCTGTTGTACCTGAAGTCACGACCAGGAATCTCATTCTCCCATCTCCGTTTCTCTCCTCACCTCAACTATCTTTGACTCGCTCTCACCCTCTCATAGTCTTTCGTTTTTGCAAAAGTCAAAGCAGTAGCCATCCTGAGGCGGCGTTGTTTTTGTAAATTGAGTAGCTCGATTTATCGCTAGATCAATTTTCTATATCTGCCGCTAAGATAAGCGCGACAAAAGAAAATATAAGGGAAGAGAGAGGGCGAGGAATTTGTCTTATAATTGTTTTTGTGGCTTATGCATGGTCAACCTAAGCCTAGTCCTAGCTCTGCTCCTGCTTCTGGTCATGCTGCTGTATCTCTTCTAGCTTAACTTACTTTAGTGGGCAAATGGCAGCATTTTCTTTGGAAATTTGCATACACAGCCCATGTTGGCATTGTTTTCTAGCATTTAGCTAGATAATTTGTCATTTTGGCCATAAACAATAGTACAGAGGAGATCCGATGAGAGCGCAAAAAGTAGAAGAGGAGCGCATCAAGAAGATGCCAAAGCGATTAGTATTTGAGGTGACAACAAGGAGCCAAGGACATAAAACCATTGAAGCGTTATTTAATCAAAGATACATCCCTTCAATTTTTTATTCTACTTGATGCTTAAGTCTAAGACCCACTTCTACATTTTTGATTGTTACAATTTCCAAACCATGGACACAATAGACTCCAGACTGCGGATAAGTGGACCTCCTGGAGGTGAGAAAAATATTAAGGGCAAATCTGCTCTGATCCTTGAAAACTGAACTCAAGAGCAACTTGCGTTTAACCTCAAGAAAGTTGCAATTGCCCGCATCTTTTTTTTTCTTTTTGAGGATTACATTTGATGCCTTTTGTCTTGTCCGCAGTTCATTGGAAACTTCATTTTATATTGTATTTTGGGGAATCTATATATTGACAGGCTAACAAGTGTTATACGATCTGCGACATTCTTAAGTTTTTGTAATTTCAAAAATAAGAAATCTAAAGACCACCAAGTTTGTTAGCTTCTTGTGTGTTCTATAGGGGCTGCCAGAGTATGAGAAACTTTAATGCCCAGAGAGAGTGGATTTCTGCGAGAGTTGAGAGGTTGAGTGCATAAGGTCGGAAGTGGTGGCTTGTCGGGAGGAAGGAAGCTGCATCTGCGCAGTTTACATTAAGATGCCTCAAGGGCAGCTCAGTTCATGACATTGCGGCATAATTGAATTAGTTGCCTTCACATTTGATGTTTGGTTTTTGCTGCTATCTCTCTTCATTTTTTTAGTTTAGCATAACAAAGACTTATGTTTAATTGTCCTGGGGGCAGAGTTTCTCTACTCAATGGGAGTTTAAAAAAAATGGCGTTTTCGAACTTGAACTCTATAATCAGGCATTTCATTTAATTAAGCTGTCACACGACATATCAGATGGTTTTGGTGTGGGTGTAAGTGTGGGGGGTACCACAACCACCCAAAAGTTTGAAACTTTTCAACTTCCGGTCAAAAGGGCAGGTGGTCATCAACATTATCATCATCAGGTGCATCCGTGGAATGAAGCCATTACTATTACATATACTAGCAAGTACGTCCATCACGCAATCGGTAAATATGCCTGGGAACTAAGTTAGTACTATTAAAAATGTATATACGGAATTGACCCAAAACGGTGAAAAGTGAAAAAAGCAGTCGCGTCATCATAGGGCCGAAAGACTAGTTCATGTCCCATCAATCGAGGCCATATGTCAAAATAACAAGCCTCTGATCAACCCTAAAACTTCAACAGTTGCAACCCCGCTGCATATAGAAAGAAATTCCACAACATTTGACGACCGAGTGCAGAGCAAATATTGAAGGCGACTGAGCGAGTGCAGCCACTTGAATGAAATGTAACAAATCGACTTTGACAAAGCTCAAAATCTCAACCTGGGAAATTCATTCGCAAATCCACAAAGTTTGCCACTCCAATCATGCGCTTTTCAAGTACCCACTTAGCACTACGAAATACCGCACTACGCTCCCAGGATATGGGCTATGGGCAGCGCCTACTGAAAAACAAAAGGGGTAGTTATAAATATTGGTAGGTATACATATATTGGCAAACCAATTTTTCGAGAGCTTTTGTTTCGCTGAACGAAGCGAGTAAGCCACAAAGGATCAACAATGCTTGAAAATTATTTTCTAGTACCTCTCGAGTTCTTGGGTCCTGGCTATTCAAAATTAATTTTGCCCAGAAGCAACTTTGTTTCAACTGGCGACAACGATCTCAAATATTGGTCGATAATGAGACGAAACCTCAACAAAAAAAGGTTATTTAAAAGTAAAAAAATAATGCCAGCTGTCATGAAGCCGCAAAAACAAAATCAACTTCAATTGCAGGATTCTAATGCAGCTCTCTCGCTTCCTCACTTTTTATCGAAGCCATTTTGTCAAATAAAAGGGATTAAGGCAATAATCCCTAAATGGGACTGAAACAGGCGACAAAAGTGCCACGAGAAGTCTGTCCAACTAACGAGACAGCAGCCACCAATTGGTGACAATTCGATACGAAGATACAAGACAGTATGTTCAGAGGGTGGAGCGAGGCGCCTGATTTCTGACATCACAATTGACAACAAGCTAGAAACAACAGCTGCTTTTCCAAAAAAACGAAAATCCAGACCCGAAATGGAAAAAAAAAACGCTTTCAATTTGCTGTTAGAGATTAAAGCGCCGCATTGCACATCACAATTTAAGCGCTTACATGGGAACTAATTTCTGAAGTGCCCTCAAACACTTCATAATGTATGTATGTAGTCCTATATTTGCATCAGTTTGCGGCAAGCGGCAAGCGGCATGCGACAACCCGCCGAGGGGATTAGCAGTTAAACAAACATGGCGGCAGTCAAACTCAAACCCGAAACGCAGATCTAACGGATCGCGTTAGGCCGCACTGACTCGACATGGCTTGTCAGCTTCATTGTGGGCTGGGCTAGCTGCCCCTTTCCCAAGCACAGTGTCACCAAAACGCAGACTCTAGCTAATGCTATTTTAGCATTAGAGTTTAGCCTCAACTAAAGAAATTTGTTAAAACGCATGCATATAAGTACTTATGCTCTTATAGAAAGGTTGATTTTTAGATAATATATCAGATTCAATTTTACTACAAGTAAGTAGTGGTGCATCTAGATCATAATAATGGTGGAAAATCGTTCTTAGCTATCGAAATTCGATACCCGAAAGAAGTAAATATTGCAAATAAAACTAACTTTTATTTTGTTTTTATAATCTGAAACTTCTTAAAACTTTCTATTACCATATAAGATTGTCTGCTGATGTGGTATCTAGAATAACAACTATTTTTGAACTCCAGGGCTCTGCTCTATAAGAAACATTTTTAGTTTTTGTTCAAGCTCCATCTGAAAGATACTAGAAATTATATTACAGGATATTTTATTCAGACAATTTTTAAGTGAGTGTTCTTTCTTCGAAAATAGGTACATAGTCTAAAAAAAAATTTAAGGGAAGCATTTCTATAAAATGGCTTTAATAATTTAAGATTCAAAAAAGTGTAATAATCTAAAAATATGTTGTGAGTAAAGCTATTTGTAAAACATATGTATGTGGGTGTCGTCCTCAGTGGTTCCTCTGACAGCTTAAAAATTAGATTGATTAACATAGGTCCTGGAAAGTCCTGCAGAAAGCTGACATAAAAAGTATTTTTTGGTTTCAAAGAACAGTGAATATCTGCATTTTGCTTTGGGGTGTCAAACTATTTCTATAATTAAAGACTAAAGTCCTTATAGAAGTTTTTGCGATAGTCCTGCAATTAGCTGAGCTTTCAAGAGAGATATATATATATTTTTCGCCACCTTTTTTGGGCATCTGGAAAATATTTTAAACGCTTTCCCTCCATATTTTTGTCCTTTCTATCTCAAAGGTTTAAATATTGAATATTACTGAAATTTTTAATTATTTAAATTTAAGATATCTGAAGTTATATTTGATAATAGTTTCAAACAATTGAGAGAGAACCAAGCGTTACGGGGTAAAGAAGTACCTCATTCACTTTTGTTTACCTTAAATTGTTATTTATATTGTATACATTTATATAAATATGATTATTTTTTAGGCCATAATTCGTATTACTGGTATTCCAATCGAGTTGTCTTATCATTTATCATTGGTGTTTAATAGAATTCTTGCCCACTGTGCCTGGGTTGACAACGCGTGTGAGCTGCTTTAAAAAAGGATGCCCCCGGTTCTGTTTACCATACGGATCACACTTGAGAGCCGGTGACAAAACGGTTAAGCCCACATAACGAAAGCGCCGGCCCATGACAAGAGCAAGAGCATTGGGAATCCGAAGGGCGGGGGCTGGCAATTATAATGTGGCAATGTCACGTGAACAGCGGCCACATCCTGATGCTCTAACCGAGGGTAGAGTGGAAAAACACATCTATATGGAATGCATCAGCAGGGTATAGACACGGTCTTCAATTTTAGCAGATCTAAACCAATATACATATAGTATATAGTCGAGGATGTATTGTGCGCTGGCTTGTTTAATTTTAATGAGAATGAGTCGATGAGTGCCCGAGTGACTGACTGGTGCAACTGTTTCAACTGGTTTTTCGCTTTGGCTTAAGGGTGGGCCTACTCACCCATTTTTTGTTTTTTTTACTATTCTCTAGAAATTTTTTGTGAACCCTGCGATTTGTTGTTGCCCTATGTAAATTGTCACATTATTGTCATAATTCAAAGCCTGGGAATGACAGGGAAAACGCATCATCATGAATATGCTTATGACATAATTTCCGTTTTGTTGTGGTTAATTTGTCATTTTTTTTTTATATTACACTTTTATAGGGCGTGAGATTTATGTTTATAAAGTGGAGGAATGAAGTTTTCTATTTAAATTGTGTTTCTCTGCATCAAGATGTCAAAACATCTTGTAACCATTCCAAGCCAATTAACTTGACTCCATTGAGCTGTAAAATCGCGCAATCCAGAAGCCGCCAAGCAACGCCAACATGAAAGTATCTTACAGATACTGATACAAGATCTCCTTTTGGGTCTCTCTTCTCTCTCTGTCGGTCTTTGCTTAAGACCTGAAATAATTGAAACCAATTAGTTTCGAAAAACCTTTTAATTGTGTGTGTTTTCAATACATATTCATGGATAAAGATAAATATTTTCATAGGCCAGCTAAAACCGAAAGCCGAAACAATGAGAGGCTGACGGCCAAACACAAAAAAAAAAAAATACCAGGAAACAGGCAAGATGTGAGAACATGGCAATGACCAAAATAATCTCTGCTCATGTAAAGAATGCACAAAATATATGGGTAGAGGAGAAAACTAGCTGCCCTAGAATAAAAGAAGAAATTGCCAAATAATTGAAAAGCGAAATAAAGAACAAGAAATCAACCGCAGTTATTGTTTTGCCATTGAAAAGGAGACCAAAAGAAGTAAAAAGAATGCCCAAAAAGTTGTTGAGAGTTGTTGCCAACTGTCGATGGCTGTCAAAACTGAACTTCTTATTTCTATTGACTGACTGACTGACTGACTACCCGGATTGTTGCCAAATGTTACGCAGGAAATATTAACTTGCCCACAACAAGAACAGAAAACAGAGCCCATTTTGCAGTTAATTGGGCCAGTTGTTGTTATTGTGTCTATCAGGCTCAAGGATCAGCGTTAAAATAAACAAATTTTCATTGCGACAGTTTCATGTAATAAGGAAATGATTACCCGAATACAAGGCAGAAAGAAAAAAAATGAGATTTATTCAACATTTACTTTTCTGTATTATTTTTCTCAAGCCAAGCGAAATTCCATTGGTCATAAATTAGCTAACAATTTCAAATGCTCGATTTCAAAATGGTTTTGCTTTTTGGGGTTTCTGTTTTTGGCTAATTCTACTTTAAATGAAATCAATGAGCTGCCGCGCTCTACATGCTACTTAATTTCTGATTGGCATATCATTATTGGCATGCCAACAATTTTCGAAGCTTGCCAGTACACAGAGAGAAAATCTAGGCATTCAATTATAACATGAACTTCAAGAACTGTTTGGATGTAGCAAGACAATTATCTCTACAAACTAATGCAAATTTAATAGGGCAACTAATTAAAAGATTTAACTATTTTTAAGGAAGATATATAGCATGAAATAATTGGGATAAAATTGTTTGCCAAATTGTATAAAAAGCTTTCATTTCGGGTTAATTAATGCATAAAAAGGTAAGGAACATTAATTTAATACTTAATACAAAGCAACAAAATCTCAAGCACTATTTCTACTATTGGTTACTAATTAACTGATCTGATATAAAGATACCATCTTGAGTTTTGATGACCAAGTAAATAACATTAAATTCTTCAAGTCGATGTTTATTATTATAATGGGTTAGATAGAGTATAGATATTCCTATATTATAATGTAATGCTTTTAAAATCAAAAATCGTGAGAAGACAGCTAAAAAAAATTTAAAACTCTTTGTTTCTTTCCAATATTTTGACTGTGGTGCCATTTTACAATTCGGATTCATATTGGCAACCTAATTTATTATTTTTAACAAGTAATTGAACATAAAAAAGTTTTGAATGGAAAACCCTTTTCAAGTTTTATGATTAAAATCGGCTATATGTATGTAGGACAAGTTTGAACAATTCAGAGTTCTTTCTTGATTTACTTAAAACTTCAATACAACATTATTTGGTGAATAATTAGTTTTAGTTTTTAAATAATTTTATTTTTCTTCATCTTCAAGCAATAAAATGTATTCAGGTTTGCAATTCTCAATGTTGATTGATCTAGAAATATTAACATAAAGTTATAAAACATTGCCTAGAAAGTTTAGTCAAATGGAATACCAATACTCTTAATACCCACTTACGATATAGACATTATTTATAGGGCTATAGAAATAATACGCTCTTTTATATGCCAATAGAAAACTCAAAGTAACTCTTTTTACTATCTCAGATATCTCATCGCCATCTTAATGCTTAAGACATCATCTTCACTAATTCTTCGAGTGTATGCCCCTGTTTGAGACTGAGTCGACGGTAGGCTAATTAACCACTTTTGAGTTGCTGCCGTCTTGCCACCGCCACCGCCACCGTCGTCCAAATTGTAGGTAGACAAACTAATCACCTGTGAAAATATGGCAAGACACAAAACAACAGCAACAACAAAGAGTTCGAAACCGAAATAAACACTTGAGGTGAGGTCTAAATATCAAATCGATTACAAGTGAGCTCGTCAAGTAAGGCAACAACAACTGGGGAAGGGGCAGAGTGGGGGGCGTGCGGCAGGCTCTTGGTATTTTGTTGTGTTTTCTTTCCGATAATATAATATTTATTTGTAATTTATTGCCATGTCATGAGCTCATGAACGGAACTTGAGCTGCTTGTTTTATATGGCCTGTCAAATTCTTGCACTTTGACGTTTGACATTGTCGCTGTCAGAGTCTTTTGGGATTTTGGATCCGGCATCACAATGGTATACAATTACCCGCAATTCGGTTTGATCATTTACATGCAATTGTTTGACTGAACGGACACAATTTGATTCGATTTGATTTTGATTTGTCGCCGCTGCCTCAGACATCGACGGTGACGGTGACACTGTCAAAGCAATTAATCGCTCACTTGTTTAACAGAAACAGAAAAAAAAAACAAAACAATTCGCTGACATTGAAATATAAATTTGTTAATGGGATTTTGTCAACTTGGTTAATTACTCTTTATAATTATGCCGCATAATTTTTTTTTTATCTAAACTCAATATCTTTATGTTTCACGTTTGTGGCAAATGATCGTTAATTGAGAGTTTTGCACTTTGGATTGGGTCAAGATGTCTTGAATGCGATATAAAATAAGTTGCATTATAAAGTAAATTATCATTATACATTGTTTTCCGGCAATTATTATAAGGAGATTTTGAAACCTTTTTTAGCCCACAAAAATATTGTTTCAAATATAATGAAGATTATACCAAAGATATTATAAGATCATATAGAAGTTATACCAAAATAAATTTATAAACTTTCAATATGTAGTTTCATTCCTTTGAGTGAATTATAACAACATAAGAAATAGTTTTTACAATAAAGGCAATCCTTATATAGGGGATGCATACTTTTAAATTTGTTCAAAACTTGTTTAATTTATCCTTTAAAGCTTGTAAACCTGTAGGAAACGATAGCAAATTAGCTGAGTGTGAGCATGTAAGGAAACGTGAGAACCACGGAACTGCAATTTAAAGATTGAAAAGAAAACCACAACCAAAATGTGCAAAATGTACAAGAGTCAATGTACTTTCTGTACGGCACAAGGTCAACATTTTGGAAACAACTTTCAAAAACAACTGAAAACATGACAAGTTGGGCAGCCCAAGGTCAAGGAGTTAAATACATAGAAGACAGTTAATTCAGGTATGTACTAGGGCATTGGCAAATAACTCTATTCATAGATTACAATTGTATAGATATGATGCTTGAAAACCATTAGATACATACTCTGTACCTAACCCATAAAATAGTTTCTAATAAATCACATAAAATACATTTCACTAACTCACTGACTCATGCAATTGTTGCTAGTCTAATGCTGTCAGCATTTGACGTCATTTTTGCAACAAACTTTGCATTCATTCACAGACTACGCCCCATGCGGAAGTCAATGTGGAGTCGATGCAAAAAATAAAACCGCTACGCATGCGCCGCGTAAACTCGTTTGCCCCGCTTCCTTTTAGCACGCAATGCATTTGCAATTTTCGTTTTAGCCTCCAACTCAGGTTCCAGCCACTGCGAATTGACCTTGATTCGGAGACTGCGTGTGTGTGCGTGAGTGTGTGGAAACTGGTCCAGTGACACTATAAACCAAGCTAGTTATGCGGCAATTAAAAGCACTGACAAGTGCGGACAAGGCTTAGCCGTTCGAGACAAAGTCAAACTGTAACTGAGATCGAAGGGTATTATTGTAGCAAATAGCTGAAATTTCAGCAGATGTGCAATTAAAAGGCACTTACATGGGTTGGCTTCTATCTATCTCTTTTCCTTTGATTCTCTGTCTGTAGCATATGTATATCATGTTTCAAAAATTTAGGAAAATTTATTATGGAAAATTGTCTGTCTGACTTTTGACGAAATCACAAAACTCTATGAATGAATTCAGTAGGGGTCAGCCTATCAAATCACCATCTTCCTTTCATCATTTTCTTTACTCCAATCGAGGGATTATCTATGGGGATCTATGTCGAGTTCGTATCGTGTTTCTCAACAAGTTTAGCGAGTTTCAGTTTGACTTCTGGACTATATGAAGATGGCATAGCCACGATAAGCATTTAGCATTAAATTTTTTCTACGGATTTTTTTTTTTAGTCGACACTGAAATTGACTTGGCTCGCATTTGAAAAGAAACGCTCGACTGCATCTTAAATTACAAATAATCGCAATTGTTTGGCATGGCCCTTTTTTCTATTCTATTATATTGTATTGGTCGCATTTTGGTGGTGGTGGTGCTAATATGGTAGTGGTGGGTAGGACGACTCTAGACAGCAGCTGAAATAATTGAGAGACAACGCAAAAATTAAGAGAGATGATACGCAATGGTACATGGGTACAGTGAATACTCGAAAAAAGGTATTTGTTAGACCCAAACTTACTATTTACCTACTTATTTTTTAATTATTAAAAATGTCGATTTACATTCGCTGGATGCAAACTCTCATCTAATCATTTGTTTCTTAAATATCTATCTGCTTTATGGATGCTCTACTGTAACTCCTTGATTGTTGTTGTCATAGTTTTGCATGCAACCCTCAACCCTCATTATCATTTTCTATGATTGTGATTAACTCGACGAGAGTGAAAGCATGAAAATAAAGGTCTCCATACGTTGCTCACACAATCGAGTTGAGTTCTGCCCTTGGGTGGCAGTATCGTCGCATCAGTACATCAGGCAAACGCCTCGAAATCAAAAAGGCAGCCCAAAGAAACTTTTTTGTTCTAAGCGAGCAACAGCAACCCCTCTAGCACTCCTGCCACCCCTCCCTACCGACAACCCCTCATCCTTTTCGCCAGCAGCATCGGCAGCAGCACTCTCAGTATGCACCCTCAAGCTAATCCCAGTTCGAGGTAGACGCCATTTGCTGCTGTTTTCTGGTGGTTCTTGTTTGTCAACTGATTTAATTTCCCTCCTTCTTTTTCATTCCTCGGCTGCTGACACTTTTCTTCTCCCGCTGTGAGAGGGCGTTCACTGTTTTTGGTCACACAAAATAATAGTAATAATAATGCCGTCGATGGTGTTGTTATTGTTGGTGATGATGATGATGATGGCGACTTGCAAAAGGGCAAATGGTGTAAATGAAAATGAGTTTTTCAGCCTCATGGACAGACGGACCACATGCGGCTGCTTTGTGCCACACAAATGATTTCGATTGTTTTGCCTTGTTTGTGCTGCATGTGTGGAAATTGCTCATTAAAATATCGAAAAACCGCTTTACATAAGTGGGCAAATGCTTAAACTTGTTATTCTTTGGCCATAATTACTCACTCATATACACGTGTCATGGTGTTGTGCGGCATTCCATCTAGCCATCCAACTCAATAGGTACATATATCCATATGAACGCAATTCTATTTTGTAGTGGGTGGGCAGTTCGATTCACGAGCAATGCTCGCAAAAGCTCCAGATGTTGCCCATAAACAAGTCCAAACAATGATTTCCATTCTCTGACAACTTTTCCATCGCAAAATAATAAATAATTGAAGCCCAAACAAAGTCAACAAGTCAAAGACATTGCAGCAACTTTTATGTCTTACCACGTCTATTTATATAACTCATGTAGATGCTGATGTCTTGTTACCAAGAGAACCAAGACCACACCACAAAATACGATCTAGATAAATCAGCATTTAAATGCATATACAGAATGCAAATGAAAATGCATTTAATGCTAGTTAATAAAACAGACCTTCTATCTACCGATCCTTCTCCTCTCTTCTACTTGCTGTCTATTTACACAAAATTTCTCAATCTCAAGCGGATTTATTACAGCGGCATTTATCCAATTTTCGAGAATATCAGTTCATGAGCGTAGACCAAAGGGTGGTCAATCAAGACTTTCATCGATTATAATTTGA
Source organism: Drosophila equinoxialis (assembly GCA_018150345.1). NCBI lineage: Eukaryota > Metazoa > Arthropoda > Insecta > Diptera > Drosophilidae > Drosophila > Drosophila equinoxialis. The sequence continues at coordinate 7,125,006 of JAECWI010000562.1, forward strand.
TTTGATAATTATAAATAAATAATAAATGAATATTGTAAATGCGGTCTAAAGATTTGGAAACAAGGTGCATTTTTTTAAACTCTGTATATATTATTATAGAACAATCTTTTATGTGTTGATTGATTGTATTCATATACACTCATTTGATATAATGTTTAATTGTTAAAAATTCTATTTGCATATATTACCTATTTTTTACCTTTAACTCTTTCGTTCTCTTCTACCGAAAGACTGGAGATAAAGTTTCAAATACGACTTGCAAACAGCCTTAAATAAAGTGTTAATCTATAACACATTCAAGTTTTGTTTGAAATCAACAATTTGATGGCCTGAACTACATAATATAATTATTTGAAATTATACATCATTTTTCGGCTAATACCAATCTATGTTTTGTGATATTTGGAAAATCTGTAACCTTTCCTAAAATGACTTAAATACAAAAATTAACCCAAAAAATACTAGAATATAAGTTTCTTTCCCTGTAATAGGGCTAAGGATTTCATCATGTTTCTTGGTGAAAGTTTCTTAAAATACTTCGCAGAATTCTTTGCTGGCTTCAAAATTGGTAAATCGATACATTCTTGTTTTTTGATTTTCGGCTAATTGTAAGATTAGAATAGCCCTAGGAGCTAATCGTTGGCTTGGCTTGGGCTACGTCCATGGTTCGAATCACTTTTATTATTTTATTTAAAGAAAAATTGCGATACTTTATAAAAATATAGATTCAATCATTAGTTCTTGCCCTTTAGCTTGCTTTTAACTTGCTAATTGTTGTTGTTGTCTTGCTTTGTTTTAGAGGGTATCTAGTTTACAGTTATACCTTAACTTATTTTATGAGCTATTGTTGTTTTTTTTGTTGTCTGATCGTTTGCAGTTTTGATTTGTACTTTTTTTTTGGGATTGGTCATGTGCAACGCTCTGGGCTTTATGTGCAACTTGTTTATTGGTCAAAATTAAATGATTGCCAAGAAAAATTGCATCATGCTGGGAGCAGAACTAATTGTTAATATTTTATACAATTTATTTGAGATATGCTGCTGCTGCATGAAGTGGAGGAAAGCATTAAACTTGTAAAAAATTGAAATGTACGAATAATTAAAAAATAGTTTTACTCACGGGGATATTAGTACAATAAGTAGATAAGTAGACTTATATACTTATAGAAAGCAAAAGTAGATACTGAGACATAAAAGCGAAAGAGTACAAAACTGGTAAAACTACTTGCCAACACCAGCAGCAGCAACAACAACAGCTAAAAAGTTGACTTATTGGAGCACTTAGCTCAATTCTTGTTATTGTTACTGGTTAATACAGCAACAGCAACAGCAACAATAACAACAGGAGAAACAAGAGCAACTGCTGCTAACTGCTGCTGATAGAGCTAGGCGGGCGGGCCAAGAGTCTCGCCACAATGAAACAGTTCCAAGGTTTTCCCAACTACTGGAGCTGACGGCAAGCCACTATAAAAAGCTTGGGCGGCGCCGTTGCGGAAGGCAGTTTATTGAAAAAATCCGTGGACGTCGGTCGGCAAAAGAAGGCAGAGATTTTCTTAAAAGAAAAAAGAAGAGAAGAAAAACTCCTTCTCCCCAACTCCTTGAATAAACGGACTAAGAACGTAAAGGCGCGAGTGCTTCCTCCCAACCCCCCACACACACTAAAAGAGTGCAGTTTACGTAGTAGCTTATCAAGGATATACAAAATATACACAAAATGTTTCGCTTTGTGAGTTTACTAATTGTGTAGATCAAATCAATTAATATTGAGTTGATTTAAAATGTGATCTTTATACTATTGAATGAAAAATTTCTCGTTAGCTTGCATTGACCTGCACTTTGGTGGCCCTGGCTGCCAGTCAAAGTTATCATCAGGATCCAAAGACAGCGGCCATCATCAGTGAGCAGCGTTATCTGTCCGGAGATGGTAAATTCGGTGCTGCCTATGAGCAGGAAGATGGCATTAATTTCAAAGAGGAAACAGATGCCGATGGCACACGTCATGGTAGCTACAGTTATGTAGATCCTTCTGGCCAAAGACGCAGCATCTCTTATACGGCTGGCAAGAATGGGTAAGAACCGCCATATCTATCTGTCTAAGTGTGTCTCCCAATAATGGACTTTCCTATCTGTATCGTAATAAAGTTTCCAAGCATCTGGTGATCACTTGCCACAAGCACCACCAGCTCCACCACAGCCTGTGCCCACATCTGGTTATCAGCCACAGCCTCAGTATCAGCCACAGCAATATCAGGCACCAGCTCCTCAGCATCAGCCATCCTACCGCAACAATGATGATGGTGATGATGGTTCCTACGATCCTCGCTACAATGATCCATCCTTTAGCCAGCAACAGCAATCGTATCATCAACCTGCCCCCCAACCTCAGTATCGTCCAGCTCCAGCTCCACAGCCTGCCTACCAGCCAGCTCCTCAGCCTGCCTACCATCAGCCAGCAGCTCCTCAGTATCAGCCCCAACAGGCTTATTATCCCACAACCACACCCAATCCTCATCGCTTCTCGCCACCCGGAAAACTTTCGCTTAACCGTACGCCCGATGGTTTCACCTACTCCTTTAACAAAGTCTAAGCCAACAGAGAGAGAGAGAGATAATTATAGATTGATTTAAACAACACAACAACACAAACAACAACTATAATTTTGCATATCTTTCATACTCTAACACTTCTCTTCGTTTTCTTTTCTCTTCTACACTCTTTTAAACTCGTGTTCTTTTCTAAAAAAAAAAAAAAACTTTGTCATCAAAACTCTTTTGTGATACAATATTATATACGAGTACTTCCTATATCCACGTATATTTAGGAGTTTTTAATTTTCAAAACGAAAACCCAATTCTAATACCATTCCTTTTAATGTAAAAACAAAAACAAAAGTAATAAACTTTTAAGTGATTGTGCGGTTCGAAGATGTTAATCAAAATGTTATGTGAATCCACTATAATGGGGGCCTTTGGGACTTGAAAAGCAATTTGTATGATATCTTTTTGATTAAGATTCTTAAATAATAATCACACGTGCTTTTATGTAAATGAATTTGAATTTTTTTTGGATGAATTTAATTTAATTTTTAACAAATCTAGCTAAACACCTTAAGAGGCGGACACCTCCCAGTAACGCCCCCAACGATTGCATCTGGGGATTACATAATGGAGCTGCAGTTGTGTCTGTTGCTGTTGGCATGCAAACAAGTTTGCATTTTGTTAGTTGCTGTTGTATTTTTGGACTCCCAGTTCGATTCTAGTAACAACTGACAGGGAAAGGCTAGAAACTGGTTTGCCATTGCCTCTGCAAAAATTCCAATGAAAATGAAAACGAAAAATCAAGTTAACAACGCCCAAAAAAAAAAGAACCGGCAACACGGTGGCTATCCTATGCGGAAAACTAAGCCAAAGATATGGCAAATAGCATTGCGGGGGAGTAGGAAACCGAATCAAAATCAATGATCAGCTTTTCTGGAGAGGGAGACTATGACTAAAATTTAGACTTCATTTAGCATTAATGACTTGTATTTCATTTAATTTATTACAACTTAATAACACGCAAATATTTTCAAATAATATAGTTTTACACAATTTCATGCCCCATCAATTATTGGTGGCCCCCTTTTCTTCAACCCCTTCTTCTCAAGACCTGTTGCAATCCAAATTCGAACTCAGCCTTTGGCTTGTACTTTCCACATCAATTGTGTTTGGCATTCTTTTTCACCCAACACTTTGCCTAGCTTTCAAGGTCATTTGTTGTTGAATTGTTGACTACATAGTCCGGCTTAGCTGCTGTTGAAATTGTTCAGTCAATTAAGAAAATCAATTTTGTTTTGTCTTTTTTTTTATTATTATTATTTATATTGTTGTATTTGTTGTTGTTGTTGGTTTTTTTTCTTTCTGTTTTGCTGCCTGTTTTTGTTTTTATTTGTTGTATTCGCAATCGAATCGCGTGGCTTGCTCAATTGCGGATTTTCGAAAGAGGTAAAAGCTAAGAATGTCTAGTGGGATTAATTGTATATGAGATTCGATATCAGGCGTAGAGACAGGTGTGTTCTGTAATTGAAAAATGGGAGGGGTCTGTTTTAAATCATTTAACTGTCGTTTATTTAAATTCAACATCACATTACAGGTTGGGCTAAAGAAAGAAATAAATCATTAGCAGAATACATCATCTTTACTTAAAATGGATCGAGACAAAAGTATAGAGGTATATAATGTGTCTAATTCTATCTCAAGTAATCAAGCGATCATAAATTATACTGTTCCTATAAATTAAATACAAAAATATTAGATAATTAAATCATCTTGATTGTTTAACAGTTAAATTTCTAAAATTCTTTTACTAAACGAATAAAAACAAAAAGAAATTTTAATTTCGCGCCCTCAACCACTTGCACGGTGGCGCCATCTTTTTGTGAGGTTCGACGTTGTTAAATTTGTTCGACTCATCGGTTGGAGTTACACTTACATATCTGTTCGACGCTGGCATAGTACGGTGGCTCCATCTATATCTGATCTCTATCTGAGCGTTGCCCCTTGATTCTAAAAATATTTGAAAAAAACCTAATTTTTTTATTTTTAATCAACTATTTCCAGTTATTTTTTGCCCCTTTAAAAAGCCACTTGGATAAATTTATAAAATAGTTCTTTAATATATACAGGCTCTAGCTACTATAAACAAGGAATAACAATACGTATTTAAATTAATATATATATTAGCGACTAACTCTGCACTCTATTCTCAAATGTAGTTACACATTGATGACCAACGCTGTGGATCGGTATTTGCGTTTCGGTTTGATTATGTGCTTCGGTATGGATGGCCTTTTCAGATCTGCCCCTGGAGGTGGACGCCGACGAGTACGTCGTCCTTTTGGCGGATGTGGCGGTGGGCCATTGTCATCATTGTATTTGCCACGTAACGGACCGGGACCAGAGAAATTCGGTGGATACGATTCAAAATCCTCAATATCAAGATCGGGTCTGGCATCATGAGCTTCCTGGGCTTGCTCCTTTAAGAACTTTTTCAATTTCGGATTATTAAGCAATTGTAATTTGATGGCATCGTCCAGAAGTTTTTGCTGATCCTCCAAATAGGCTTCAATTTGCTTTTTGGAGGCCACACTTTTATAGCGATCATGGTTTTTGGGACGCTGCAATGGCACCACATCGTAATCATCGTTATCGGGTTCGAATACACTGTAGGAATTGCTGCTGGAAGCCACCGTAGCCCTCGGTGGTGGAACCAAGTGGAAGGGATCGGGTTCTGGTTCATACTGCACAGGCGTCCATTTGGTACGCTTGGGTGGTGAGAGCTCTTCCCCCGAACCGATATGCACATCAGACACATATCCGCTTCCTCCTCCTCCCCCTCCGCTGCTGCTCTTGTATGGAACAGGTGTTACATATTTATGTGGCTTGCCATATGAGGCACTGGAACTAGCCTTTTTAGGTATCGTAATGGGGTGTTGGACTCGTATCTGGGTTCCAATTGTATACTCTCGACTATCCTGCACCGATGACTCTCCAGAATATTCGGCTGAGTTGTACCGCTCACCAGAATAATTATCCTCTTCCTATTTTATGGATATTTTCGATTAGATTAAATTTTGAGCATTTTTGTGTTCCAGAACTTACAGATTCGTAGGGTCGGTAATGGGTTTTCTTGGGATACTTTTTGGTTACATCCCGACGCTTACTCTCATTGGTTTGGAGATCGGCACGCGGATAGCTGGGAGGTCCTTGACGTATTAATCTCAAAGTAGATCCTGGAGGAGGACCGACAGCAGCTGCACTATAATAGCTACGGCGATAATACGATCTAGGTGATCTTAGGCCAGAAACTGTTGAACCAAGCAGCAGGACGGTCGATAAGAGCTACAAGTTGAATACTTTTTATAGTTTATTCCTTAACTGATCAAGGGATCAGATTAGATTAGGGCAAATCTTACGTTCCAATTTAGTCGCATTTCGAGTATTAAAGATTCACTTTAAGCACACTTAAAAACGTTGCACGTTGATAGTATCAACCAGCAGTGTGGCCTCAACGAAACTGAAAGTTTGGCCAATGATCGCAACAGTTTTATGCCAGCTTCCTCCTCAGAGGCTAAGACAACGACGACGTCGACAATGCCGATGACGATGACTCCTCTAACCTGGCTTGGCGTAACATGTTTTGCAATTGAAACCTGCCGGGCCAACTACAGCTACAGCAACAACATAACCGACTGGCAATCGTGGCCAAGAGATTGAAATCTTCGTCTGCATTGGCGTCTGCGTTTTGCCTTCACGCATTTGGACGGAGGAAACAGCCAACTACCAACTACTACCCAACTTAGCCAAGAAATCATTTGCATTTCCAGTAGGAAATAGAGCGCAAGCGCAGAGGCATAAATAAAATGTTGTTTATGAACGTAATTACAAAAAAGAAAGAAAGAAAGAAAAAAAAAAAATCAAATGGTTAAAAGAAAGAAACGTTTGTGATTTGTAACTAAGAAATAAGGTACAAGCTACATATAACAATTGTTAAACTCTTGGCTAAAAGTGATATAAACGGCCCTCCAAGCACTTGTGGCAATGTCAGGAGCGGGGGCGTAGCAGAAGATGTTGTATTTTATCACATTAGTGAATCAACAAACTGGTTGTCTATTTGAAATGCTTACTTGTTGTTGGCCTAAAGTTCAGGTTCAGGCAGCAGGCAACCAGGCAGGAAGCATCATCCATCGACTGTATTGGCATTTGGCATTTTTTTCCTTTTCTTTTGGCATGCTTGGACTACTTTCTATGTGGCCAGGATGCTGCATCCGTAATGCGGAAGATGTGGTTATTGGTGGTAGGTGGAAGTGGAAATGGACATGTGAAATTGCATAACATTTCATCACGCGCCAATTGCACAATTATTTTCCACTATTCACCTGTTTTAATTTAGCCTGCCAAAAACAAATCAAAAACGTAAAAAACCAGATATCGTTTTGCACTCTTTTTCTTTTTCGTTGTCGTTTTGGAATTTTTCGGTTATACACAAACAAAATTATAGTTAAATATCATCTAATTAAATTGATACAAGCCTGATTGATGGCTTCGCTTTGGCTCTCTGCATATGTAATTGTGGCAATTTCAATATAATTGCAGCACTGGCTGGATGGGTGCCACTTCCACTCAAGGTCAAGCTCAAGTTCAAGTAACAACAACAACAGCTCGACAAGAGATCTGGTAATAATTTCCGTTTTCCTACGACATTATGCGAGCCTTGTCAGAAACACAAAGCTGGTTAAATTTCCGTTACCATTTAACAATACAACAAACTAAAAAAAAAGTAACCAAAAGAAATGGTTAAAAAAAAAAAACGAAAATTTTGTGAAAGGAGTTTGGGCAGGGTTTAAACTGGCAAATGGACAGGTGACTAGCCAATGGCAATGACAATGGGAGCGTTGTTTGAGTGCCCAGAGACATATTAATAACATTAAATTCAATTGGGATACTTTTAGTGTACTCCATCTTATCAAATGCAATTTATTAACATTAATTTTGAAACGTGAAACTTATTTCCTAAACCTTTTTTCTCTCAAAGCAAAGTGAAAAACCTGTCGACTCACAAGACAAAACCATAAATAAGTAAATCCAAATGGATTGTAATGAATGAAATGTGCACATAATTTATCATAGCAATTGTTTTACCTGATTGGAATTTAAAAAAACCTCTATTTCAATGATATACATACAAGTTAAAGTTAAAACATTTGATCAATAAATGCTTGCTGAAAAAAACAGTTTTAGGTCCCTGAACTTAAACTCAAATCGGATATGCCTTTGGCTTATATTGATTTGGATAGCTGGCCACGAAGTAAACAGCCAAGCTAATCTAAGGATTCACAGAGTCGTTGCACTGAAGTATTAGAAAATAATTGTGGAACTACTAAATATTAAGTTAACTTTTACTTCAAAACAAAAGCTGAAAAAAAACTTTGTGCTCAATCAATACATATAAAATATATACATATTAACAAAAAATATAATTAACTAATTTTAGCGTTGAAGATATGGTATGGCTATTGCAATTCTGGAGTTCTTTAGCAAAGTCTGCTGATGATGAAACTTGGTAGTTCTGGAAATAGCTATACAGACAACTCGCTCATCTTTTTGTGTTGCCTTTGAATTAATCTTCTTTTGGATTGACCTCGAGCCGGCTTAAATGCAAGGTTTGACCTTTACCTTCTAGGAGCCTTTTTGCTCACTAAAAGGTTGATTTATTGTTCATTCAATTACTAAAATACAGTTTAGTAAAATAGTACTTAGATTCATCAATAATTTTAAAAAGCTTACACAAACTCTTTTTGAATTCAGTTTTTCAGTTGACATGTTAGTCACTATACATAAATACCAAGTTATGTTTTGAAAGGAGACATAAATGCCAAATAACAGCAAAGTTTTTAAAATAAACCTTAATTTTATAAAGCTTTTTTATACATTTATAGTTAGTTCCTTGGAGTATTAGAAAAACTCAATAATTTTGTTCAATCTACTTTTAAATCTTGTCCAGTAAATTTTTTGGGTAAATGATACGGTTTTTTTTTTCAAAAATCAAATAACTATCTAAGTGTTTGGTGTCAATTTAAATTATGCCAAAATTGCGGCTTAATTGAGATAAAACTTGGTTAAAAGTTGTTGAAAACACCATCTGAAAAATTTTAGAAATGTATATGCTAGTTTTAACGTTTTCATTCATATATTACCTTTCACATTGATAACTGATCTTTTAATTTACATTAAATCTTATTGTTAGTTTTTTTTATTGCTACAGAACCGATCTGGCTAAATCCAGCACTGATTGCTTACTTCTTGTATTATTTTTTCATTCCCAACTAAATAAAATCTGAGAGATATGATGGTTTTACAGTCTGATTGATTAATCAGTATATTTTAGTAATATTTTACTAACTTGTCTCATTAAAAATCAAGCAAAACTTATTTTATTTGATTTTATAACATTTTTATTAGCATATTTTCATTACTTCATTACTTATCTCTTGCTGCGATCTCTTAAAAACTAAATTAATACATTGTGGATTGAATAACAAAATAAGAAAAAAACCAAAAGAAATAGAAACAAAAAGAACAACAAAAAATTAAGCTGCTCACAAATTAGGCAATATCATTAGCTCTAGTCATAAATTAGATTCAAAAGCCAAAACGTTGATATTTAATTTGCCATACCGAATTGGAGTGATGTGGGTGCCAGAAAGTCGTCGTCATCGTCGGCAGTTGTTTTTTTTTCAGTTAACAATGCAGCGACGACTGCAGGCCAAGTCGCATTGCAATCAAAACAAACGACACAAATATTGAATAACTTATACATATATAGGTAGGGGTAAATATGTAGAGAGAGAGAGAGAGATATGGTAAGCCAAGAGCTTTCAATCGGGCAAACCCACGCTAATGCGCTGTCCGGCCGAGCTGTGCCGTGCCAGAGAAGTTGCCGTAGTTGATGTTGTTGGTTGGCCGCCCACAACCAGAGCATCGCCATTGAAGCAGAGACTGCTTCTCAGGTGTTTACGTGGATCAGAGGGGGGAGTAGCTGCTTCCACTTCAAATGTGGTTTTTGTTGTAGTTGTTGTTGTGGTTTTTGTTGCTTGTGTGTCATCAGAATATCGTGTTCTTGGCTCTGTCTCTGGCAATTTTGGCAAGATTTTCCGTGTATTATTGCTGTTGTTGTTGTTATTGTAATGATTATAGTGTAGATTTTTATTATTATTTAATGATTGTATTTCTCTGGCACTGCCACGACTAGTTTCCCCATATGGTGGTCGCTGTGATGAACGACTTCCTGTCGACATATTTGGCGTCGATGAATATTGTTGCTGCTGCTCTCGATGGTATGATGGCTGATGATCATAACGATCATCGGCAAACCCTTCTCCATCCTTAAAGTAGGCATATTCGGCTGCCTCTTCATTGTAGGTCACATGTTTCTTTTGGGGTGCCGGACTGCGTAGACGTAATTTACGCATCTCATTGTCCATTGCATTGTAGTCCACATAGTCTGAGCCACGTTTGGGCTCCTGATGCTTCAGTATTTTCTTGGGTAACAAGATTACAGGACGTCGTCGCTCTGTGACCATTTGATCGTTTAATGGTTTCTTGGTGATAATTGGCGGTGATTCTGAATCCATTTCCATGCTCAAACTGCGCACATTACGTTTCACTTGCAATTTGGGACTGTTCTTGGAATTGAGCTCCATTTCACGTTTATCATTCATATCCATTTTTGGTCTCCTGGCATTATTTTGCGTGGCCTCATTTGCATAATCGTAGAACTGAATCTTTGAGCTATACGCCTGTTGTCGCCTATCTTGCTTATCCAAGGGGGCTAACTCGCTGGATTTCTCTTCCATGTAGGGCTTAACTTCGGTAAGCTTGGGTGTCACTTCGCGCCGTAGACCCCTCAGCAATCTGGGTCTGGCATTTGTATCTGGCGCCTGTTGTAAATTATCATAGAAATTTATGGAGGATTTGGCAAACTCCTTGTGAAACATTTGACGAGTATCTACTGTGTTGCCATCAACTTGAACTGACGATGATCTATCCAATTGTCTGGGTTTCTCCAATTGCAAACTATTCCGTCGCTTGACGCGCGTCTCCACGGCACTATCCATCTGTGTGTCATCGGGCCAAAAGAAGTGCGATTCCTGGCGATTACAACTTCTTGAGTTGGTTCCCTGGCGTTCCACCATTTTTGGTGGCAAACCAGTATAAAATTTACCATTCAACATTCTAGAAATGTGTTAGTTCGATTGGTCAACCAACTGTTAGGTGTCTGCTCCGAAAACCGACTGACACAAAGAACCCAACTCAACTGAGCAACAGCAACTCGCAACTGGCAAACTGTCATCTCGTAGTCGGCGGCGGGCATCGTCATCTCATCGTAGGCGTCGAACATTGAGTTCGAGTTTGTTCAGGTGATCAGCTGCGGGCCCAGTCAGTTCAACTAATTTGCAATTCTTGCGAAAACAAAAAACAACAACAACATAAAACAACTAAATTAACAACAACAAAACCAAACCTCAACATTTGAAGTAGAAATTTATTTGCTGCGACTGCGACAAGTTTCCATTTAAGGTCAAATTGCCAACATTTTTCAATTTGGTTTTTCGTTAAACTCGCTTTTCGTGTGTTGTCTCTCTTACTTGGCGCTGACCAAAAGAACAAATATTATTTTTCTTTTTTGGCAGCTTGATTTTGAGATCTAAGAACAGTGTTAAAGGCCTACATAAAAATATTTGGACACATGGTTGGCGTTAACTTACTTAGCAGGGGATCTATCAAAACCCCATTTTCAAGTTGATCTTGATCTAGAAAACAAACTATAGTAGGCCTAGCGAAACCTTAGTAACTTATTTAATATTTTCCTTTTAAAATTTTTGTGTTTACATTTGTTAAACAATTTAATTGCTTAATTGGCTTTAGACTCAATGAAATATTGTGAAAATTGTTGATAAATCATTTTGAAATCTTTCTACATTGATTTTTTTTTTCAAATCAAACACTATGAATAATTTTAATGAGTAAATTTATGGCTAAAAAGTTTGATTTATATTCTAAAAGGGGTTTCTTAAGTGACTTGCTACTTGATAAACATTCTCTTGGGGTATTTTTAGCGCTTAATGAAATGGGAACATTTCGTTTTAATATTGAATCATTTCCTCATTCGTTAACATATTTGAAGAAATGCTTTCAATAAGAAGAGGATGTGGCAAACTTTATGAATATTTCGCATTATTTGTATTTGTATGCCATGTTGACTCATGTCAAATTTCTCATAATTATAGCTTATTATGTTTATCTCTAAATTGAAAAGTCTAAAGATAATCGTAAACGACTCACAAATATTAGAATTTATATGATAACCGCTTGGAACATAATTGAGATATTGACATAACCATTAAAGCATGTAGCAAAACTGTGTAAAACTCAAAAGTGTGTTCAAATATATCAAACATTTTTGTTTGCCGGAGCGAGATCGATAAATAAAACACAATATTTTGTTCATTTCTTGGATTATTCCTCTATATACATATATATCTGTCTTTTTTGGAGATCGTCTTTATGGGAATTTTTACTGTTTTTTTCGACGTGGAGTTTTAAAACTGCAAATAGGCTAGTCTGGAGATACAACTATCTCTAAGAATCATTAATATAAAATAAAGGAAAATGTAGTTATTGACTTAACCTTAGAGTCATCAAGTAGCCAAACCGTTCATAATGCTTTTATGAAATATTCCAAATTTATAAACGAAAGTAGGACGAAAGTATAGTATACCTAACATTTATAATTCTAGTTTGAATTATTTTAGTCATGGATTCGCCTTTAGAACTGTTGGAAATGCATTTTGTAAATTTTAAAGTCTTCAAAAGAAAATATACTTATGTATATAAGTTGATTGTAAAAATTATTTGGTGATTAAGGACAATTTAATGTTACTTTGTTTTCCACTTCTCTTGTTGTTGTTTTTGAATGAGTGGGCTCCAGGTCATTTTCGAAAACAAAGATGTTTATGTAAATATTAGATATGGTACATAGATTGAGTAAAAGTTTACTTCAATGAACGATTGTTTCTAGAACTATATGATATATTGGTCCGATCAAGTTGAAGTCGTTTTAAAAAAACCATATAAATATTATAGCACTGACATTGAGGTTAAATACTCCATGAGGAATGGACGTTGATTGACACAAACAAACAGAGGGGCAGACAGGCTTTTATGATTTAAATAGTCGCAGACTTGTCCGAGTTTTATCTAATTTATACTAATTTCCAGCCCAAAATATAGCTACCTAATTTATCTTTTTCAGATAAAAACACCTTTTATTGGCTAAGCCCATGCTTGTCGTCTGTGTAGTTTTTTTTTTTGTAGTCTTAAGTGGAACGACAACAGTTGCCAATTAATGTCCACCATTAAAGGATTTTGTGACTTGTGAATTGAAAGAGTTACAATTTTTTGTTTTATTTTTTTTATTTTTAAGTTTTTTTTTTGTTTGTTTTCATTTTATTTAATTGTGTTTCATTTCGCTTGTTTGCTGTTTTGAAGTTCTATTTCATTTAGAGTTACCATTTTTGGTTTTATTGGGTTTCTGCATAGGGAATTTGTTTGATGTTTGATGGACACTACTTAACTACTTGGTAATATTTTGTTGCTGTTTTGTTCTTGTGATGTTAGGTAAGTAGAAGACAAAAGTTTTTGGATTACAATTAGCATAATTTACAAACAATCATTAGAAAAACACATACAATGATTTTTTTTATACACATACATAATGTAAATGGCGTACCGAATCGAATCCGGATACGATTTATTGGGCTCCTATTTTGGTTGGTAGTTCTAGTTTAGGTGAAGATTATTAAATTTGCTGTGCAAATCAAGAGAAAAAACTGCATCAAAAATTATATCTCAGTTTAATGGCTGTCCTATTTCGGTGTTTCCATATCTCTTTTATTCTTGTTATGTTGTGTTTGTTGTTTTCGTTTTTTTTTTTTTTTTTTGTTTTAGTGGATATGTAAAATTGCTTGGACTTAGACTAGTTAGTTGTTGCTGTTTACAGTTTTTGGTTTTTTGATTTGACATGAGATTAGTTTGGAAACATTTACAAACTGTGCTGCTCTTGTGTATGGGGAAATAGTTTATGTTTATGTGAAAATTATTACTGGCCTTGCTATGGATCTGCTATGGAAATATGGTTAAACATATAATTAGGTTTGGTTTTTTGGTTTATGTAGGTTTTTTTTTTTTTTTTTTTTTTTTTTTGGGTTGCTTTTAGTGTTTTTTAAAAACTTTATTTACAATTTGTATTTTTGGTTTTTCGTTTTTTTGCTGCTTGCAGTAAAACTATGATGAGGCTTGATCGTTTTTCACCTGCGGCTGCGGGCAATTTTGCGGCCTTTCTTTGGCCTTTCACCGGCCACCTTCAAGTGCCAGCTATGATTGACCATCAAGTTAGCCCTGAGCTTGGCCCAATCATCCTCACTCTCGCCTCATTGTGACTTACTGTAGCAATTGCTGTTGGTGTGGTGGCTGCTGCTGTAGTTGCTGCTGGTGCTGTTGTTGATGTTGCTGCTCCGATGGCAGCAACTGCATGGGCGACATGACTATTATGTTGGTTGTCGCTGTGGCGACTGGATGATTATTGACCTGGCCATAGTCCAGAGGCTTCTGGATATCCACATCAACGGCATCGGGTGCTCGTGTTATAACACAGTATTGATTGCCATTGTAAGTGACAATGGGCATGTTGCTGGCGTCATTTAGCTGGGCCTGCATGTTGGTGGCCGCTGTCGGTGAGTTCGCAATGATGTGGGAGACGGGCACCGACACCTGGGCAGGGTAGAAAAGTTATGGAAAGGGGATAACAGACGAAACAGACATAGAGAGAAAGATACAAAAAGAGGTTTTTGCAAAATGTGTTGTTATTGTTGTTGTTGGGCTGTAGGTGTTGTTGTTTTTAGATGTTCTTGTTGTTGATTGAAATATTTTTTTGTTGATTTGGTTAATAGGTAGTTACTTCTTGGCCCTGCTGTGTGCCGTTGTTGCCGCTGTTGATGTTGTTGTTCTGGTGACTATTGTTGTACATTATTTGTTGGTGTTGTTGCTGGTGATGATGTTGCTGCTGCTGCTGCTGCTGCTTGCGGGCTTTCTTACTAACAGACACATGTTGCTGCTGTGTCTGTTGCAGCTGCTGTTGGTGTTGTTGTTGCTGTTGTTGGCTATTGAGTATCATCTGATTTTGTATGATTATTTTCTGTTTGCGTGTGTGAGCATCCATTTGAATTTGATTTTGATTTGCATCGATTTGATATAGGCGACTATTGCTGCTGCTGACCTTAGCAATTGCTGTTGTTGCTGCTGCTGCTGGTGTTGCAACTGTTACTACTGCTGCTGCTGCTGATGTTGCTGTTGGTTTTGTTGACTCTACGACTAGCCGTTCCTGTTGTCAATACTAAAATATAAAAATGTTGCGATTAATCCAATTCCTAACCATTCCTAACCCAAGTTAAATCCATCCATTGACTAGGAAATGATTTCATTCAACCGACTTCTTTTTCTCACCTCCAGATGGCTCTTGGCGTGAATCGACCATTCATCCCGGCTCGAAAACATTCGCCCACACAACTCACAAGTCCAGGACAATTGTTGCTGATGATGTGGTATAATGATGCCAGGTATGGCCGCCGGCGTACCTTGGGCCGATTGCACTATAATATTTTGAGCGGCCACCTGGACGGCCTGTTGTTGTAACTGTAATTCCAGACTCTGTTTGTTATCCTCTGGCGGCGGATCCGGTTGCTCTTTCTTCTTCACCATATTATTCAGCCGCTTTCCAAGCGGTGCTATATTTGTCGGTGTCACATGCTTGAATTTATTCATGTGGATCACAAGTTTATCGCGGCGTGCAAAAGCCTTATTGCACACCTGCATTAAATGGTTGAAAATAAGGAGAAACAGAACGTAAGACAGAGAGAAATAGAGAGAGAGAGAGAGAGAGAGAGAGTGGTTAGTAAGTGCCATTCTTGGGTGAGAGATCAGGGCTCTGGGTTAGTTTATACTTCACAAATATAGGGCTTCTCGCCAGTATGAATACGCATGTGAATAGTTAGTTTATCCTTGCGGGCCAAACCCTTTCCGCAGACAGTGCACTCAAATGCTTTGTTGGTGGCTAAAACGACAGAAAGAACAGTTAGAGAAACGAAGCAATGGCAACAATTTCTTCGCCGTTGCTTACATTTTGAGGGATTTGTTTTGCGTATGCCGGAGGATGCCTGCTGAACCTGTTGTAGGGCCTTAAGGCGACTGGCCGGATGCATTGATCCACCCTCCACATATGGCTCTGTGAATGGTATGAGGTTCGGTTTGGGTATATTATATGATAACTGCTCTGCCGCCGACCAAGTCCCAAGGCTCTGTAGTACCCGTACTCCACCTTCAAATCCCATGCCATCGTCAGGCACGGTGAAGGTGCTTTCACCTGATGCTGCAACAGCAGCTCCAGCTGAACTCGAGGAACTTATCTGTGGCACCTTAATGGTGGCATAGTGTTGTTGTTGCTGCTGCTGCTGTTGCTGCTGCTGCTGTTGCTGTTGTTGCTGCTGCTGCTGCTGTTGCATGCCGTTTTGGTTATTGTTGGTCGTAGGTGAGTTCTGCTGCTGCTGCGAAGCCTGCTGTTTGAATTGTATAGCCGCCTGTGCCATCTGCTGCTGAACAGCCATGTGAGCCTCCAGATATGCATTCTTTTGGGCCACCGTCATCTTATCCATGTTAACGGTGCCGTCCTACAGGAAAGAAAAGACAACGAAAAACCGAAACACAGTGAAACATTGCGGAATGAAACACTATTGAGTGGTCACCGAGTGTTTCCACCCCTAATAATACGAAGGGTGTTCGCGAGTGTTGCGAAATTTAACGTCAACCCCTCGCTGCCAACTGAATTATTGTACTTTAATGAGGGGAAAGGAAAGACGAAGAGACGTATGTACGTATTGTAGCATGCCCACAAAGCACTCAACTCGGCAGTTACTGCCTGCCCTTGCGCAAAAATTTGTGACTTGAGCTTTTTTTTGCTTGGATCGACGGTTATGTGTGTATGCCGGCCGCTCTTGGTTCCCTTTTCCTTGTTTTTTTCTCTTATGACTATGGCGGTATGAGGGTTTTCCGTGTCTGCTTGAATTTATTTTAGGCGCGGGCCCAACAACAAATTTTGTTTTTTTGCACAATTCACTTTAATCAAAACACTATTAGTTCAGGCAACTTTGAAGTCATTTTACCATTTTGCAATACATTTTGTTGCCCCCAATGTTTCCCGCATACATCTTGTTGGCTTTTACTATTGACACTTTTCACTGCCAGTTTTCGTTTTTTTTTTTTTTTTGCCTTTGCTTTTCTTGGTTTTATTTTTTGACTTTTGCTTTTGCTTACCACAATTGAAAATCAATAAGAAACGGACCGCTTTTAATTTGCAGCCGTTCGATTTGAGAATTTTTTCGTACAATATTCGCGGTAAATTTAATACTTCACTTCCGTATTTTATTTTATCTTTTTCAGCTTAGCTTTTTTTTTTCCTTGTTGCAGGAAATTAATGTAGAAATTTCAGCAAAAATTCGTTTTGCCGTCTACTTCCTTTTGAGCCAGAGCCCAGCACCTTTTGTTTGTGTATGTATTGCGAAACTGATTTGGAGTCGACGTCGACGCGCAGTCGAGTAATATTTGAGTAATTATTTGTTATTTTTTTACTTTTTTTCTTTCTATTTCTACGGAAAACAGGACGAAGACTGTTTGGACTACGTACAAAAACGTCGGCAACGACGATGGCAGCAACGGCCGACAGATACTGAACTCTGGCACTGGGCACCAGCTTGGCCTGAGCGAAGGCGGAAGCGAAAAAAGCATTGCATACCATACGGCGCCATAGCGTCGTAGCACTGAGATTCGTTGGGAGAGCTTTTTTTGGCTTTTATTTGGTTCTCTCGCTCTTCTCTCCGCATAAGATTGTTTATTGTTGGTGGTGGTGGTGGATATTGTGGTGCTGGTGGTGGAGATATAATGGTGGTTGTTTTGGAACAACAGAACAAATGGAACGGTCATGAATTGAAACACCCAAAATCCCCCAATTTCAAATTTGCGAGCCTAACAATGACAATCTGTTGTTGGCATTATCAAACTAGTTTCTACTCAAGATCTTGGGTCATAGCTGATGAGACAAAGATAAAAAAAGAACCTCTATGACATGAGTTTAATATTGGTATAAATTTCTTTAAAGAAACTTTTTATTTGTTTGCTTACGTTGGTAAGCCATTAGTTCGAAAAATGAGTGTAATAAATATTGTATTGCTTGCCTGAAATCCACTTTTATAAATAATAGTATTAATTACCCATTGCCACTGCCAATTGCATTTAAAGCTAAGCCATTTGTTTACCTATTTCCATTTCACTCACCTGAAAATCTATGGTGGCCCTCACCGTTTGCATGGAGACAGCATAATTTCTGAGCATGCTTTCGTTTTGCATGCAAATTTGGCGCCAATCGTCGAGCCGTTCCAATTTACCCAGACACGGCTCACAGATATACTTGGGCAGGTAGTCATCCTTGCTAACCTGCCAAGCAGTCAGTCTAATAAACATGCAACAAATACAATGTTTTTGGTGTTTATTCGCTGTCTACTCACATTTAATTGCAACAGAGTTCGCAACTTGTAGAGAACTTGATGTTGCTCGGCTTCTGATTCGAATATATGAATTTTGGGTGGACCATTATGAATGGCACAGAGACGACATAGCTCCGAGTATGTGGTAAAATTTAGATCTGTACTGAAATTCTCAAACGAATTGTCCACAATGATTTGGCTGACATTTGTTGCATTTAAATGCAACAGTTGCTGTTGGTGCTGTTGTGTTGTCGCCGCTGTTGCTGTGTGTTGCAGGTGAATGTGTTGTTGTTGGTTGTTTATTTGGAGCATTTTTTGTTTATTTTATTTTGGTTCTTCTTGTTGGACAGCAAACATTTACATATTAACTGGAACTTTTGTTGGAATGGCTGTACTTTGAAGCAATAGAAAACAAAAACAAAAACTTTCAGATACTTGTATACACACAGATTATTTGTATGTATGCCAAATTCATTTAGGTATTGCATTCTACTGACCAACTACTCATTGACTCATTCCTCTTCTTCTCCTTTCATTCCATTTGTACTTAAAGTTATGAAAAATGAAAAATCGATGCAAAAAATAATTTACCTATTTGATTTAATTATAAATTTTTAATTGGGTTACTTAGACAAATTGATGACCTTCAATTTTAGGCGCGGAAAAGTATGCTAAAATTTGCACACGCAGTTAGTCCATAAATTATATTTGACACTATTTTACGGGTACCTTTTAAAAGCAAAAACAAAAAAAATTGCGGGGAATATTGCTTACTGCGCTTCTGCTGCATTCCTGGCGGGAACTCGATTTCACTCTGACCAAATCGAGCTTCCGCTATCCCCCACTTTCATGAGTGAAAAACTGGTTTCTGGTTTCGGGTGAGTGCAAAAATTGCAAGGGCGCCTCCACCGCCCCGTGCGAGTGCGCATTGCTGGCGATGGAGGAGGTGTAGGAGGCATAGCTGTATGTGTAGATGGGTGAGAAATAAACAAAAACGAGCTCATTTTTTTTGCAGTTGCCATTTTTTCAATACATAAATTTTTTTGCCAGGCAAGATTTGGGCCAAAACATAAGCGTAAATTCAACAGGTGTTAATCAGCCTCATCAAGTGGGGATTCCCCAACCACCTCATCCTCGCCGGCAACAGCAGCCTCTTCCTCCATTGGAGCTTCTGGTTCTACTTCTACTGGAGTTGGCTCGGGCTCCACTGGAGCGGGTTCTGGGTCAGGTTCTGGCACAGGTTCTGCCTCAGGTTCTGGCTCAAGTGCGGGCACAGGTTCTGGCTCAGGTTCTGCAACTATTTCCAGTACAGCTTCTGGTTGAGGTTCAATTTCCACCTTTGTCTCCTGTTCAGGCTCAGCTTCAGGCTCTGATTCCGGTTCAGAATGTCGTTTGGGTGAACCACCAATCTGATCTGATTCTGTATCCGACGGCTGGCCAGAATCTTTATCAGCTTCTCCCTCACCATCATATTCATCGATTGCGCCTAAAAAGTCACGCGGCTCGGGCTCTTCCTCCTCAGGTAGAATTTCCTCATAGACCACAACCTCTTTCCATATGATTTCGTCTTCAGTGCATATTTTTTCAACAGTCTGCGGCACCAAGCGCTTATTTAGATCCAACTCCGAGATGCAGGGTTCGGTGTGATCAAAACCGCCGCAGGTCACACACGAGGACGTGGTCAGCAACATGGAGGAATGCGGCGATGTGGTGGACATAATTGAACTGCTATCAGTATTATATTCCTTCGGCTTGACCCCTGCCGCAGTGGAGGCATAGGTCATTTTAGTTTGCTGTGCCCTATCCTGTATCATGGCATCGGGACGCACTTGACACTGATTGCTTATCTGGGGCAATGTTGGATTACTGAGGGCCAAATATTCCGCTACACGGGATTTCCAGTTCTCCTGACTGCAATCGGCATTCTGCAGGATATCATAGATTTCAGCAATTAGAGGTTTAAGCATTGGACGATTACAGAATTCATTGCGATCAAAGAATGTCGTCGGTTCATGGACATCTGCGAGAATATAATGTATCACAAAATGTTTAAAATTTCACTTTAAGAACTTACAATTGGGATAAATGAAATTTATTTCACGAGCCACACTCCTGGCATGTTTGGTTACATGTATATTCCGCTCCAACTCCGAGGCAGTGCCACTATAAAGAGTTCCATTTAGCCCCAGCCCTAGGAATGAAATAAATCTAAAACTTACAAATAACAAATCATAGTATTAAGTAGATCCTGGACTCCATTCTCTTTGGCCAATATAAATGCCTCAGAGACTCCTTTAGAAAGCAAAATGACCTCTAGCATAAAACCTTTCTCATCTTCAAAATCGGAATAGAACTCGGCTGCCAATTCAGGTGAGAAGTTCAGTTTGCGACTTCCCTGTATAAGGAATCCTTCGGCCAATAGTTTTAGAAGCACCGGACGACGCTTGTGCATATAATCAGGCTTAATAATGAGCAGCGAATTCTCAAACATTTTTTTTGAAATATAATTGTATTTTACGTTTATTTTGTTGTTTCAAGTTTTATTTCTCTTTTATGGTTTTCAATATTTTACACATTTTGACATCTTAAACTTAATTCACACACTTTTCAGTTGATTTCATATATGGATAGTTGCAAATACATACATTGATGGAAAATCGAGTAAATTTTGCTAATTTTTGTGGATTTCTATTAGATGCCAGCTTAGATTTAATTTCATCTTATTTCGTGACTTTCATTTTTGGTTTTTGTTTAGTTTTTGCTATGAGAAATCATCTTAATTATTACCACGTAATTCCTTTTCATTTCAAAAAAAAAGTTTATAGGGGAAAAAATTAATCAAAAAAATGGTAAACTGCAGAAACTGTAAGTAATTGTCGTATAAACAGATATATTTATAGTTAGGTATGTATATATATAAAGCCTGGATCTTCTTCCCGACACATCACAACGCGGTTTCCGCGAATCACACTCACACACATATAGAAATCGTTGAAAGCCTTAAGCTGTAAATAGAAAAAGGATTTTCGTAAAATTATATATTCAACTATATTTAACCATCATTAATTAACAAACCTGTAATTCTGGCAAAGGCAAGCGAAGACTTCTCATTGTCGAAACACTTTCCAATCTCAGAGCACACATGGGCCTGATCCATGTAAGGTTTGTCGGCCAAATGTTTGATGCTGATGCCATAAATCGAGATCATTTCAGAGCACTGTGAAAATAAGAGTTAATTAATTGTATTAGTTATTTCTTCTTCAAGAATAAACCACTTACAATGCTGTAGTATTTGGCTGGCAAATCGCCGCAAGCCACCTCAGTCATATCCAAAGTGCTCAGCTCAACATTTTTGTCTTTTTGTGAGCGGAAGTGAGGCAACAAGGCTTGTGAAGCTCCATGGCAAACGCCACATTCGATCACCTCATCGGTAATGGCTTGATTCATGCAGAGCATTAATTTCTGGCAGACTTCTTTGGGTGGCACTTTGCTAAGCAGATCAATGACTGCCGCTGCATAGCCATTGACAAAACTATCGCATTGTTTACGGACTGTGTTGGGCAGATGATCGCAGACTTGAAGCAAGACATGCTTTATCTCCTCTTGGTCGGATTTGTTTTTCAATTCGGATTCCACTTTGGTCATTACAAATTCACAGAGCACACAGCTGGGTGTATCCTTGATCGTTGAGGTCTCCTGCGGCAGGGCAATCACATCGTATTTCAAAGCCTCATCGACTTCAACTGAATAATGCAAAGAGCAATATGACAATTAGCTGGTTACGACAATTTTACAAAATTAATGCTTACGATCTTCTTCGTCGTTGAACAGACAGAAACCGAGTTCGAGACAAATATATTTAGGGTCTTCTGCTGCAATCAGGAGATCAGCAATCTTATCACCATATTTATCAACGATTTTGTGACATTGATGGGACGCAGCTTTCTTTAACTTATCACAGACTTGACTTAGTTCCTTTTCGATGTCTGCCTTGTTGGGTTTCGGGCCCAATTTCTTCTCCAGCTCCTTGATCAACTCCTTGCAGAGGAGGCAATTGGGTGCTCCACCAACATCCTTTTTGAACGAAACCTCAATAGGGAATTCGTCACTGGAGCCAATTTCATTGAAGGAGATCTCCTCGCTGCTTGATTTGTCTTCCTCCTCGAGGCTAATACCAAAGTCACTTAACCTATCCTTGGATTTGGGGCAAAGTTTCAGTTGCACGCATATCTCCTGAGGCTTGAAATCCGTAATCAACATATCGATAAGTTCGTTTGTATAGGTGTCAATGAAATCAACGCATTCGCTTTTCAGTTTCGTGGGCAGATGACTGCACAGTCCATCGAGAACCTTCTTGATGTTTTCCTTTTAAAGAGAAATTTTATATTAATTAGCTTCTTAAAAGACAAAATCAATGCTAATTCCATTTCATACCTTGGACTTGTTGTCACGAATTTTAATCTGGGCCTGCTCGACGGCAAATAGACACAATGGGCAAGTGGGCTGATCCTGTTGATCGCTTGGCAATGGAGCGGGGTGGAACACCTCGATATCCTCTGCCTTTTCAATGTTGCGTGGGCACATTTGCATCATTGGGCAAACGCTGCGTGGATTCAGGCCTTGGATAAGCAAAGCAATCACAGCATCGCCATACATCTCAACGAAGTTGCGACATTGACCAGCAACACCTTGTGGCAGCTTGCCGCAAATGTTTTCCACAGTGTGTTTGATCTCGTCATCGGTGGCCGGGGTGGCCAGCGATTCTTGAATAAAGTGCAGCAAGTACTCACAGATGGTGCAGAGTTCACCACCCTCCACAAGCTGACTGGGATTGGCAGCACCCATTAGATGGTCAATCGGCAACTGCATGTTCAGAATCTGATCCTGAGTAAATTTGGGTTCATTGGCACCAAGCTTCTTGATCGTCACCTGAACGTGGGCGGGTTCCACAACTGGCAGCAATGGCATAATGGGAGCAGCATTATTGAAGATTTTCTGATTCTTGGGGCAGATGCCGATAAGGAAGCATGCGCCATTGGCATCCAAATTGTTCACCAATGTGCTGTAGATCACATGATAGTACTCATCCACAATGCTGATGCATTCATTCTTGAAACCACGAGATTGCTTGCAGAATCCTTCCAAGACTTGCTTGAATTCAGTCTCTGTGGTATTAGCGACAAGCACATCACGAAGATGTTTGACCAACTGTTCGCACAGCTCACAGGGAATATCATCGCCGGCATCTAAAGCCACCAGAGGTTCGGGCTCCGGCTCATCATCTTCATGCTGATGATATTTGGCCGCACACACGCCCGACAAATGGCACACCGCCTTGCTGCTCAAGTGCTCCTTGACATGATCATAGATATCATTGAAGTAGGTCAACACAATGTTGGCACAGGCATCCGAGAAACTGGACAGACTACCGCAAACATGGAGCAATTGCTCAACCATATCATCCCGATTGGTCGTTTCAAATTTATGATGGATCATGCTCGACAACAGATTGCAATTGCCGCAGGACAATAGATTGGGTTTAAGTTGAACACTTGTCACCTCTTCCACATCGTCGTCATCTGTCAGGGTGCCATCCAAAACCGATTGGTAGCTCTTCTTCATCAGCTCATCGATCTTGGCGCTATTACAGAGACCGGCCACAGAGCAAACTTGCTGTTAAAATTAAGAGAAGAATCCGCAAATTAGCATATGTAAAATGTAACCATGTGTATTTCACTTACATCGGGATTCATTTCCGACGACAAAGCTTCGACCAGCTCGGGAATGAAATTATCAGCCACAATAATGCATTCCTTCTGGACAGGCTTGATGGGAATCAATTTGCATGATCCCTCGAAGACTTCCTTAATCTCCTCCTCGGTCTCATTGCTGCGCAATTGGTCACGAGCCTGTGTCACCATATCCTTGCATATCTGACAAATCGAGTCCGTATCGACTGGCACCTCACGGGTCTGCCACACAGTCTGGACACAGTGACGTGTTGCTCGACATTCCTTTGAATTGCTGCGGGCGGAAATAAAGAATTCATTACGATTAGCCCTCATCCGCCACAATGAGTTGTTTTTGTTTTCAAATCTGTTGAACCCGCACGATAAATTAAATCGCTAACCATGCAAAAAATCGTTTTATTCAAACGGATCAAATGACCCGCATTCATAATCGTTCGTCAAAAGTCGTCGACGTCGAGTCAGCAAAGATCAGAGTCCACTAGGGACACTAGGGGAAAAAGAATACCAACCAACAATATGCTGTTCCATGTGACAGATGAATGCACCCGCTGCTCTACTGCAGGGAATACAAAACTTTAATTTCGAATACATATAGTCTTTCATTCCGCAGAGCATTACCACCGAATATGACTCAAAATATCAGATTATCAACGAGCTGTGAGGAAAAGCTGGCAGGGGGATTCGGTATAGTAAAGTGTTGATTTTATTTATTAACAACACAAAATGCTCGCAAAAAAAAAGGTAAAATGAGAGTAGAAAACCCATCAAAGCGATAAGAGTTGCTATATATTTACATGCATAGTATACAGACACACACAGACACATATATATATATGTGTCTAAATGCTTGTTGTGCGTACGTGGTTGTTGTAGTATCTAGTAGTCATTCGATACGCTGAACAAAAACGTATTAAAATCAATTTAAAATTTAGTTAAATCCTAAGAGTATTAGAAATAGTTTAGAAATGGATCCTCTTTAAATAAATTCTATTCTTAGAGTTTATTTAATATTCTGTCTATCGACAAATAAAAGAAACATTTAAATCTTTACATATAGTTTACACTAAGAAAAAGTATTAAAAACTTAAATTTTCGTTTTAATGCTTCATTTGAAATTGAAACTAGATTCCTATTTTTTTTTTTAATAGAACTTCTCTTAACTAGGAAATATTTACTTTTAATGAATAGTAAATCTAAAAAGCTTTTAAGTAGAATTCTTTTTATCGCCAGTTGCTTGTAATTTGTAATTACAACAATAAATAAATACAATTTCCTTTGTTTAGTTACATTCTATAAATAGGAGTGGATTACTCCCTTTCAATGCTATTCTGAAGCAAAGTTTTCAAATGCTCTTCAAATACAGTTTGCTGTTCGCTATAACGAGTCTTTACAGTACTTGTTTATAAGTAAACACATATTTTATATACATACACTAAATTTGTTTTTTTTTTTTTGAAATTGCAAGCTAAAATGGCGACGTCTTTTTTTTTTTTTATTATTATTTTTCATTTTGCCAAACAAAGAAAGAGTTAATGTACAAGAAATTTTTTGCGTTTCCCGGCACTCTAAGAGTATAAAAATAAATCAATCAATAAACACAAAAGACTCTATGTCTACGATAAGTTGATATGGGGCAAATGCGCGGCTAACAAAGGTTTTGTTTTTGTTGTTTCATTGAAATTGCAATGGGAAATACAATCCGAAAACTAATCGGATATCAAAGTAAGCTGATCTGGTGTGGTGGTATGCCTGAGCTTGTTATGAGTCCAATACTTTTGGACTTTCAAATGTAGGTTTACACAATGATAAGGCTATGACTAACGTCTTAAGTGAGACTTAAATGAGTCAGAGAGATGATGGGGATTCTCTGTATCTTTCGGTATGCCTAATTCAATTTCCTTTTCCTCGCCATCTGCCAAGGGGTGTTAGTCACTGCTGTCAACTAGTGTCACCTCATGAATTTGGTTGTTAAATTATTCAATTTTGTATTGGAAATGTCAATGCGAATAACAAAAATAGATGAGGAATTAGAGCAACTGGAAATGGTTGGTCATAACAAAGGTTATCAATAACTGTTGGGTGCTTTGCTCTTCGGTCTGATTATAGTTGGAATCTTATCACCGCCTCTCAGTCAGTCGACTTGTTGGCAAATGGTGGAGAAGTCTTCATCCAAGGCAGAGAACAATGAACACTTAAAGGAAGGGGGGAATGTCTGAACATTTGCGTAGCGGCCATTGTTTTTTTCTTCTTCTACTCTGCCCACCCACTTGCATTCGTAGGCAGGCGGGAGGAAGTGAAGAGACGATAAACAGTTCGAGAACATTTACTCAGTCGATGACAAAGCAATTTTCCACAATTTGTTTCCAATTTTTTCTCAAGACTCACCTCAGATTGTCACACCAGTATGAAGGTCCCCAGGTGCATTTCTGGCTACCGAGGGGCGTTGCACTGATAATGCCTAAAACACATTGCACAATGCACAAACAAAATAAAGGAAGAAACAAAAAATAAAACCAAGAAAAATCAGATGATTAATTTGTTAACAAAGTCAGAGACGAGAGAGAGAGAGAGAGAGAGAGATAGTAAAAAATTAAAAAAAAAAAACAAAATAAAATACGCAGCAAATAACTTACCACAAAAACATAATGCCAAAATGGCCAAAAGGCCAGCTCTAATCATTGTGATGCTGTATAAATTAACACTAATACGAATTGATAAATGGTACTAATTGATAATGTTTAATGTTTCTGCTCAAAGCACTTTTTTCTTGGACTTTTCAACTGCGACTGCAACAATTTTTTCCCCGTTCTCTTGAAAAAAACAACAACAATAACAATAGAAAAGCCTGAAAATGCTAAAAATAAAATTGCGCTGGCCACACTAATATAAAGAGGGCGCCACTAGAAACTATCAATGACACTATCGATAAGTCGATAACATTGAAAGTAGCCCACTCGTCACACTATGATAGCAAGGTTGCCGTACCTCCTATAAATTGTGACTAACCTTGGCGGAATATTTCGAATTAATAAATGTAATAACATTTGTATTTTACTTTCAAATAAAAGGCTGTAAGCAAGAAACGACCTCTTATCTAATTTAAAGTTTATGTGAAGTCCTTTTTACCCCTTTTAACTTTACTTTTTTGTTTATTTTTATTTGCCAGTTTAACTTCACAATTTTCAATTTAAATTTAAAATTTCAGTGCTATACAATTATGTTGTCAACAACCAACATTTTTGTAAAACTTTTAAATACATTATCATATGACAAACATTTTTAATTTGATATTAGTTTTTGACTTTCGTTTTTAAAATAACTTTTTAAGATGCAAAAAGCAAAATGTAATTTTAATCGATTTTCAACATTTAATTACAACTCATGCCAAGTAATTGTTTAGATTTGTAATTTTTTTCTTTTTTTCTTCTGCTTATTGCAACAAACTATGACAATAACCATCAGTAGGTGTTCTTGAACTTTTGCTTGCTTATGAAACTCCCATAAATGTTTAGCCAAACACTAAAGCAAGTGGCCAAATGCTTGAACACATACCGTCCTCTGCATACCCCTTCCCTTACCTTCACCACCTGGCTAGGCCACATCTCAATTCTAGCTTGTAAGCATATTAAAAAAAAAAAGCAAAAACATTACAAAAAATTTTATTGTAATTAATGCCTACAGCTAAAATTGATTGATGTCAGCGCATAGATACTTTTGTATCTATGAGAACCAGACTCACAAAATACCCACAGAGATAAATAAAAGTTCTCATCTTTCATCGTTTTGAGAAAATGCATTAACATAAATTAAGTGATTGAAACTGAGCAAAAGTTTTTAATGCTTCGTCTGATGCGAAGTATCGCAAAAAAATCAAATTGAATTGAGAATTCGTTGAGGCGAAAAGCATTCTTGACTAGTCGCTTCAATTGAAGCGGATTCGAGCCGAGAGTCGTCTATTGAAAGTCGAGGTCAGCCAGTGGCTGCAACCAAAATGGCAAATGCAGCCACCGATCTAACCAATATGACCATAATCTGTGTCAAAACCAAACATTTTAGAAGGAAACTTGAAACCGGTGGCGGTTGGCCCTGGTGGCTAAATGCTTGTATTCAATATTTGGGTTCTTTGGCATCGATTTAATTGCATATACTTGTTTAAGCAAGCAAATTAAAAATGCACTTGACCATTGACAATGAAGTCTGACGTATGAGTGATAATTGGTGGGGCAGATCTTAAGAACTTGGTAATAGCCATTTAGCCTTAGACAATCAATGTCATAATAATGGAATTTCTCTCTCTCTCTCTCTGCTTCTCTTTGTATAAATTAGGTTCACACGACTAGTAAGCGAAGCTTAGAGGGGGTGGGCGGTGAGGAGAAGGGAATTGCGTGACCTAACGGAGAGATCGTAACTCTAATTGCCAAGGTAATTACCAACAAAAAAAGAAGGAAAACCAAAAACAGAAAGAAAAGTGCGTCACATAAAGTTCATTTAATGAATAAAATTGTTTTGTACACATAAGGTAGATAAACTGACCTCTCTCTTGTGCAACTTCCTTGGACATAAACACTGCAACAAACTAAAAAATATAGAAACACTGACATACCAGGCTAGCTGCCAAAATAAACGTTAGCCATCGTGTGTGTGATAATCTTAGTCCCCCAGCTTATGCGGAAATGAACTTGACCTTATCGAGAGTTTCAACCAAAAAGTCGAGTTAATAAATTCAGAAATCAACTCCGAACAACAACAACAACACAGCAACTAGTCACAAAAATCCGCGTTTTGCTCTGTGTCTATAATTTGTGAGTCAAATTGTTGCTAATGATAATAAACGAACGGAACACAGCATCGCACCAATACCAACAACAACAACAAAGAAAACCAAAAACAGTTAACAAACAAAAACAACAACAAAAAGTAGAAACAAAAACATTTATTACCCTGCAAAAATCTTCTTCCGCACGTAGTCCAATCTTTATGGCAAGATTTTGCATCAAGATCAAGTTCAAGTACAAGAAAGAAGTCCAAACTAGAAGCCAACGTTAAACAAAGGCGACCTACTGAAGCAAACCTTATTCATTTATGGCTTTGACCCAATGAGCCAGCACACTAGCAAGTTAGTAAGATCTACTAACTGGTTTGTATTTAGAGAATTGAACACCGATTAACGGCTATAAAAATAATGTTAAACATGGGGTCAATCGAAGAGGTCACAAGTGCTTGAGCCTCGCCTCTAAAGATTGTCTTGTTTATTTTAGATCTCATTCTGACTTTAATCAGTTGAAGACTGCAAAAGTATCTGAGATTTATTGGATTTTTGTAAGGATAAATGCATCCTTGGATATTTGTTCTGTGTCTTAATAAAATGCATGCAACTCTTAATTGAATATTCCAATATTTCGTTTGCTGATGTTCTTGGCAATAAGTTGAGATTGGTTATAAGTAGCTTTGCTTTAAGTGTTAGTCACGAATCTCATACTCAATCATACTCGAGTACATTAGATTCTTCTTTAGGTTATAAAAACTGTAAAATGAACTTTAATTTCCTCTTGATTTTTTTTATTTGTCTTCTTAGGGCTAACTCTTGTATATTTCCATGAATGAATCGAATAAATCTGCTTAAAGATTTAATGTTCTTGAACTTGAAAATCTATGTCATTGTGTGAGTGTTCTTCTTAAAACCTGTCCACACGTAGACATAATTTAACATAAACGGAGATCAAATACAAAACTAGACGTCTAAAGTTCAACTTTGGTCCGTGTTGTCCGTCACTTTACATTAAAGATTTATCCCATTTTGAAGTACATACTACGCAAAAAATTAACTAAACAGATGATAAAATGGTAAATGAAAATTTAAGTGCATGACTTGGCGATTTCTTGGCAATCCGCTTTTACCTAGAGAAGCTGTTAATTCTTCTATAATTAAAGAACTAGTCTTGCTGTCTGTCTGGCTGTCTGTGGTCAGTTGAGTTACTTCCTAGACCTAGACAACGGCATTGTTATTGAAGCCTAACAATGTGGTTCTACCTCTTTTTGGTTGAAGTGATGGAAATGATTACGTTGATACAATCAAATACTGATGGTACAGCTAAATATATTCATTTATGTATATGTATATAACTGAAAATTTACAGAAAATATACGAAAAAAAGTGAAGGTAACGTGAGAAAATATCCAATTGAAAGTATACATTCAATTATACTCTGATCTAGTTTGCATTTAAGAAATGTATAATTTTTGAGTGAGAGAGGGTAAGAGAGAGGTTCTGAGTTTTTCAACCTTCATCAAGGTTTCTTTCGTATTTTAGATACATTCTCGCTCGGAGCATTGGAATCTCTTTGGAAAGTTAAAGTCCGGTTTTATAATTTATTTTAATCTATTAACAAAAAGACACACACACACACACAGACAAGACCACAATAAAAAAGTATTTATGTGATGCAAATTTGGGGTATCTGTTTTTATATGTCTTATGTCACAGGTTCTGTTGAACCCGCGGGCTAGCCTGGAATCATTTTTACAATAATTCCAACTTTTTGTGGCCATGTCCCAAGGTTTTTGTTTGCTAAAGGTTGGCACATGTTCTTGGAGAATTAAGAACTGGTTCTGCTCACACACAAAAACGAAACCCAAAACCCCACAAAAAAAAATAATGAATATAATTTGATTAACTAAGAACATTGAAAAACAAGTTGTTCTGGTTTCACTTGGACCAAAAGATTCAAGAGATTGAAATATTTTGATACGAAGTTGGTGTTTTATTTGAAGCGAAACTAGTAATATACCTACATACATATAGATGAATCTATGCACTTGTGATCTAGGGCAGGAAGCTGAAAAGGAAACATCATGACCTTGGTCCGCAGCCTGTTTAGCACTTGAGTGCAAATTACTTAAAGTTATCCAAAAGTTGGTTCTAATTAAAAATTGTTTGGCACTTGCAAATTATTTCAGAATTTTATGGTCCCCAACAATCAAAATGACAAAAGCAACAAAGTTGGCAACAAAGTGTCTTATGAAATTCTGACCACTCGAATTAAATGCTCCCATTTCCTAAGAGTACCCATACTAGCGGACATGACGATGCGTTTCAAATGTTGTTTTAATTGCACTCATATAATGAAATGTGTACCTAAAATACTGGCAGTTTATGACCTGGCAAATTGTTTCCATTATTATTATTATAATTATTGTTTATAGAATTTTAGCGAATTCATCTTAAGCACACTTGCTAATTG
The DNA here is from genome assembly GCA_018150345.1 of Drosophila equinoxialis. Taxonomy (NCBI): domain Eukaryota; kingdom Metazoa; phylum Arthropoda; class Insecta; order Diptera; family Drosophilidae; genus Drosophila; species Drosophila equinoxialis. Next base: position 7,156,186 of record JAECWI010000562.1, read on the forward strand.
CATACAAAAGGCCATGAAATGAAAAACCAAATCTGCAAACTGTAAATCTGCAAACTGTCACACATGATTGTGGCATTGGATAAACAACTCACAGCCCACACAAAAGTTAATGGTATAATTTTGGATTAAGAATTTTCAGTTACAAGGGCAAATAATCGTACAAATCAAATTAGACGATCGATTAATGCAAATAGCTTTGACAAAGTTTCTGTGCACTAGTTCTACCCTAAACTCAGTTGGGTTATTAAACAATTAAACAATCATAGTTTTTAAACGATTGTTTAGTTGATTACTTGAAATACAGTAGCGGATTCGAGGGTTAACCAGAGATTACTCTCTCTTTAATGACTTGTTTCAACCGTCAAATAAAAATTGAGTCCCAGATTTGTAATCTAAGGTAAAACACTAAACATCAAAGGCATTATTAAAAAATGAGCCAAAAACGGAAATTTTACAACTAATTTCCAATGACTTCCAATTTTTCTAACATCTCGAGTAGTTCGAGCTGCAGTTCCAAGTGATTTTAAAAGCATATGTGTATAGTAAAGTTTAAACCAAAACTATTCAATTTTATATGCTACACATAGTATTTCAAAAGTTAAGTAGTAAAATATCGTTAGTTCTTTTTAATATGTGCTTACTTCTGGCCAACTTTAATATGCCTAGTTGTTTAGCAAGGGCATGGAAACCGAAAATGATCAAAACGTCATAATTGAAACTTTATAAAGGCAGCTCTCAAATGCATCTATATATGCAGCACAGATACTTTGTGGGTCTCATAAATAACGAATAGTCTAAAGAAAAGCATCAAGTCATCTTAAATACAAAGAAAATGACTGACAAAATTGCAAATTGGTAGTAGATTTTCTACTACTATTTAACACAAACACACGCTTAGCCGGCTAAAACTCACTCACATACACAGTCAAACACCAAACGGCTCGCACACACACACACACAGACAGAGCCAAGGCGGCTGGCATAGACAAAGCCGAGCTCCATACACACGAGAGCTCCGTATTCCGAAACGCTGACCCGAAAATCATTTTTAGCACTTCTTTTTAAATTTTGATGCATTCACGGATTTTTGATCAGTCGAGTAATCGAGTTCGCGGAGTTTAAATCGTCGTATTTGTCTTTCAATTGGGATCGTCGTGACAGTGGTTATGTTTATTGTTTTTTAAGAGTCTAGACTGTGTAATTAAAAGACAGAAAAATGTCCTCTAAAGTGATTGGCTCTTTGATGGCCGAGAGCGTTTTGCTTACGAAAACGGCTAAAGTGATTTCGGGTTATTCGCCGGTAACAGTTTTCCTTGTGGCCGCCATAAGCCTTTTCCTAGTGATCTATAATAAAAGGAGAGCGCGTTTGGTTAAACATATCGAAAAGATTCCGGGACCAGCTGCAATGCCTTTTTTGGGCAATGCCATTGAAATGAATGTGGATCATGATGGTGAGTTGAAGTAGAAGTTCTATTTTAAAAAAAATGATCTACATTCCACTTGTGTATACATTGTGATATTGACCCTGATTCAACTTGGTTTTGGGATCTGATTGATTGTGCAAACATAAATAAATCACAAAATACAAAAAAAAAACCTCATAGATACTTTCCGTGGGTGCTAATTTTAATATTCAACCATCCAGTCTATTGGATCGTATTCTACGTGACTTAATCTACAAACTCACTAAAAGTTAATGAACTTTATTTTGCTCTTACTTTCGTTTCAAAAAAAAAAAAAAAAACTAAAACAAAAATTTGTAGATTTTTTAAGCATATTTTTCTACTAGCTTGATTTTGTGTGAGCCTGAGTCTAAAACTTAATTCAATTAACAACATTTAGCTCTGTTTGTTTTACACAAATAAATGAAAATAAACAAAACATAATAATTAATAAGAAGACGCACAATTTGAAACGATTCAAGCAACACGATTTCAATTAGTATACAGAGAAGAAATATTTTAGATAATCGAGATTTAATTTTAAATTAACAATTTTGACTTTTAAACAATAAAGGGCAACGTAGGATCTTGGGGTATTTACATTTCTTAGGCAGAATTGTCATTCTAAAAAATTGTAGCCAGTTTGATCAAATTTTAATTTTTGTCAGAAAATATCATTCTTTCAAAATTTTTTAATAATTTTTGATATTTGTGTTAGTTAACAACTTCTATTTTTGTTTCTAAATTATTGATGTAGATTTTTAAAGACTCTTTGAAATTCTTCAAGTAAATTTTTTTTTTAAAAAACTTATTATTGCTAAATAAAGCTTCAAATGCAAAATATATTGTATATAAATCTAAAAAACTTTAATTTCAAGATATCTTTAAAAAGAAGAGAATTGCAATGATAATCAACTAATCATGAGAGAAAAGAAATAATAAGTGGCCAAATTGCCAAGTAGAAATTTTAATTTGCAATTATTTAAAACTTTCACCTTCTTCCATAAGGGCGGAAATATTTAAATTGTATTAAGCAATTAGCTCAAAATTATTTAACAAATTAAATTGTTGCAGTAATGTGAACAACTTGCCACAGAACCAAAAAATAGAAATCAAAACAGCAGCAGCCACAGCAGCGGGTCATAAATCATTAAATAACAAGCATAACAAATACTCGAATAGTTATAAAAATAGTCATAAAGTAGTTTTTTTTTTCTTGTCTATTTCTTTTTCTTCTGTTTTCTTAAAACTTGAGACTAAAGAAAGAGAGAGATAAAAAGGTATCGAGCCAGACAAAAGATCTCAAGACTTTGATTTCGAGCCAGACTTTGCGGCCAGAGGCAACAATTTTTGAGGCGGACATGTCTTTTGCTCTTGGACTTGATCTTGACACTGAAATGACGACGAGGTGGTTGGTCGAGGGGGAGGGCGGACCCATAGAATAGACTAATTTGGACTAAATTGCAATTCTACCAAAGCCGTTGATTAATGTGAATGCTTTAATTCCGTTGTCCGCTTTGGGAGATTTTGCAAGACATATTCAATAAAACAAAAGCTACAACAATAAGAAAACCAAAAGCAACAAACGATACAAAAACAAATTAGCATATATTTAAATGCGGAAATAAACTTGTAGATACTTTTATATCAAAACATTGGCCAGTGCATTTGATTTCGCATTGTCCGGCTGGCTTGGCTGTTGCCGATCTTCAGCTGATGAAAAATCGTTACTCATTATGCTGGATTAAACATACTTCCAATTTATCGATTGGCTTTTGTATTTCCGTTTCGTTCTTTGTCTTTGAAACATTTTTTTTTTTTGCCCAAGTTGAAGAATTTTGACTAAAGTGGTTTTTCTGGCTAGATGGGTTTCTGGTGAATTTTTTTTTTTTGTAAGTTCTTTTATCTGCCGGAAGTAAATTTCCAATTGCTTTGATCTATTGTATAACATGTTGGATAAGATGAGTTAAATGAAACTTTATTACTTACCAACTTCTATAATTTTATAGCTTAATGACTTTATACATGTTCTAAGACTATATAATTTATTTGAAATGAAATTTTTATTTGTCAAAAAAACACAAGAATATATTGTTAAAGTCATTTGATGATTCAGTTCAAGGCAATCGAGGAGCCCATGAGCTGGTCGAAAAATTAAGCGAATAGCTTAAAGTGTAAAATACATAGAGGAAAAAAAAGCATGACTAATTATTATAAACTAAAAGTCTTAGTATTATAATTTTATAGTTCTGCTAAATGGTTATTGAGGTGTTAAAGTTCTTAAATGAAATCTTTCAAGTGGTTGAAATTAATATGCTACGTCTACAAATAGTAAATAATACTATGAATCATTGTGTTTTGTCCATGAAATCTACATTAGATTTGGAACTTTAGTAGAAGAAACTGAAAGAAAATAAGACTACATTTTATCGTATTGCTTTTGCCATACCTATTTCTTACTGTGTAACATTTTGAAGTGTTAAATCAGAATAAAAAAAAAAACTAAAGAGGTTTTTATGCAATTAAATTCTGGCATTGCAGATAGCAAATCAGATTTGTTTAATCATTTAGTTATTGTAAGATGTAAATGATGGTGCAATAATTTTTATTTGGCCAAGGTCAGCAAATCTTAAATTGTTGTTGCTTTTGCATCGAATATGTGAAGTGGTTTATAAGCCATGGCCAAAACTGGTTTTGAATTTTGAAGTTCTTAAGAACATTCAATGATGCCTGTTGCTGATGGCTTGTTAGTTGGCTGTTGGCATTGAGGAGAGTCATGAGTCGGTGGTCGGCTGGTTGGTAACTACATTTTAATGTGCAACAATTTATGACACTGCCAATGTCACATGGAGGAGACCTAATTGCTGGGAGAAAGACATAGACATAGACATAGAAATAGTCAGAGACAGAGGCATGAAAATTATGCGAAACATAAATTATTTCAAATTGTTAACGCAATTTTTGAGTAAAAAGAAACTTACGCAAAAAAGGGGGAAAAAGAGAGGAAGAAAAAAAACACATCTTATATCTGTCACCATCAAAGGCTGAAAATGATAATGAAGAGCCCGGTATGCGATGTTTTGTTTTGGCTTTTTTTTTTTTTGGAAGTGTATGAAATTTGCTACCCAATTTGATTGTTGTCTTTTCTACTGCCCTGCAGCAATAGCAATAGCAACAACAACAAGAGCAGCAATAGCAACAACAATATGCAAACTTCCGATGAAATGGTCAATTCATGTGTGAGTGTGTAAGTGTGTGGCTTCAAGTCAACATCGTCATCATCAACCAACAACCATGCGGTGTTTTTTTGCTTTTGGGTGCTGGTTTTTGGTGTTACATAAAACCGTTATTAGACATCGTTCACTGTGACGAAGAGGGAGGGGATCTTCACACACACAGAGACACACACACCTCCATGACAGTGATTTTAATTAATGCAACAGCATCGAATGTTACCTCCATGTAGGGCCAAATGAGTGAGCAACGTGAGTGAGCTCAGGTGAGTCGCGATTAAATGTGTGAAAAGCCCGGCACCGGCATTCATTTAGTCAAGTACACAGACGCAGGTGGAAATATAAAGAAAATTAAAGCGACCTTGATTTCATTTTACAATTTTTTTTTTTTTTTGGGATGAAAGAAAATTTTGTTCAATGTTTTAATTGGTGTCGTAAATTATACATACACTGCTGGTCAATGGGCTAGACGCATTCCTACAGTCTTGTTTTGATAACTGGAGCTGTGTTGATTAAACCAAAGGTGGAATTTAAAAATAGTCAATTCTGTTTAAAATCCGTTTGATTAATAAAAGCATATTAGAACTCCAAAAATAGACCTCTTATTGTTAGACTTGGAACATTGATATATTGCCAAACTGCTTCAAAACTGTTAACAGACATTTAAATGGAAAGGAGCCATTGGGAAAACACTTCAAATGCCGAAAAAACAATAAGCTCCCAAGCAGATGGAAATTTTGGTCGAATTGCTTTCATTTCAACTAAGTCCTGAGCTAAAATTAAATAATTATATAGTGTTGATGCAAACCTTTCAACTGATTGACGTTCAATCAGTAATGCAAAATATCTAAAGAGTCATTCAATGTGACACTCAAGTTAATGATTGGAGTTCGTTTGTTTTTACTTTTGCCGGATGGCTTTTAGTAGTATCGATCCAATAGATCTTTCAACAGAACAACGCTCCGATTCAGAATGCTCGAATAGTAATGTCCTTTGGATTAAGTCAAAAATTGACTTTCATGACTTGCCCACTATATTTACTTTAACGCAATTAAAAATGGCTTACAAGAGAAGTAAATAAAAGAGGAAAGTAGTAAGACAACAGGGAACTATTAATCGCAGCAATTCAACCAGCATAGCTTCCTTGTATCATACTATGAAGGACGGGATAAAGTCATTAGAAACACAAACGGCAGCACCCACTACTGAAATAATATTTTTTTACTCCTTAATAAGTCCAATATTCATACTAAACGAAAACAAAGTTTTGTACAAATTCAACTTTACCAAAAATGTAATTAAAGTATGTCTCGTTTCTAAATCGCTTTAGGAAAGTGTTTGAAAAACATCATTTTATTTAACGACTACTATAATTACGAAGATTTTTGAATAACTTTTCAACTGTTTGTAAAACCATAGGTTTAAATTAAATGGTAATGTATGTAGTTAACGTATTGACCAGCAGTGTATTTCTCACACTTAGCCCTCGCTGGGATCACAACATAGACCACTTTTTTTTTTTCGTGATTTGTGTTTATTAATTGTTTAACACTTTAGTGTCTGGCCAAAAAGGCGAGACAATTGACAATTGACAACTGGTTTTTGTTAATAACCAATTTGGTTTTTTTTTTGTCTTGCAGAGTTGTTCAATCGCGTTATTGGCATGCAGAAACTATGGGGCACGCGTATTGGCATCAATCGTGTCTGGCAGGGCACTTCCCCACGCGTCCTGCTCTTTGAGCCTGAGACGGTAGAGGTGAGTTTCCGTGTTTGAGAATTTCTCAAAATGTGACAGGAAAATAATGATGATTGATATTGCAGCCAATACTAAGTAGCCAGAAGTTTGTGAACAAGAGCCATGACTATGATTACTTGCATCCTTGGTTGGGAACAGGATTGCTGACCAGCACTGATCGTAAATGGCATTCCCGCAGAAAGGTAATGATTAATTCTTAATGCTTCAGTTTAATTCCAGTTTTAAAAAGCTTTCAATTTAATCAATGAATCCCATATTTCATTCATTTCGTGATATCAATCTAACCGGTTTGGATTGCTTACACAAACTCAAATATATTATAAGGCTATGTTACAAATAACATGCTTTAGTTGTTTGTGTGTCATTAAGAAAGTATTATATTATACTGAGTATCTAAGGGCTTAACCACATATACACATTTTAGCTAGTCTGTCTTTTACATGCTTATGAGAAAATTACTCTCCATTAATTCTCTCTTAAAATATGACCTAGTTTTGTCTAAAACTATGTATAATTACTAAATAATCTCTCGATTTAACCCTTATTCATTTACAGATTCTAACACCTGCCTTCCATTTCAAAATCTTGGACGATTTCATTGATGTCTTCAATGAGCAGGCGGCTGTTTTGGTTCGCAAGCTGTCCGTTGAGTTGGGCAGTGAGGCATTCAATATCTTCCCCTACGTCACACTGTGCACCTTGGACATTGTCTGTGGTGAGTGTCAATGTTATAAACATACTGACTGACATATCATATAACTATAACCCGTTGCTAATTGCGTCACTCGACAGAAACCGCCATGGGTCGCAGAATCTATGCCCAAAGCAACAGCGAATCGGAGTATGTGAAGGCAGTCTATGGGTAAGATGAAGATGATGATTGAAATAAATAAATATACATACATATTATAAGCGAATTCAATTGCAAAGAAAAAGTTATCAACATTGTGGCAGGAGTTGTAATATTGAGAGCTGTCAGTGCAACTGTCAGGCATTCTCACATATTCCACTTTCACATCCTACCCATCACACATCCACCCCATCCATGAGCAGCCAAGCGAAAAATATGCCAGATTAAGATGTCAATGCGTTGCTTGAAGTGCTCCTGATAACACACAGTGCCACGCCTCATAAAACACACCCATACACGCACACAAACACACATGTATACACTTGGCAACACTTGACTAACTTTCAATTTAACGCAACCCTCCCCTCTGTGGGCCCCATTGTCTATCTATTCCTTCCTTTAGGATTGGTTCAATTGTACAGAGTCGTCAGGCCAAGATTTGGTTGCAAAGCGATTTTCTCTTCCGCCTGACCGATAACTATAAACTGCATCAGAGCTATATCAATACGCTCCATGGCTTCTCCAATATGGTGATTAGGGAACGCAAAACGGAGCTGGCTTTGGCCAATGATAATAACAACAACAATAATATGCCTGATGCCTACGATGATCTGGGTAAAAAGAAGCGTTTGGCCTTCCTTGATCTACTCATTGATGCCTCCAAAGAAGGAACCGTTCTATCAAATGTAAGTACATAGTTTACAATGATTGATGGTGTACAGTGATCTGACTTGTTGCTCTGCATTAACAGGAGGATATTCGCGAGGAAGTGGATACATTTATGTTTGAGGGTCATGATACCACATCGGCAGCAATTTCCTGGACATTATTCCTTTTGGCCTCACATCCAGAGTATCAAGAAAGGGTTGTGGAAGAAATGGAATCCATATTTGGCGATGATAAAGAAACTCCGGCAACTATGAAAAATCTATTGGACATGCGTTACCTAGAGTGCTGCATCAAGGACTCATTGAGACTGTTTCCCAGTGTTCCCATGATGGCGCGCATGGTGGTCGAAGATGTTACAATTGGTGAGTTGACTCTATTCCAAATCACTTTATCTTTTAACTTATTTTTTTTTGGTTTTTTCTCTTCGGTAGGCGGCAAACTGGTTCCCGCCGGCACTCAGGCCATCATTATGACGTATGCCCTGCATCGTAATCCACGAGTTTTCCCCAAACCCGAACAATTTAATCCAGATAATTTCTTGCCCGAAAATTGTGCCGGTCGTCATCCCTATGCTTACATTCCCTTCAGTGCTGGGCCACGTAATTGTATTGGCCAAAAGTTTGCCATTCTCGAGGAGAAGGCGGTTATCTCATCGGTTATACGGAAATATAAAATTGAAGCTGTCGATCGTCGCGAGGATTTGACTTTGCTGGGCGAACTTATCCTGAGGCCAAAGGACGGTCTGCGAGTCAAGATCACTCCGCGTGTTTAAAAGAAAAATTCTTAACACAATCAAACCATAATCCAAAGTATTTAACTTGTAAATAATTTAGATTTTAAGTTAATGCACTATAAATTAGTTTATGTTAAACTAGTTAATAGATGGCTAATATATGTAAGTTTCTGGGCTGCAAAATGAAAATGATATAAAATGTATCAAAAAGTTTGCAAATTGATTGAATTAATCGATATTCAAACTACTAAAACTAAGCTAAACTTTTAAACTCAGTGATTAAATGTGTTTTTCTACTTTTATAATGATAACTTTGATATTTGTTTTTATTTATCAAAGTGATTAAACTTATTTTCATTCATGGTGATGTGAACAAAAAAGTCTTTGACATAACTTCGGTGATCCACAGAAATAAAATATCAGATTGCCAATGAATTAGTATCAACAAATTCAAGCATCAAGATACAACCAAAATATATTTTTAAGTAATTTGATTTATTTTTGAGATTAATTTAACGCTAATGCTAAGACTATTCTCTCCTCTCGAGAAAGATAAAATGGTGAGTTTTTTGGCTTAGCATAGACACAAACCTGTAAGTACCTCGATCAGCAAGCTCATGATATATTTGTTGCTCAACATTGTGCGTTGGCAACATGTTCCCGACAACAACATGTTGCATCTTAACAATTAAAAATTTGAATATTTGTCAGAGACCTAGATGAGATGAGAACGATTCTGTTCAGAGACACTTACGGAGTGCAGAAAATCTTGGCCAGCTCCTTACAATTTTTTTGTGACATTCACATCTCTAGTAATGACAATATAACAAAATGGCCAGCGCCAACCATTAACCATCAACAAATGGCGCCATTTGGCTTTGCTCCCTCTGACCAAAGTGTACCCATTTCTACATTTTTTCTAGTTTTTCCGTTACCATTTTTCTTTTTTTGCAAAATGGAGCGGCGCCAGAGCTTAAAATCAACTTAAGTGAGCTTACAAATTGTAATGCACAAATAAATGCGCCAGGCAAACAAATGGGTAAGTACATATCGAAAGGGGGGATGGAAAAAGGGCACTGAGTACTGGTTCGGTCATTGGTTATATATCTAAATGGATATTATGCGCATATTTCCAGAGGCAAGCAAAACTATGATAACTCAAATCGGAGCAAAAATAGATAGCTAGATCGATAACCAGCCGATGATAAGCGAAATGTAAGAGAGAGAGAGAGAGAGACCCCGAAAAGGGTGTGGGTAAAGGGGGTAAACTCAATGGGTTACGACGCCAAACGGAATGGGGCAAACAATCAATTAGAATGGCAAAATCTTGGTAAATGCAATAAAAATCCGCAAAACGCAAAAGAGGCTTAAAAAGTAATTCCCCCTAGCGAGACCTAGACAAGATATCTATAGGAGAAAATAAAAACAGAAAAGTCAACTATTCCATTAAAAAAATGGCGAACAATTTGGCCATCCACTTTCAGCACGTAGATAGTTTATGTACATTATATACACTCATGCTTATTATTGCAACTATTGGGATGATGAGTACAAACCGATGTGGCCATGAAATCAATCATTAGTCGATATCTACCACTCAATTCAACACTCAGTCAATACATTTGTATGTATATGTAGCTAGTTAGAAATTGTGGCAATAAATCGATTGCTAAGGCAATTGCAATTGGAATTGCAGTTGCAGTTGCGTTGCTGCTAGTTTCAAGCATTTATTAATTTATGAATTTACAATAGCAACGATTATTATTTATTTTACTTTATTGACAGACTTAAAAACCAATCGATCAAATAACAAAAGAAATACTACCAAAGAAAACAAAAACCAAACCGGAAAGCCTCCAACTGTTAAATAATACAGCCTAGATATTAAACTCCTGAAATGTTATTTCTAACCTTCATCTGGGGGTAGAAACTCGATGGTTACCTAACTTTTTCTTACTATTTTGCTTAATTTGCCTTCCTAAGTCTTTTCCACTATGGTATACATTTAGCTACCTTTTCATTGGATACTATTTTAGTTAGTTACTCCTAATATTCTCTCAAAATGAAATCTTTGTTTGCTATCTTCTCTTTTGTTACCCAACATATGCTTGCCCCCTCCACTTTGGACATACATACGTTACTAACAAAACACTTGAGTAATTATGCGAACTGGTGACTCCTTTTGGCCCTGCTCTTCCACTTCTCAAACCCAAGACTCGAATGTCATTTAAACGGATTGTGCGAGTGGCACATCAAAACAAATTTGAACTCCCTTGTGGATAGCTCAAACTGAAATCTGATTAGAAAAACATTTACAAACGCAAATCGCAAGTTAGTGTTGACGTTAAGCGAGAGTGTGAGATGGAAAAGGGGGGAGGATGCAATGAGGTGAGGAAAGCGTATACAGGGTGGCTAACGCTACCAATCCACCACCCCGGGCATAATTTGATGTGTGAACTTTTTTCTTTCTCTTTGATAGTCGCTTTGTAATTTGATTGACGGCATCAACAGAAAACAGGACAGACCGACAAAGAGCAAGGAAGCTAAAGGAAGTTGTGGGAACAAGACAAACGGAAGAGGAAAACCGGGCAAAGCAAGTGAAAGTGGCTTTGACAGTAGCTTTTGGGTCAGGTAGCATTTTGCTCTTTTGTGCCCAGCCGTGTCGAAATTCGTTGGTTTGCCTCGAAAATGGAAATGATATCCAAACAAACTCAATTTGGTTTGCTGCCTACGCTTGTGATAGATTAGCAGGCAAAAGAGGCGCGACTGGGCCACGTGACCAGCCGCAGCAGCCGCCACATTGGCAGAACATATCAGAGGAGCAATTGAAGGCACATCCAAGGCGTGCACAATGTCACAATTCGTATTCCATTTGGGAGAGCATACAAAATTGATTTGCTAGCAAAATATTTGCCATAGGCAGCATCCATTAAACAGCTGGTGATGTCTGCTCGCCCCGGACACGTGCCGCATTCTGCACTTGCCGATGTTTCTGTCACGTGGCAGCCAGGCAAATTAAACAAAACGCAACATAAGATGGGAAAAGTTTAACAATGCAGAAAATTGGAAAACAATCAAAAATGCAACCACAGCAGCACAGTACGAAATAAAGCAACAGAAAAGGACATGAAAAGGGAAAGTTAAGTGTTGGTATGCAACAATCCAATGAGAAAATACTCAACACAAAAGATACAGACAGAAAATGTTGTTCCATGTTGGTGTTTGTTCGGTGCACGCGTTTCATTTCGTTTCAGTTTATTTGGCCATAATTAGCTTAATGCGCACAACAAACAACCAGAGAGAGGAACTGACACCGTAGCAGGAGCTGATATCCTCCACAAAAGTCGTCCTTGCTGGCACTCTGTCTGGCCAAAAGCAAAGCAAACAAATGTGACAGGAAAAAGAATGACAACGAGACCAAGTCATGAGTGATTTTTCCCATTTTTTCATTTATACTGAATACGAATACCCTTCAAGAGAGTCCATGTGCTGCTTAATAAAGTAAAAACCAATAGAACAACTAAAGTCAAATTAAATCGGTTGTCAAAATAAAAAGCTTGTAAGATAGTCTGATGGATAGCTAATATAACCAATTGAAGAAAGTGTGTATAAAAACAAAAGCAGACAACACACTGCACGGTGAAAAAAATTAAAACCATTAATCCCTTTAAAAGGTTCTTAATCTGTGGCTGCTGTTGCTGAATTTTGTTGGTTCATTTAATGGCCGAGTCAAAATACACTTCGCCCCATTACTCATACGCAGTGTGGTCGCTCAGTCTAAGGTGCGTATTCTTTGCTTCACTCTTTTGATTATTTTTCTTTTTTTTTTTTTTTGCAAGAACTGAAACTGTCATTTAAGTGTCGTGTGCTATTATCATATGACTATGACTCAGTTCAAGTCGGACAATCAGCCTGTCAATACCTGATTTGTGATGGGGAAACTGTTAGTTTAATTAATGGTCGGGTTTTCTCAGGGGGAAGTTTGGGGTTCCGAGTTCAAATCTGTTAGAAAAACTGCTGACCCTGACTGACTAACCAAAGGCAACAAAAACTCAACAGTTGTTACCTTCTCCAGCAGCGCTCTAAGGGCCATAAAGTGAGCAAACAGTTCATGTTGCTGTTGTCGTTGTCGTCGTCGTCGTTGTTGGATTCAATGTTCTCGTTAACGTTCACGTTGTGGTTGTCGCTGTCAATTGCGTGCAATGCTATGCAAGTTTTATGACACTCTCCAGCTCTGCCAGCCAATTGATGATAGCAGCCCAAGCAAACAGTTCACTTTATGACAGCCTGGGCAATGCAAAAAAAAAAAGAAAAAAAAAACAGAGAAGCAAAAAAATTGTACGAAGGAATGAAAATAACAAACTGGCGCAATAAGCAAAATGTAAATAATTTTCTGCTAGCTGGCTGACAATCAAGAGACAAAAAGCAAAAAAGAAAATACAACAAAACGAACAAAAAACGAAAAAAAAAGGAAACAACACAAACCTGACGCAAATAAAATAATAAATTTTATACAAAATTGACAAGCCGGCTTAGCCGTTTGCCTGTTGCTGATAGCAGCAAAACTGGACAGAATGAACAATGCCATAGTTATAGCCATAGCAATCTCACTATTACTATATGTTCCAGGCCATCCGTTGTAGTCCATGGACAACAATGCACACACAGTAGCCAAATTGGTAGTCAGTTTGTCGGCTTACCTCAGGCTGTAAAAGTTAAGCATTTAATTGCGAAATTAAAGACAGCTGATGGTTCACTTTAGAAAGGGATTGCCCATGGATGGTCGACTGAAACGTTCTATAAATAGTTTCGATTGTGGGTGGTCAGAAAAGGTGGCAAAATATTTATTAACTACATTTTATTAAATTCAAATATGATTTAGAAGAGATTACCCACAAGTCAAAGAGTTGAATGAGTGAAGTCATAAATTATTGTGTAAGTAAGAGTAAAATAAATAACTTTTGCCGTATTCAAATCAAAATTTTGTGGTTCCCACACAGGTAGTCACATGTTGCTTATCTAATGAAAGACTACCCAAGTGAAGTGCCCTTTCATTTTTAAGAATTCGTAGCAACATTTGGGGTTGGTTTGCTTTTTAAAAGGGAAGACTATATAAAATTCAATCATTTTGAGATTCTTTGCTCTTTAACAGTCTATAAACCTTTTGTATAAGATCAATGTCACGCAGGACAACACAAAGTTGTTCTTGTCTAAACTGAGGGTGGTGTTCTTTTAACATCAATCCCGAATTAGTCATTAAACTTGTTTTTTGGGACCTTACGGAAATTATCAACTTATGAAATGATGATTAGGTAAAAAAATTACCTATACAAGGTAGTACCAGGTTCAGGCTAAATGTACTTATACTTTACATTTTGTTCAATATAATTTAGTCTTCAAACATATTCAAAGTTTGGGGGAAAATCTCACAATTTGAATTTCACGATAAGCAATGGAAAATGTTTGCTTATATATCGCCTTGCCTCTGTCAGATAAGATGCCGCCGCCGAAGACGCCGACGACGACGACGATGACGACGTCGACGACTTCCCCGACTGATTTACAAGCCTTGCTATGGCATCCCCTCAGATGGCGATATTGTTAAGGGGGGCAGCGGTTGCTTGGGAGTACCGCCTCCGACTGGGACTTTGACATTTGAATACAAGTACACGCCGAGTGCTGAGCTTTGTTATTTTTATATTTTTAAATTAAAAAAGCAAAAGCGGGTGACTTTGTTTTTGTTATTTTCCTTTGGCACAATGGATGGGTAAATGTTTTTAGCGTTAGTGACGACGCGTCGTGGAGAGGGGAGTGCCGAGCATGAAGTGGAGTGGGGTGAGCTGAATCATGGGCATCATGGCATGGGTTAGATATACATATACATATATATACATATATACAGGGGTTGGGACTTGAGTTAGTCATTGGTTCGGGCGCGTGAGAAATCCTTGACACGCGCGAACGCTTTCAAAATGCAAAAATAAATAATTTCAATTTAAATTCCTTGTTGGTTTTTCTTTTTGCTCAGTTTGTGTGTGGAACAAATAGGCAAGAGGATAAGTGGGCGGGTTATGATGATGCGACACTTGGCAACCGTCTGCTATTGTTTATAGAAGTGAAACATAAGTTTTCTCTATTGTTTTCATTTTAATTTTGTTGAAATAATTGGATTGGAGTACGGGAATATATAATGAATTCAAAGATTAGTCACAAAACTATATACTAATTATATATAACTGTTTCCTCAATCAGTAAATACGTTAGGCACACAATGTTTCCAAAACAAATGTTCAATTTAACCCTTTAGTTTTCATACCCTTTCAAACCCTTCCCACGCCCCCACCACATACATCTGCTATATAAATTCCAAGTAAATACAGTAGTTAACTCCAAGACATCATCTTTTAATCCAATGCACACACAATTGTAAACTAATCAAATAGTGTTGCACTTCAAATCCCAAAACTCACACTCACTGCACACTCTCTTTCTCTTTCTCCTTTTAAATTATCCGTGAGAATAGGCAAGAATTTCGACACCTGCCTGTCTAGCCATATATACACGATAGCGTGGAATATGGAAATACTTATAAACAGATCTTTAATTCCACATTTTCATACATCAACGTCACAAAGAAAGAGACAGAGAGCGAGTGGGAGAGAGAGAAAAGAAACAGCACCACCTTGCTGGGAGTATTTGATCCAGAGGGCTTACCAACTTGAACCACTGGACTAAGTCAGTCTAATATTTCTCACGTTCCACGCATGCAAGCCATAAATCGGACATATGGCCGGGAATTGTAATGAAGTATGAGGTCTCTACGTATATACATATGAATGTAGGGTCTGTGGCGGGAAAGGCGTCTATGGGTAAATATAGGAACTCGACGGAATCATTCTGACTGGTTGGCGGCTGGCTGCTGTCGTCGTTGTCTTTTGCTTGCTATAAATCATTAGCAAACATTTTGATATTGTAATCCCCATTTTAATCCGTACGCATAAAAAGCCGAAAATCAAACTTTTCGACATTGGTCGGCGGTGTCTCTGATGTGACTACTCGTACTATATGTTTCATTTTTTTCGCCTATTCTCACTCCTAAAAAGGAACACGAACAACAAATTTGATGGATTACATTGGCCGCAGTAAGCAATCCCCCAAACCACCCTCCCCAACACACAAAATTTCACCCAACCCCTGCCCATCCTCAGGTGGGCTGGTGGCAGCCATTTGGGACCCGTTGATAAGAATTATTTTACTCATCGCTGCCCATGATACGCAATGATGTGGCAACTATGTTGGTGTGTGTTTGTGTGTGAGAGAGTGTGTGTAGTTGCTGTTGTTGTTATTTTGATTTATTAATTAATTACGGAAACTGCGTCAAACAATGCCTGGCTTCTTTAGAGGCTATAAGTATTGATAATATCGAAATATTGAAATGTACTCATGTCTGAGATCCTACTAACCAAGTAGTCGGCACTTTTTATGCTTGGCGGCAACAGTTGTAAGTTCTTTTATAATTTTTGCTTCTCTCTTTATGTTTGATGTTGGCTTGTGCATTAAAATTGGTTGAGTGGTGAAGTAGTTGGGTGGTTGGGTGAACTTTGAAGTTGTACCGCCCAGAAAGTTGAGCAATTCATTGACTCAAAGATTAACAAATTTCCAAATACTTGGGCTGTAGAATTTTAAATTCCCTTTTTTTATTGTGTTCACAACGTCCACAATAATCATTGCCTAGAATGATGCAAACAAAAATCAGCTGTTTCACAATCATCAAAATCTTGGGACTTGGTTTTGGTCCCAAAAAAATCAAAAGCAAAGGAAATGCAACAGCCAAGAGGGGAAATCATCTTGCTCTCAGAATGTGACCTTTTGTTTTTGCGCATGTAAAACGCATCCCACCAAAGACCACACCCTTAACAATAGAACCGCGGCTCACACACACACGTAATAGAGGGGCGTGGCCCATAAGTAACGAGTCGTACACTGCCATAGCCAATAGAAAGAGCCCAATACAAACCGACGAGTGGCTAAATGCAATGTGGAATGGCTGGAGATAAGAACTGTGTGAGTATGAGAGAGGCACAGACATAAGTGGGTGTGCGTGAGATGATGATGATGACGATGATGGTAAAGATGATGATGAGGATGTAGTTGTAGTAGTGTATGGTGGCATGGGTCCTGCTCCTGTTGCAGGACCTGCTGCCGCAGCTCACCCACACACAGACACATTCGTTTACCACGTGCGGCGCATAAATCGGCCAACAATCGATGTAACTTTGGTCGGGAGTTCCGCAGAAGAAAGAAATGTCATCATATATATATTTGTTTTTTTTTTCCACGTTTGAAATTATGCGGCTCCATGCCGCATCCATCCAGCGATATGTGTCGCTTAATTTGTTTGGCCTGCTGCCGTCTGCTTTTACACCAACTCCAATACGAACTCCTGCCTCTTGCCTGTCGCTTTAGCTACATCTCCATCTCCAGTTACAGGATTCTGTGTTTTTTTTTTTTGCTTTTCTGTGTCGCGTCCAGCATACGTATGCGGAATCATGAGAGGACCAACCGACACCCACCGTTGGGGACTTTGTTACAAGTACTTTACGGTAATGGAGGATTTTCGCTTGAGCATCCTCTAACAAAAATTAATTTAAATCGATATGCTGCTCAGGACGTGGCTGTGGGCAGAAGTTGATTGCCATGGCGGCCAATTCTGTTCTCTCTTTTCCCTTCCTTTTGTGTTTTGTTCTTTTCTGACTGGCGTTTATTAATTAGTCATGTAATTTATTTTGGAATTTCTTTTAAATTGTTGATAGTTTGTGCAGTACAAAGGGAAAGTGATGTCAGACAATTTGCTCCATAAATTTCCTTTATAATTAAATGACTGAAGAAACATTTTCAAATTTACATGTTTCCTTTTGAAGCAGATATTAGAACATGCAGTTACCAGAGTTTAACTAGGAATTAATCTGATGGGGTTTAAGTGTCCAATATTCTAGATGATATAAGTAGATGTTTTTTTCATAATTTCATAAATTCAAACAATCTTTTAAAAACATTTGCATTAAATTTCAGTTTTAGTTTATAAAAGATTATCTAATCAATATACCATTCGTTTTGGCTTAACTTAATAATGCTTTTATTATAAGATATTTTAATTACGACTCTAATTTTTAAGATTAATGCCATTAAAAATGACCGAAATAACAAGAGAAACATCGAAACTCATTGGTAGGTAAGAAGATTGAAGACCATTTAAAATATACATATATTTATTTTGATTTGATTTATTTGGAATACTTTTACCAGACTTTTATGCTGATGAAATTAACCAAATTTTTAGCTCATTCAAACAAAGAGCGTTTGACATTTCAGTTGGCAATGTCAACAAGAACAAGGACTTGTCACGCAAACTAATATAAAAAGCAATGGACACAGACTAACACACACCACATCCATGGATAAAATGAATCTCTTTCTCAGACGACTGTGTGTGTGTGTGTGCGTATATAGTTTATTGACTTCCTTGTGGGAAGTGCTTTCTATAGAGATTTTTACTAAAGAATCTAAGGCCGTCAGCAAATCCTGAAAATTGACTTCGCCGGCAGGAAATCAATGCCGCCATTTTGTGAAAGAGTTGGCTCGCTCCTCATCTGCCTTCCCCCTTTTACTTTGTCCCTTACCCTCTTCCCACTTTCCCGTCTCCCTCGCCCTTTTGCACTTTCTGTTCTTTTACATGGTCTCATAAGGCATACAAAATTAGTTCAACGGTGAGGGGGAATAGCGAACATCTTTACATCTTTTGTTGTCGCACAACTCCCTACGCACCATCGTATTTCATTTCGTCATGTTTCGGGATTAGGGCCGGATTAGTTTGGCGACTGAGGCAATGGCTCGGCTCTGCTCAGCTCCGCTGTGCTCTGAACTTTGCAACTGTATGTGACTGGGGGCCTGTGAACTTTCTTTTTCTCTTTTTCCTTTTATTTATTTTTTTCTTTTTGGTAGTTGCTTAAAATGGGGAAAGCGGTGGGTGACAACAACAAGGGCGCGGATGCGGACGCGGACGGTGACGCGAATATGGAATAGGGCTTGGATGATAGGATGGTGGGGATGCCACGAAATATACATATATATATTGTATACATGCTTTGGGAGAGCACTTTTGTAGATCTGACACTTTCACCGCCTTTTGCATATGAAATTTTTAACATGGGTGCGTGCGACTTCATGAATGTGTGGCATTAAGTTGTTGAAAGCATCAAAGGATGAGCCAGTTAGTTTAGTTTGCCTCTTGTCCACTTGACACGAGACAGGGAATTGTCCTCTCCTCTCCTCTCCAGTCCTCTGTCTGTAAGACTGACACATAGACGAGTCGAGTGGCTCCACCATAACTGGCACAGTTCGTGGCACGTCCCATTTGTACTGGGACGCCATTTTGCTGGTCTAATTGCTAGATAACAGAAGTAAAATGACAAAGCCTCCCCATGATATCGAAAAGTCGAAAGTCTAATTTTGCTGTTCGTTCTGTTCTTTTATAATTGAAATGTGCCCCGAGTAAATCCCATAGGCAGTGTATGGCGAAAAATAGATATAATGTCATCAAAGGGTGGTAGGGGAAGTTGACTCTGCGTTGATTATGGGATTTCGGTTGCAAAAAGGACCCAAATAACATACAAGCACAAAATGGCATAATCATAAACACGAATTCCCGATAGAATAACCTTTTTTTTTTTTTTTGTTTTGGGTCAAAACAAAACAGAACAGGTGTTTCCCATCTATAGCCAGTGAAAGTTACATTTCATTTGTCCAAATGATTGCCCCGATATGTGCCTGAGGCTTGTCTGAAATCCAATTAACTGTGCGTACGTGTAGCCACTCCTGCCGTAGTCCATCTCAAGTGATAGTCTCCGATAGTCGAGTGAAGGTAATCGAAAAATTTAATAAAAATTTTTATAACTACAAAGCGAATTTGCCGCTCAAAATCAACTCTTAACGGTGTCTAAAAAGTGAAGTGTTGAAGGCTTTTACAAAACTTAATACATAGTAGAAACGAACTAACTAACGAGTTTTACTTAATTAACACAGATATGAAATCTTCAAGTTCAACCAATGTGAAATAACATGTGCTGAATGAAGAGCAAAAATTCTTTGCACATTAGAAAATCGTGAATTGTTATCTTTTTCTAAGTAGAACGGGTATCATTAATTGATTAAGTTATTTAGTTTCCTTTCATCACCATACGAACTCAAATATACTTGGTCCTATTTAGCAAACGTTATTTATATGATGAGGTTATTAAATCGTACATATATATCCGAATTGAAGTCAATTATGATAAATATGCATACTTTTCATGAAAAAAAAATTCATTGACCTTGAATAATTTAGAAGTAGTCAGGAGTCAGTTTTTAGGTAATATCTCAACTTTTTGTGAAATTAAAACGGTAAATAGTTTTTAAAAGTGGATAAAAGTAGAGTTCATTTGCTGATCATATAAATCTGATACCTGTGTTATGGATTAAAGTTTAGAGTAACTATGCTTCAAGTCTAATTGCCTGACATTATATATGTAAATATCTTCATCTCATATGCTTGGGACTTAAAGTCTAGACTAGGATAATCAATCTATATGCATATATGTAAGTATGAATTACTTATTTCTCCAACTTTGCGTTAAATAAATATAATTTCCAAGAAATTGTATTGCCTTGAGTCCTATGCATGTGCATATAATTGGCTATTTTTATCTGCCATTTTCATCAGGCGGCAAGTGTCTCCCCAATAGCATTTACCCGACCGAGCGACCGACAGCCAAACTACCTAGCCAACCCAACCACCCACTCCATGCCAAACCACTTCAGTGTACAACCCCTCCACTCCACTCCACATCGCTCCATTCTATTTCATTCTACTCGAACCACTTAGGAAATAAGAAAGCGACAAAAACAACAACAACAGGAGTAAACCGAATAAAAACACTGAGGCAGGCAAATGCGAAATAAAAACGAAAATTATGAACTGCACAAAAGCTGTTGTGAATTTTAATAAATTTTGTTGTTTGGGGCATGGCATTCGAAGAACAGAAAAAGTATCTGCCAACTGCGGCAGAGTGAACAAATCAAACAGGGGGCGGCGGAAAAAGCATAAGGAGGGCAAGGCAGAGGAAAGGAAGTCACAAGCACACACAGAAACAGACTCACTCACACACAGGCAGCACAGACAATGAGAATACGTCAAAAGGAACAGGAGTTATTTATTTATTTGTGCGCAATCGAGAGGACGCACCCTGTACCCGCCCGCCTCAAGGCAGGCACAAGGGAACGGTAATGGAACAACAATGGCGGGCTAACGCAGAATAATGGGATAACAAAACGCCCTTGACACCCAGTAAAAAGACAGCCAGCCCTCAAAAAATAAAAAGAACAAAACGAAAACTGTGTGCCATAGAAGTAGCCTTATTATTATGAACATTGCTAGCTCGAAGCACGTAGCAATCCTACATACATACGAAACGTGAAAGGAGATGGGGTGGCGGCAAAGGCAAACCGGGGGCCAAGGGTCGCGCACACACACAAAGGACCCACAAAAGTACAAATCAAACCCTCGAGAGAAGCATAGCGCCTAAATAATAAACACTGAAAGAGCCAAACCGAATCATTCGTGGTTGTGTCCCCGTGGGAAGTGAAGGAGACAGAGAGACGGTGAGAGAGAGCGACCATGAAGTGCGCGCGCAGGGAAACCTCAGCAATGGCGCACTGTAAACATTGTGTGTGACATGAGAGCAACAGAGATGGAGACACCAAGAATAGAGGGAGAGAGAGTGAACGAGAGAAAGAATGCGAATGCGAGAGCCAGTGCCAAGAATAACGCACCAAAGACAACTTTGGGGGTGTGTCCCTGCCATACCAAACGCAACTTCCATCTCGCTCTAGCCTTGATTATTAAATCGTACTCGCTACTCGTTCAGATATTGCCTGCCTGCTCACACTACGACCATAGAGGCCAGAGAACTTGGTGAGATAAGATAGACCAGCAGATACCAGCAAGATACCGTCGCGGTTAGCGTTCCCGATGCGTATGCGAGTCAGTTGGAAAAATCAAATTCCGTTATTCAGTTCAGTGCAGGTCGTAGTTACCGTACCAACTACTCGCTGCTCGTCGCTCGCCTTTCGTTCGCCCTGTGTGCGTTTAGTGTCTTTGCCTTATTTCCCAGTGCGTGGACGGTGTGTGTGTGTGTGTGCAAGTTGCACCCAACCCTCCTCAACCCAAGCGGCATAGCAACGTTCTCGCACTAACACTCGCTGCTGCCGTCGCTGCTGCTGCTGCCGTTGACAAAATACATCCAACAGATACTTTTGCGTATGCTTTTGAATTCGTTTTCAATTCAGATACGTCCTGTTACGGGTGCAGACGCGTTTTGTTTCCGTTTTAGGTGTGTGTATGTTGTAAAGCTTCCGTCAAAACAGAAACAAAATAAAAGAGAGAGTCTTTCCATATACTTACCCTAATTACGCGCTGGATTAAATTATTAAAACAGTAAAGCCCGACGCGGATTTAGAATCAACAGCCGTCGACACCGGCATCGACATCGTTTGTTTATACAAAAACAAAAATAATAATAATAATAATAAAAAATCAACGCAAATATCTTGTGTGTGTTTGTGTGCAGTTTGTGAGAGAGAGAAAGAGCGACGAGAGCTCGGCATCAAAGTCACATTAAAAACATATCCATGAGTTACTTAAAATTAATCACTAACATAATCACTGTGATTCTCAACTGAGCCTGCCCGTCTCTATATCAGTGTTTTGTGCGTGTTATGAGAGTGTATCTGTTTATGTGTTTGTGTGCGTAAAACTATAAAAAAGCACTTAAATGTTTTCCCAAGCATTTTCTGAATTTGCCATCGAAAACGATAGCATGATCGTGGAATAGAGTCATAAAAGATCTGTTGCAAGCATCAACAGTGGGAACACAAAACAACAATCTATCAATAAATTTTCAAACGACGGCCCATAGCCCACGCGTTTTAAGTCACCCAATGTAAAGCAATTTGATTTATTGCCTAGTGCATAACATTTTGCACCCGACTTAACTTAGTGTCATTCACATAAAAGTCCCAATAAAACAAGAATCAGCACTAAATATATAGACTATCATTACTATTATTAGTATTGAGATTCCAAAAGTATTGCCAAAAATCCGACGGCGAGACATTATTCCAGTTTGCCGATTGTACGGCGCCAAGTGGATTAATTTAAATTTCTTTCCATAAATTAGAGGTAAGTAAGGTTAACCATAAAATTATAATAATAATATAATAAACAATCTAATATACGGATTATACATTTGATCTGTGTTGACTTGGGGAATTTCCAAAAGAATTTCAATAACTAATAAAAATTAGACAAGATTTCCAAATAGAAAGATTATTGAGACACAAATACATATATGCATATCTACATATGTAGGTATGTAATAAATAAATGGATAAACTATTATAGAAGGGGAATGAGAATAGTTTGAGTACTTTAGTGAAAACCCACATTAGAATATGGATAAAACGTATTGCTATACTAAACTTGTGGAATGAGAAAGAAATATTATAGATACTGTTTAGTCTAAATTATACTCCAACAGAGTAATAGTTAAAACTATTCAGGATTTATTAAAGGTATATGTAAGGTAAGAAAACCAATAATCATACATATATCTAACAACTGAGTTTTCTAATTGGTATCTTCAATATATTTTGTTACACCTCTATGGATTATTTTTATCAAAATCAAAAGCAAATTAAATATATTCCAATCAATACAAATTGAATCTTAAATTTAAAGTCTAATTATGTATGTACATGCTACTATATTTAGCTTCATTATTTAAATTAATTAACCGGATGTGTCAAATAGTTAGTAATTCCTGGTCTTAACTGAAAATCTAATGCTAATTTGCCTAAGCATTACCGAGTGCTTTC
The DNA here is from genome assembly GCA_018150345.1 of Drosophila equinoxialis. Taxonomy (NCBI): domain Eukaryota; kingdom Metazoa; phylum Arthropoda; class Insecta; order Diptera; family Drosophilidae; genus Drosophila; species Drosophila equinoxialis. The sequence goes on from JAECWI010000562.1 coordinate 7,179,842, forward strand.
TTTAGAAGCTGCAAAAGTATCTCACAAATAAACACAACTGGCATCGTGATCCCATCAATAAAAGTTGTGTTTGTACTGTTTCATGGCGCTCTCACGCCAGGTATAAATCATCAAAGACTAACTGACTGATATATTCATACAACAAATTGCAATCATAAACTGTCTCATATTCTCTCCATCGCAACTTGTAAGGGGGCCTTTTGGGGCCACCGAAAAAACCTCCAATTGACGTCACCTAAACAATTAGACTAAATCAGAACAGCAATAGCAAAAGCAATTTGTTGTTTTAAATGGAAAAAAAACCTAAATACATACAGAGAGTTTAAAGTGTGGTTAAACTTTAATTTAAATAATACATGTACAATAAAATTAAATAGAAATGAAAACATGTTGAAAGTCTTGGCTAAACATAGAGATCTTTGCCACCTTCGCTGTTTACCCAAAGAGCCTTCAGATGAAACGGAGAGAAAAACAGAAATAAACCACAAAAATCACGGGCTGTGGCTGTTGCTGCTGCTTTTGCTTTTGCTGCCGGACTGAGGGGCAATAAAGTGACATAAAATAATTTCTGGCATTCTTTGTCTTAGAAAATCATTATGTAAATAAATTCTCACTTTTGAAATAAAGTGACGAGGCAAAAAAAAAAAAAAAAAAAAAAAACGGAAAAAAGAATGAAATGAAAAGTTAAGATACATTTGCAGATGTGGCTGCTGCTGTGGAATACTTTGAACTGCTCTTGAAATTATTTATTAGCACTGCGGCAGATAATTTAGCCCGAAAAAAGACTGCCACACACACACACTCACACACTTAACAATAACAACAACGGGAACCACAAAACAATAGCAATAATAATAAAAATAATAATAATAATAATATTAACGAAGCCAACAATCAAAAGTCACTTTGTAAATAAATCAAGTTAAAGTGAAATTATGTTTATTATTGTTATTAAAATATAACCGCAAAGCGATTTAATATTACAGTCAGACTAATCCACTTGGGATCAAGTGGAGATCAAGCAGGATATATGAATATATTCAATTTGACCAAAATGAAAATGGAAAGTGACATGGGCAATCGAATTAAATTTTCATAATTTTTTTGTTTTTAATTTCAACATTTGACTCTTCATACATATTTATTTGTTTTTTTTCTTCTTCTTCTTTTCGCTGCCTCAATTTAAATTTATGACTAGGCAAATAATGATAGGTATTTCTTTTAGTTGTTCATGCAATTATTTCTTGTATTTAGCATTTGTATGGGATAGAGACTCTTCCGTTTAATTTATAAAACTTTTTTTGTTTTATTCTTTTTACAACTGTTTATTTCACTTTTGAATGGTTTTTTTTTTATTTTTATTTTGTTATGATTGAGATTAGATAAGAATTTATTGCAAAGTTTCGCATTTGAGTTTACTCTGATAGCGAGCCCCCAGTCTGGGGTAAGAGGAAGCCTGAACCAGAGAGACAGAGAGAATGAGCAAGAGAGAGAGATAAAGTTAGATAGAGAAAAAGAGAATTGATTCGCATGGGAGAGGGTTTCCACGAAGAGTAAACTTACCTCTTTTTTTTCATTGCTATAGACAACCCAGCTAATTGATTTATAATCATTTATGGCTATTTTCGGTTGCAAGTGTCAATAAAGTCTTGTGTTATTTTTAACAAATTTATTAAATGGCCTGACTCGGACATATTTTTGATTGCTTCCACTTACCAAAATGGGAACGTAGAAATATATTATTAACGAAATTAAAAAAAAATATGAAAAAAATAAAGTACCACAAAATTTGCCAGGCAACGATGGGGCAATAAAAAAAAAGAAGAAAATTCACAGAAATGTAAATATTTTTACATTGATAAGAGTTATCGCTGTTCTTTCTCTCTCTCTCTCGATCTCATTTTCTCTCTCTCACTCTCTTTCTGTATGTATAGGTACATATATTTCTGTGGCTGATAACACAGTGATTGTGCCATATGTAGGCGGTTGTGTTAATGGGGGGGAGGGGGTCTAGGGTATCGGGCTCATTCTGCCGTGTCGTGGCAACTTAAGTCGTTAACGTCTCTCGCCCCCGATACAATTTACGATACACACTCACTACCAGAATGCCTATAGTTACAGAGTAAACTCCCGGCAGTAGCAGCCTCAGCAGCAGCAGCATCCCATACGGAGCATGGTCATAGGCACAACAACTCTGGCAATTGGGGGCCCTGATGTGGTATTAACCCCTTGACGTTTTTGGTGTTAAATTGCCGTTCGCCTGGTGTTTGGGTTAAGCTCAATGTTTGCCCTGAGGCAATAAAAGCGCCCGCTTTCTGGCGTTGACTTTACCAGGTAGCAGAACAGATAGCGAAAGTATCATCTCAACAATAATTAAGTCTTGTGCAGTGACAGAGAAGACAAATTCAAAGTTTAGAATTGGATTACCATTTTGAAGAGCACTGCAAGTAAAAGTGACCGTGCTCTAACAGTGTCTACTATTGTTCTTTACTTAAATTTCACTTTTTTAACTTGATTTTCTTTGCTGTTTTTGTATTTGCAGCCTCGCAAGCTCAGACACAGCCACATCTTGGATTTGCTTTCACCACAGTTGGAAGACACCGGCCTCAAGACGACGACATTCTTGCAACATTTTAAGGACGTCGTCACGACGAAGTTCACCGGCAGAGATCACCATCTCCCGCCACTACATCCGGCGCATCCAGCGCACCAGCAGTCCGCCCTGCATCATCATCATCAGCCGCACCAGGCTGTGGCCCAGAGTTTTTCCACCATTTTTCCAACGTATCTGGGCATGGACCGCGCCGCTGCCGGCGGCTGCGGTGCCGCTGGAGGCGGCCTTGGCGTCGTCACTAGTTCGGCCACAGCCCTCGGTCCGGCAGGCCTGGTCAATGGGGGCGGTGGCGTCGGTATAGGCGTAGGTGGCGCCCTCAATGGCCTGGAAGCCATGTCGGCCGAATCGACAGGCCTGTGTCTGCAGGATTTGGTCAGTGCCGGCACAGCCAACGGGGCTGGCTCGGCAGGATCAGCGGAAAGTGCCACCACCACAAGCACAGCCCTCAGCAGCGGCAGCACTGGCAGCTCGACAGTGAATGGCGGAGGTAGCAGCACCTCCGGCACAGAGCATCTGCACAGTCATCACAGTCTGCATGATTCCAGCTCATCGGTTAGCATCTCTCCCGCCATCTCGAGTCTGATGCCCATCAGCAGTCTCAGTCACTTGCATCACACGGCCACCGGACAGGATCTGGTCGGTGGCTATAGCCAGCATCCGCATCATGGTGTGGTACCACCGCATACACCGAAACACGAACCGCTCGAGAAACTCAGAAGTAAGTATCGAATAAAGAAGAATGAAGATCATGCCCATGCCCATGCCCATGCCCATCAAACACACAATTCTGTGGGCAATTTGTTGTCAAATTTATATCTAAGAGGCCCGCCAGTGACATCTTACGAATTTACAACTAATTAATGCGGTCATAATTCACAGCGAAAGAACGACACAAAGATATTCATGTGGTAGAAGGAAACTAAATGTAGCTATCGCCTACCATCAACAAGTGTCCATATTCACATTGCCTTCATTGTTTTGATTCGTTTTATTCGTTTTTTCTCTTTTTGCAAGTGTCAGCGACAGCTGTTGTCATTTCAATATTCCATTCGTTATGGATATCATTCACGGTTCTTGAATAACTTGTGTTCATCATTTATGTGTGCAAAAGTTTATTCTTTTTGGCCACTTGTCGCTACGGTTTCACTCACTCCAACTTCCAATTTGACTCCCACTCTCCCTCCTAATCTTGCTCATGCATATTCATAATCATTGTGTAATCATTAGCGCATAATCTTCACAAAAGCGTAACAAAGAGAACACAAAAAAAAAGGAAGAGGAAAGAAGCGAACACACTAAACAAATTTCAATTTTGTTGCTCATGTCACGGCTAATTGAGCACCCTTCTGCCGTAGTGCCGAAGGCAACACTTTTCTTCCCATTCCCATTCCTATTCCCGCTGCCGTTTCCATTTCCCTCTGATTTTTTTTTTTTTTTCTCGTTTCAAATGCTGGGATGAGGGTCGGCGATGCTGGAAATTTGATATGTGCATTGTAGTCAAGTGTTTGTTGTTCCGTTTAGGTTAATTGTTATGGGAATTTGAATGTGGCTCAACAGAGAAGAGCAGGCAGGATGATCTCTTTATAGGATATGATGAGTAATGTAACACTTTTTTGTCCATGATATTGATAACTCAATTGCACAGAGATGACATTAGATTACCTTTTTTTGTTTGTTTGTCCTTCTTGTTATCTGTTTACATCAAATTTTAAATTAGAGTTGGTAAATACATAGATGGAAAGATCAATCCAATTATTAGTTCACTTGAAGGTTACTCCAAACTCGTTCTTTTCGGTAATTATTCACTTAGTAGGCACTACTCAGTGTTTGTAATTTGTCTGCTTCGTAGAGAATTGTCACTTTCCTGGGAAAAACATAAAATTGTGTCTCTAACTAACTCTTTAACTATTTACATAACAGATTTGTCTAACTCTGCTCAGAGATTTGTTAGCTGTCACCTATTTGGTAGCTTTTCGTTTAGGTGCTCCTCGGGTTAACAGCCTCACAAACTTTGCCCTCCTGCACCCAGGACTATGACTTCTCTTTTGTGTGTACATTGGGACGCAGCTGTTCTGATATTTATTTGCGTGCCAAAACAATTTAACACAAAAATTCTGCACATTTAAAATATGCACGACTGCAGTTATCCTTTGACACGGACAAACACAAACACACACATACACGTACACACAGATACCTAGACACGGACACAGATATACGAGTCCTAACCAGAGCCAGAGCCAGACAAACAACGTTTACATTGGAGTTCTGGCTGTGCGAATGCAGCTGCAGGTGCGGGTTACGGCGAGTTCTAGAGGGGGTCAATGGTCGGGGTTGGAGCCAGAGTTCAGGCGAAGTCACCAGGAATGTTGGTAACAAATTTTACTCTGATTCTGTTTGCTGTTATCGTTATTGTTTACGCTCTTGTTTAAATAATGGCCACGCAACGTGCCCAAATGGCTGGACCAGCCGGGCAATTGGATTTTCAATTATTGGCCAATTTAATGGTCAACTCAATCCACAAATATTTTAAAATAAACCAACCACCATTTCCTATTCCCCCCTCCACCACCCACTGAACGCACACACAAAATTTGTTTGTGTTATGGAAAAAATTCAAGTTATTTATATAGATATTTATATGTGTGGAAATTATATTTTATTATTGCAGTTTTTTATGTTCACCTTTTTAGTTTCTTTCTCCTGTATTCTCTCTGTCTCTCTGTTTTATTTTAGCATTGGCTCATTTTCATTTTATGGATTCTGTGCGTGTTTTTATTTCGCTTTTTGCGCTCAAAGGATTTCAAGTTCACATTTCTCCATTAATTTCCCTCAATATAAAAAAGAAACGAAAGAAAACGATTTTTATTATGCCAGGCAGCGTGTAAAACAATAAAAAAAAAAGTTAATACTTTTTTAAAGCCCACGACAACTCTTTAATGTGTGAAGTGTGTCTCATGCTCTTAAATTATGTTCCCGGCAGCTGTCTTTTCCGACTCGATCTCATCGTTTTCTCATGACTAATAAAATAGTTATAAAATGAATTACTATATTATGTTATTATAAATATATAGTATTTAACTCATTAGTATATATGTTTCTAATTAGTTTTATATCCATAGAATTTCTATAGATCCAAAAGGATACTTTAAAGTTGTCATAAAGAAGAAATTAGAAACTGACATTAATTGAAAGGAAAGTGAAAATTTTATGCATTAATTATTATCTTTCTTTCGAATAAGAATATACAAATCTGACGTACATACATACCTTTATATGTATAAACATAGTGACCTTGTCCCAAGCATATCATCGTGGCAAGCAATTAGAGACTTATCTTCATCATATATGTATCTATCTATTTCTGTATATGTATGTAGTACATTTTGTATATCTATGTACCTACTCTATATACAAATGTATCATTTTGGTTGCAGACATATATAATGTTGTTCTTTTGCTATTTGCTGAAAGCAAACGTGAAAATCAACATAACCAAATCAGAGCAGTTTACATACTTATGTATAAATGTATATACATACATATATTATTTATGTACATTGTGCATATGTTTGTCTCTGTGCTGTTTTTTTTTTTTTTGTTGCTCCGCAAATAGTAGAAATGTATTTTTTTTGTTTTTTTACAAGTTTCTTTAATTGTTTGCCAAGTTGTTACAGATATCGTTAAGAAGGAGTATTTGTCTATGTGCGTGTTTGTGGCTTGATGTCGTTGATAAAATTATGAAATTACCGACTTCACATGTATTCTGTTTGTCTGTGTAGTAGGAGTAGATATCTATGCAGAGTTCTCGAGCTTGAAATTCTGATGAAATCTTTCCTTATCTCTCGTGTTGTCTATTGTTTGTTGATACTAAGTGTTAATGGCACGTGCAGCATGGTCTCACAAACGTTAACAAAGCTAATCGCGACCGGGTCTCTAGGTCTAGAAGGGCATAAACAATGTCTCCATCTCCAGACACCTAAATAACAATGGCCACAGAAGGTACATACATATATGTACATACCGTTTCCTGTTAAGGATACAACCAGCTACTTTAAATTCCATGCTGAAGGCCGCATTTGTGAGGACATGTCTACAACATTTCTTTATGAATATAAATACATTTTATCGATTTTTTTTACATGTTGCCGCCATTTTTGGGTTCAGCATTTAAAGCATTTTTTTTGGCTTTAATAGCGGATCGAAAACGAAGGGAGCCAATCTTTAGTACATTTTCGGTAAATCTCTGTGAAATTGCTCACATATGTCACCTAAAAACTAACCGCAAAAACAAAAGATCATTGTGCCCGAATTGGCATTGCAAACACATACCAAACACCCCATAAATTGCAAAGTGGTGACCAGACTAGAGCAAGGATAATCGTGAATTGCCAAAAGGCACAGTGGTTGACACTTCTATTTTATTTAAAATTTATGCACAATATGAAAAGAAAAACTATTTAAAATTCCTAATGACAAAAAAACGAAATTAGATAAAGCAATTTACTAAATAGAAAGGAAAATATATATTTTTTCCTTATACATATAAAGAAGTTTAACCACTGTACCAAGTTTGTTAACGCCCACTTTAAGTTTGAATGCAGACTGGTAGAAGGCAACCATATATCAATCCCGGCTAACTCTCGCCTTGCTCCAGCACTGATTTCGTTTATATAAATTATAATGTCATTATGGCAACCAGCCACATTCACATTCACTCACCCCATTCCCTTTAGCATTCTTCATTCCTTTTACCCTCGCCGCAATTACCTCGCCCCGTCTCGGCTGGCCCATAGAGCGGATAACTTCATTGCGGATTCTTCCGGCCACTTGCCGGCTCCGTCTCTTCTAGTCTCGTCTCCTTTTTCTCATTATACGGTATCGTACAATTTCGTAAAAATGTCGCATTAGAGATTATCTAAGGAAACAAACTTGTCCAGTTGTCTCTGTGAAGGTTGCTTTTGGTTTTTGGCTCGTTTCTTGTTTGGTAAAGGAAATGACCCAATGGCATCAACTGGAGCAAAAATTTGAGCTGACAGTTGGGAAAATTACTGAAAAAGGCATTGCAGTGGAAAACTACATAAGGCACACACATACAAAGACAACTGACAAGTAAATGGAGGGGAGAATGGATAAGAGTGGAAGCACCAGTCTGGACTTTTTGGGGGAGGTTGACAGAGGCTGCCTTGGCCTTATCTGTAGCCTCAACTAATGAGCTCGACGGACAGACCCAGAAATGTGGCTAGAACTCTGCTCTGGTTTGGTTTGCTTTGGTCTGGGCTCTAATGCAATTTGGCTTGGGGTCACTTCAGGGGTTGGGACTCAATGTTATTGCAGTGATTTTTATGTCTTGTTTGTCTGCCTTTGTCGTCGTGGTCCTGGTCTTGGATCCTGTAGTTTTTCTAGCTCATTATATGGCCATAACATATGTCTGTGTCCATTGGATTAACTTTTGTAGATGCTTCTGAGATATAAAAATTAACTTTTTTCCTATTGGTTAATTTTTATAACCACTGTCAAATAGAATTAGGCTAATTCTCTAAAAGAGCTAGCAGAGGAAGTAAATAGCCAAAAGGGTGGCAAAAATTTTGAGCACATGGCAAGAAAAATCGTTTAACCATTAACACTTTTTGCTGAGCAAATGTAGCATGAAATTGGAAAAACCGCCAAGCATTTAACCCTTTTCTCTTTCTCCCTGTATTTTGAAGTGGACCAAGAAGCAAAGCAACTAACATGTCAGAAAAAAAAAATTGCAACAGAAGCTCTGCCAATCGCCAGAATGTGTAGAGAATGACAAAAGGTTGGCCTCATGAGTCTGGTCCATACTTGTGTTGGTCCTTTCTGTATGGGTGTTTGTGTTTGTTTGGCGAATTCCAAACTGAACTGTCACATTAATCGTTTGTTTTTGGTCACCCAAAATTTTCTCAATTTTTTTATTTTTATATTTCGTTCCCTCTCCCATCGTTCTTTGGTCCTTTGTGTCAAAGGACATAGCATCCCAGCTATCTCTTTCTCTCACTTCACTCCTCCCCATCTCGGTTGCTCGGATCCTTTTGTTTGGTTTTTATTTGTTTTGGTCTTTTGGGTTTCTCTTTGACAGTCCTGGGCAGGATAATTTATTGTTTCGTTTGTTTTGCCGTGTGTCGTGTGTCAAAAGTTTTTGTGAAAATGTGTGGAAAAATGTTTATGAATGGACAAATGTGCACAAGCCCAAGGATATAGATGCAGTTACGTTTTACTTTTACCTAGATTTGGGAAAAATCTGAATCATTGCAAAGGCAGATATTTATTTGTAATTTTTTGTTTCTTTTCTGTTTGCCGTTTTCATTTTTTTTTTTTTTTTGCTCTATCATTTGATTAATAGCGACATTTCTAGGGGTGTGTTTACTTTACTTCGGTTTGACTTTGACTTTTGTTTGGCTAATGACAATAGTCAAAAAGGCAAATAACAAATAATCATTGCTCATTACTTAACAAAAACAACAACAATAAACGGAGAGAACACGCCTCTGCAAAATGGCTTCCAAATAGTAAAGAAAAGCAACAACAATAACCAAATCGAAAGTGACTCTGACACTTGTTGTCACAACTTTTGACATGTGCAAAATGGGAATGAGAACGAAAAATACGCCCACTTACAATTGACACTTGCCACTCAAAATGTTTCGGGCAAACCTTGAAAATATTGTAAAACTCTGGCGACAACTGCTGCTACAAATGTCAACGCCAACTGACAGATGACAACACCAATACCAACAGCAACACCAACAGCAACCAAATTTGTTCGACCTGTCAGGCAAAGGCAAATAGCAGCAGGAAAATCAAACTCAAATTAGTCGCTAACCAAGACAACGAAAAAAAGAAAAAAAATTAAGAAAAGAAAATAGAGCATTTTGTTAAAAATATTTAAACAAATAAAAATCGCTGCGGTACGTGATTTTTGTTGCGTTTTTTAGACCGTGTTGTTTGTCGTTAAGAAAATATTTTTACGATTCTGAATGAGGCGACGACCCATTTTGTAGTAGACATGCCCAGGTTGAAAATGGGAACAGACAGCAGCAGCAGCTATTAAGTGAGCCGAATCGTTTTGTGGCAAAAGAGAAGGTGGAGATGGGCATAAGGCGGAGGGTCGACAAGCATTTAAGATTGCAATGAGGCGGTAATAAAATCACAAGATTCATTTATAAAACGGAAGAGCATAACGGAGAATGAAGAAGAGAAACAATAACTATTTCATTAAAAATGAGAAAAGAAGTGTTCAAAAACTTTGATATATGTGATTTTTCAGTCATTTCCTATCCTATATCTCACAAATATAAGATATGTATATAGTACATTTGACTAAACACTTATTTACTTTATTAATATATCTCTTATTCTCATAGATAAGATACATTAAATAGTTTCCATTTACAGGTATTTTCATTCCATTTCCATTGAGAGATATCTTTACTTATTGCCACGGTCAATTAATACATTTTCCTTATATTAACCATACAAATTAATTACCAAAAAAAAAAAAGAAAATATTTAAACACCATCTGATGCTGTTGTCATCGGCATAAATTATTTCCACCAGACAAAATGCCAAAGTAATTAATTCATTTAATAGCCGAGAACCTTGAGAAGGCATCTCATTTGACATAAGTGTTGCACTCCCTCGTGTATTAACAAATTTCACACCAAGAGCTAATTGTTTCAAATGTCACTGCGGGGAGCGTTTGCCTCTGGTACTTTAAAAACCACATAAAATTGTGTTCAACATGTGAAAAGGCAATAAATTATCCAAGTATGCTAACGGCAATGGCCAGGAAGTCAGTTCATAAGATTTAGGAGCAGGCGACGACCAGGAAGTCAAGACCCTAGGCCATATGGGCACACACCTTGGGGGAAACCCAAAACAGAAAAAAAAAATGCAAAACCAAATGATCGAAATCAATTTCCAAAGACATAAATCTATAAGGAGCCAAAAGGGGCTAAGATATATATCAATGGGTGTACCAATTAATATGAAATTGAGCATGACTAACTAGGGTAATTATTGCATTAAATTAAATAGGAATTTTCCAAGTGACATAAATTTATGCCCCATTGTTAGATTAGTTTTCTCATATTTTTAAATTCAAGCCATTGCAAAGTCAATTCACTCTTTTCCCTTCAATCTATCTTATCCTTTCGAATTCCCTCAGATGCTTCATTAAAGCAATTAAGCTAGCCTCCTCTAGGCATAAGAGCTTCCTCGTTGCCTCCTTGTGTATCCTTAATCGTGCTAACCAAAAGCCCATTTCAAACTATGCTCCTACCATAAATCCTTTTATGAGCATTTTTATGGGCTTTTAAGCAGCTTTGAAGCTGCCTTTTATAGACTAAAGGAGTATAAGGCACAAATACATATAGTAGGTAGATTCAGAAAACGTACATACATAAATGCATATACATAATTCACTTTATTTTTGAAAACATTAATGTTTTTTATATATTTTTCTTCGCCCATTTGCTGGTTTATTCTTTTCAGTTTGGGCCGAAACTGGTGATTTTCGTGATAGTCATAGCTCCATGACCGCCGTAGCAAATAGTTTGGATAGCACACACTTGAATAACTTTCAATCATCGACAACATCCACGTTAACGAATCGAAATCGGGATCGCAAAGATGGTGAGTATTTAACACACACACACCTCTTATCAATCTAGGGAGATATGTGTGTGTGTGTGATAAGAAACATAATTTATAATAATTTAGTAAAGCGTGGCCAAGCATTTTCACCTTTGTCGGCAAAATTTACTTTTACTTACTTGAGTTCGTTTAGTTTTCGATTAGACTGCCTTTGATTTGCGACTTGACGACGACACAATACAACGACGACGATACATGACGATGACGACTACAACATCGAAACACTGAAACCGAGAATAATGATATTTCATATGTGCAGGAGTAATTTAGTTTATTTGATTAAGTTTTCGGCAGTTAGAGGAACAAACAACGACAACCGACAGCGGCAACGACAACACAGAAAGCGCGCCGCCATGATCGATGACATCCCCCGAACATACGTTAACGGGTTATAAATCTGGTAGCAACTCCCCCGATATACACATATACAAGCATACGTGTATATATAGTGAAATCGAATGAAACTAGGCTAGGCGGCGATTTGCTTTTGAAGTTTTCATATTTCGGAAGGGGCTTCATTTGAAGGTTGCATGGCAATTAGTAATGGTTGCCCCTGATTACCAAATATGTTTGGTTAAATTTCAATAAAGAGAAGAGGAAGGTAGAAATGAAGGAAGTTAGAAAGGCGCCATTGTTGCTTTAGTATTCTGCTAAACACATTTACAAATGTTGTAATTGTACTTTGTATCGCTTCAATGTTGAGATCGAGTCATGCATTTGAGGGCTGGCCTGGCCCTCAAGACATTCTGGCTTATCAAAAGTGTGTAAACCACATTGAGATAAACCGAACCACTTACCAACTACCTTATAGACGTCCAGACAGGGGCCATAAAAGAAAAGCTAAGCGCCTGCTAACTGCTTGCCAGAATGTTTACAACACGAAAGCAAATACAATTAAAGAAATACAAAAACCAAAACAAAATATCATAATCAGTGAACGACTTTTACATTCTGAATCTCAACATTTGGTTGGGAAAAACTTAACTTAGAAGTTTTGAGTTTTGAATAATTTAAATGAAGTCACCAAAAAACAAAAATTTGTAGTGCCTAATTCGTTGAATATGATTTCATATATTATTTAGAGAATGAAATTAGTTTTCTAAGAAAGAGAGTTAAAGCACTTGGTTGATAATGCAATAATAACTAATGGGCGAGATTTTGGCATCTTACTATAAATAAATATTGTAAGAGTTTAATTTCGGAAGGAATGATAGATTTACACCATTTACATATTTCATATATTTTAATTTTAATATTTTTTGTATCTTAGGTAATCGAAATGTGAATGAGACAACAATCAAGACAGAAAACATATCAAACTCTGGCCATGATGAACCGATGACAACCAGCACCGATGAGCCCAAGAACGATAAGAAGAACAAACGACAGAGGCGCCAGCGAACACATTTCACCTCACAGCAGCTGCAGGAGTTGGAGCATACATTTAGCCGTAATCGATATCCGGATATGTCAACGCGCGAGGAAATCGCCATGTGGACAAATCTAACCGAGGCTCGAGTCCGGGTAAGCATAATTTGTTATTAATTTGTCCTACCGAAAACCGCAAAAAAGACAAACAAGACAAAAAAAAAGAATTGCCACATAATGCGGCAATTACTGTCCGGGAATGGAAAATTATATAACGGCATGCTTACTGACCAAACACAGGGACCAAAACCGCAGAGATGGGCCGACAGGCGAATGGACATACAGACAGACAGACAGACGAATGTGGTAGATACCGAAGCATTAAACTCGTAAATATGTCGCAATGTTTGATTTCGCGTACGGCTTAAGCGGCCCCAAAAACCACAAACCCATTTTTGCCATTTACTGCTGCTGTTGCAACCAAAAATTTATTGGCCAAAAAGGCTGAGGGTGCTAGCGGAGTGGGCGGTGGGTGGCAAAGCATTGCAGTGGTGCAAAGTTGCCATAAATTCTCAGCTAACACTTTTACGCTGCGGTTTTCGCAATGCTGTCCAACCAAAGAGTGAGTAGCAAGAGCAGAGGGAGAAAGGAAAGCCGGCTTATCAAATGGCCCAACCAGAGGCATTTATTTGCTTAATATCTAACCGTATTGACAGGCCGAAGGTATTTCTAGGCATTGTTTAGCTAGTCATGGTATCTTTGGACTGCATAACAGTTGTAATTGTTTGTTAACACGATGGTTTGGTAAACAATTCAAGAGTTTTGTATGCCTTTAAGTGGCGCCAAGCGGCAAACATAAACTATACATTGTATCTATATGATATCTATACGCATTGACAGTCAGTCAGTCACTTCAGTCAGCAAGAAGACGATCCGCACGGACAGGGACAACGACATAGATATGAGCAAATGATCGATGATCGATCGTTCGATCGATGATGATGATGATGGTGATGAGGATGACAATCGTCATTGCCATGAGTATATGTATTTGAATTTGAACGTATGGCGACATGAATATGGCCCAACTGGGCGTTAATTGTATAAGGCTTTGAAAGGGAAAAGGGTCATCGTTGCATGGCTTTTTACGTTTATCAATCAAATTGCAAATGTCTCTGAATGTTGATTCATTTATTCCTCTCTATTCCTATATGTTTTTTGCTTTCTTGCACTCTTGGCATAAAATGGCAATTAGCTGGTAAATGGAAAACATCTGCCAAAAGCTGGTAGAAGAATATTTCATGGTTTTTCTATGCAAATTTCCTGCTTTGTTCGATGCATATGTCAAGAATTTCCCTCTCAATCTGCTTTTGTGTGCCGTTTATAAAGAAATTAGCTGCGGAACAAGTGTCAACGGTCAGAGAGGGGAGGGGTCAGTGATATCATTGTTGTTGGGGTGCAAGATTCCTTGGAAATTATGTCAATCGAAACATGTGTTTGCTAGAGAAACTCGACCGAGCTAAATGCATAAAATATTGATACAGTTTGTTTTATGGTCCATTATGATGATGATGATGACAAAAAGGTTTGTCTCGCCTCATGGAGGAGAGCAACCCTCAAGCAAAGTTATCAACATCATCAAATGCAAAACAAAATGTGCCATAGTGTGAGACAGAGGAAAGGCAATTTGTCAGCGAGCCAAATATCATCGAGGGTTGTTTAATGAATTAGAAACCGCACGAAGAATTAATGATCATGATCATGCCTATATAAGGGTGGCAGTGGCTCACTGCCATCTAATAGTCTGGGCAATAAAATTTATCAAATATACAAAAGGATTACACTGCAGTCAAACTTTTCCTATATATGTATAAATCTGGGTGGGTTTTAAATTGTCAAAGAAGTAAAAAAAAAAAAAAACAACAAAAACGAGAAAGAAGAAATACAAAAAAAAAAAAAAAAATTTAACAACAACAGAACAGCCCCGTCTGAGCAAACAAAAGCAATGCAGTCAGTCAGAGTAGTTGAAGGAGAGAGGGAACCAAAAAGAAGGAAACATTGTGTGTTCCTTAGGCCCAACCATGATAGCTACTAATCCAGGGATTTACATGCGCCGGCAATTATGGCAATATGTTCGCCTGTCTGTCTGCCAGCTCCTGCAACTTTTCCATCTCATCTATTCGACTCTTTTTTGTTTTTGAACATTTTTTGTTCCAATGTACTTGCCTTTTTAATTCAATTAGAACCCCCAAAACTCGACTTGGTGGCCAACCAGAACAAAAAAATACACAATATGCATCGTAAAAACATTTGTTGCTTTCGTCCTTTCGCACCATTTTCCACAAATTGTGATGGGAATTGGAAATCCGTACTCCAATTGGTTGTTTTTTTATGTTCAGGTGTTGTCAATGGTCTGGAAATGGCAACAGACATTTTTGAGAGTGTCAATAGAGTTGGCAAAAAGACTTTATAGACTACCATAATGGGGCCACAATATGGTCAGTTAAAGTTCATGTAGTTTCGTCTGCAGATTTGTGATTCAGAGTGTGAATAAGGGAAACTTCATTCATGGGAGGGTCTTAAAAAATGCCATATTTATATATATGATAGAAGGTTATAAATTTCACTTTAAATTTTCATTAAACTAAAACTAAAATAGAGTTTCTAAATAGCAATATAAGTGACTTGAGTATTTCAACATATTCTTCTACTTAAGTTAATTAGGCACAAAATGTAATCAGCTTGAAAATCTGTTAGCCTTATCTAGTTCATACTTTCTTTGAGTAAGCAACCCGGAAATGAGAAATCTATTTCACACATTAACCATTTTGCACGTAAAGCAAATAAAAAACGTATTTAGCTGCAAATTGTGGTCATCAATCAAAATGGCAGCTCATGAGAGCTCTTCACCCTAACGGAATACACACACACAAACAGAAGGAAAAAACTGAAAAAAATGGGACTTGAGCTATCGTAACTTTTGCCATTCATATTTCCATTTTCAAGTCTGCATTTTTTTTTCTCCTAAATAATTTTTACCTGATGAAGCGTTGCAGGACCACCAGCATAAAACACTGAGATATCTGCGTCATGGAACGTAGGGCGGAGTGTTGAAGAAGGAGTGTGTCATTGTCGCTTTCATCAAAACCAATTAGGATTTTCTGCAGGAGTCTGCTCGTTGAGTGGAAAATTGCCCTTGGTTTTTTTTTTTTGCAGGAACTCTCCTTCATATTTCCATTTTTCCGTTCGTTTTTTTGCTTTTCTTTTTTTTGGCAACAGCAACGCCATCAATTTGCTATCATGATAACGTTGCTTGTCTATACATACATAGTTGTTTTTTGTTCTTGGCAACTTTTAGCAAACTTGCTAAATGATACGTGAAAATGACAGTTGACGAGATCGATGACGTTAGTTTTGCATCCATGATGATGATGATGTTGTCGATGATGAAGATGGCAACTGAGACTGAGCGATGTACCTTGACAAATTGACACATTGCTGCTGGCTATTACAATTCACTTGGCTTTGATTTATGTCTTTCCAAAAAATAGAAAGATTCAACTTTTTAAGATTCCCTTTTTTTTTGGCGTTCTCACGAGAGAATCCTTTGCGACTCATGCGATTTCAATTAACTGCCGCAACTAATTAGATTAAAGCAATTGCCAGGCAAATAAATGCGCATTAAATTGCTTCTCCGGTAGTTAGCTGGCACGGGGCCATAGTTTTCCACTTGTTAACTGTTAAATCCGTGAATGGGAGTGGGAAAGGGAATGGAATGTGTATGTTTGACTTTTCCCACCGACAAAACAAACAGTAAGTTGAACTTTTTGCATAGATATACAATGTGCATAGACATAAATACAGCATATACGATACTCGTACACAGGACCAGCGCGTGTCACCATTTAGTTACACTTTAGAGCGTCGATACAGGCATGGCAGGGTGCAAAAAGACATAAATTTCCAAAATCAAACCCCAAGCAGAATGTGCGTTGATTTAAAGGACAATGTGGCAATGCGGATTACAAACAATGCGGCAACAAGGCTTCCAATGTTGTTCCATGAAATTCAAATTTAGCTGGTTTAATTACCTGAACGAACACGAAACACCGATTTGCCGATTGAATACATCTATTTGTGGGAACTTTACAAATATTCGTATTCTCCTAATAAAGTCACAAATAAAATGAAGCGATGTGTAACTAAAAAAGTAGGCTATGGTAAAGTTTTTCCCATATTTAATTTGGATAGAATATGTATATTTGCTGATATTCTCATAAAAATGTACATCTTTTTAGTGTTTTTATTTTCAAACTTTAATTATATTTTCATTTATACATTTCACCCTATATATGTTAAAGTCGATAAAATGTATGGAACAGGCTGAAAGAAGCTTTTCCGACCCCATAAAGTATATATATTCCTGATCAGCATCAACAGCCGAGTCCATCTAGCCATGCCCTTCTGTCTGTCCGTATGAACACGCAGATCTCGGAGACTATGAAAGCTACAGCCACGAAATTTGGTATATAGACTCGCTTGGGTGAGCGAGATACAGAATTATGCTTGTAAAGAGCATGTGAAGAGAATTATTGAAAAATACAAATTCTATTTGTTATTTTAAGTTTAAAATATTTGTTTTACTTGTGTATGGTATACCTAAGTCGGCGAGACGACTTACTTACTTCATTTTGTATTTAGTTTTCAAAACACTCTTTACTTCTCTTGAGTTTTTCTGGGGCTACTTAAATTTTATCAAATCTTTTTCGGGGTACAAAATCTTGTTATCTAATTCGTTAATTATTTAATTCAGTGTGAATTTAAAGTGATATTTGACTAAGCAGTCTTATCTTTTATGGGAGAAAGTATTGGTTAAAGTTTGTATATAATAAGACATAATAAGACCTCAAGAAAAAGAGACTCAAATTAGTACTAAATGTTGTCCGAAAGTCTAACTTAGTCAATTTCTAACTCTTTAATTTGAGTCTAATAATTTTTTTTTTTTATTTTAATTTTGCTCAATTAGGAAAAGGCACAAGTCTTCGAAAATTAAGCAAAACATTTTTTAAACATTTAATTTAGTTAAAAATGCCTTCAATTTAAAGGTTCAAAGGTTAAATTAGACTTTAATTTTTTGCCATCTTATTCGATTTCTACTGGTTTAATGTATCTCAAAGTGCTCTTAAAGCTGATAAATTAAACCACTGCCTGGTGGAATACCAAAAGAAGAAAATAAGGAATGAAACTCATCAAAATGCTGCAAGCGTCTGCGCAGCTTTTGTCATTTGTATCTGTGAGTTTGTGTGTGTGTGAGTGTTGTATCTGTATCTGTGCGAACTTCAGCAATAAATTACAAAGTTGCCATTTTGTTTTTTATCTAGCTTGTCTTGGTCTTGTGTGTGTGTGAGTGTGTCTCTTTTTCTTCTTTTTGTTGTGCTCTTGCTTTTACTTTTTCTTTGTTCACTTTTTGTTTGCGAAAATAATTTTGATTTATTTTAGCAGCGTGACATGGCCAAGGGCGGGGGAAGGGATAGAGGATGAGTGCTCCAAAGGGGGGGCGATAAACGGTGGTGGCAGACAGCAGCCAGAGTTTATTTTGTATATGCAGAAAAGCTCTCCATTAAAAAGCAAGAAATGGCAGTATTTATGTATATTTGTATATTTATAATTACTGCACATGCGTATTACCGGGACCTCCCCTGGTATGGCACGGCTAGGCACGGGTAATACATTTTTTGGGGGAAGTTTTGCCAACAGACTTTTTGGGGGGACCGTCGGAAGGGGGGAAACAACAGAAGCCGCAGCAGATACATAAATTTTCAAGTGAAATGAATTATACAAGAAAATGGCTGCCTGAGAATGTGAAGCTTTTTCAAATTTAACTAACTTTTGTGTTTTATATTTTTTTTCTTCTCTTTGCAGGTGTGGTTCAAGAATCGTCGTGCCAAGTGGCGTAAGCGTGAGCGGAATGCCATGAATGCGGCGGTGGCTGCTGCTGACTTTAAATCTGGATTCGGTACCCAATTCATGCAACCCTTTGCCGATGATTCGCTGTATACATCGTATCCTTACAACAATTGGACCAAGGTGCCATCGCCATTGGGCACAAAACCATTCCCCTGGCCTGTTAATCCATTGGGCTCGATGGTCACCAGTAATCATCATCAGAATTCGGTAAATTGTTTTAATACTGGGGCCAGCGGGGTAGCGGTAAGCATGAACAATTCGATGCTGCCGGGAACAATGGGCTCAACGCTGACCAACACGAATGTGGGAGCTGCCCCCTGCCCGTATACGACACCCACCAATCCGTATATGTATCGAGCCGCTGCCGAACCCTGCATGAGCTCCAGCATGTCATCAAGCATTGCCACCTTGCGATTGAAGGCCAAGCAGCATGCCACCGGATTTAGCAGCCCCTACTCGGCCCCCTCGCCCGTGTCGCGTTCCAATTCGGCTGGTCTGTCGGCCTGCCAGTACACGGGTGTGGGGGTCACCGATGTTGTCTGAGAAAACGCACTTGGTGCTCTGCTCAATCAGCATCAGCACCACTTGCAGCAGTTCTCCTCCTCGGCCGGCGGCATCTCCCACAATGGTAGTCTCGGTGGTGGCGGTGGCAGTGGCATGCAACAGCATTTGGTTGGAGGTGGTGGCAATCACAACAGCATGTTGCATGGCCACCACAACAACAACAACACTTTGCTGCTGGATCACAGTGATTTGGGCCTCTCGGGCAGCAACGTCGGCGGTGGCGCTGGAGGTGGGGCAGGAGGAGGTGGATCAGGCACGGGCGCAGATGATGGTGGTGGCTCTGGAAGCCACATGGATGACAACAATAAATCGCCTTTGCAGTCAAATGGCCTAATGTCTGGTGGTTCTACCGCTGGTCAAAACACAAACGACAATGTGGACGATGTTGACGAGGACATCATCGATTGAGCATGCAAATACCAAAACTAAGCAAAAGATATATAGGATATATATATATAAATATGTATTTAAATGAAATATTTAAACCTACCTACAACTTTAAAATAAATCAGATTTGTTCACCAAAAAACAACAACAAAAAAGGAAAACAAAAGCAAAACGCATAAAAAACCCAAAAAATTGAAATCTTACTCTAAGCATTTTTCATTAGTTTGTGTTTTTTTTTTTGTTTCAATAATTGCATAAATTTGAATATATATTAAACAAAAACAAAGTGAAATGAAACTGTTTTTTCAAGAACAATAATTACATAGGCCGACTTTTCGTGTGCAGTTTAATTAGTTTTGTATTAAGCCAAATAAGGAGAGGGGAACAAGTGGGCGGGTTCAGGAAAAATTAATTACAAATTGTGTTTTATTGTGTTGAGATTAAATGCTAATTATTTTTCATTTTCCGCATAATCGTTTACATAGAAATATATATATATGTATATGTATATATAACTATATAATCGATATACATAGAAATATATATATATATATATATATATATATATATATATTTAGTATATAGTTATATACATATATATATGTATAAAAGTGTTTTTTGTAAATATATATATTAAAATGAAAGGAAAACTTTTAGCCATAAGATCAGCAAGCTGTATTTATAGAAAATCTACTCTCCAAGGAACTTTAAGCCTAAGTCAAGTAATGAAAAAGTAATGAAAATGAAACCAATTAGAAAATGGATAAAAAGGGCATATAAATATTGAAAGTTTTTCTCACTGTGAGCCAAATAAGAAAACAAATTGATATACCCATTACTGCTAAAAGGGTATTAAAAAATCGTAAACTAAGCAATAGAATAAATAACAAAAACTCTGCCTAAATCTAATTTAACTGATTAGTTCAATTTTAATTCGGTATTTCATTTCAATTGGCAGACTTTAAGATAACTTACCATTTAAAGAAGAAAACAAAAATCCAACAATAAATAATGAAATCTGATTATGAAATTAGATAACATTATTAATACTATCAATACGGAAAACTAAAAGCAAACGTATCAAGATCAAAGCATAAATTATATAGAATGAGAAAGAACTATATATCAATGCCGTAGCAGTTTTTAAGGAGTTGTCTAGTCGTATAAAATCACAGAAAATATATAACAAAACCGAAAAATCGCAAAAAAAATGAAAATGGGCAAAACTACTAAGGAAAACCCACATACATAAGTATAAATATATTTAATAATTGTAAACTATACATACATATTACTAGCTATAGAAATTGAATCAAAAACCAAAAAAAAAAAAAAAAGAACAATAAAAATTATGAGAGAAAAAAAAAAAAACAACCACAAACGGTTAACTTGCAGTTGAGGTGATATTTGGTTAACCGCAGGAATAACAAATTAGTTGTTGATGGTGGAAAAATCAAATTACATTTTGTGACTAAGATGTGTAAGCAAATTTTAATTAAACTGATGGAACAGGACAGCACATCCTGGCTGTGGTGTGGTGAGTGGGAGGGGTGAATTCATTTGAAGGTGCCCAAAATAACCATCGATCAATTTATTCATTACAATGAAATTATGTCGCATTTATATGCACCCCGCGACGGTAAGGGGCAAAGGAGTGTATACCCCCACCTCCTCTAGAATCCCTTTAGAAAATCACCGCACAATAAAAATAATAATAAAAGGACATCAATGTTCCTGGTTCGGCTTGGCCTATGCAAAAAGGCAGAAAAAAAAGAGACACATTTCCTTTGGGGGGTTGGTTTTCCGGGCATCAAATTTGAATTTCATATGCTGCTGGGTTGCTTGCTATTGCTGACTTGATTGAAGGCAGCTAATAAAGTGTCTCACTTGCTGAGAAGGGAAGGTGCCAGAGAAGAGCATGCAGGGCAGAGAGCGTGGAGGAGGGAGCTGCAGATATTCCCCGCTGCGTTAAGCATCGTTTAAGAACTATGGGGGTAGCAGGAGGTTGGCCATGTTGTGGGGAGAAAGGGCAACCATTTGATTTATTTTATTCCCCTTCGTTTTGCTTGCTGTTGTTAATGTTTTAATAAGATTGATTTTATTGCGGCCTCTGTGCGACACGTCTGCCATTTCACCCAGTACGTGGCCGACGAGAGAGAAAGAGAAATCAACAAACCCCTTTCCTTCAATCACCACCAACTATTTTGTAAGTCAAAGGGTTAATAAGTTTGTGTGCCTGCTGTTTTAAGATCTTTATTACCGCCCAGGCCATGGGTTCTTTACGTCAATTGCTCTTGGCTCAGTTAGATGATACTGCGTTTCAGTTACATTTGATTTGCCAGAAACAGAGAGAAGCTGGTTATCAGTCGACATTTTGCGTAATTAACTTTTTGGCTCAATTAATGCCAAGTCTAATTACTGTTAATCATGATTAGCCCGTCAACTGGGTCAGTACATACGCATATATTAGATGAGAGTGTTAGATGAGCTACAATTAAAATCAACTTTCTTCTACATATGCATGTGCTTTCAAGGATACTCAGCAAATGAGTCTTACATAAATGGCTAGAAATGGTTACGTGACACGAATTCGAATAGAAAAATTCCAGCCAGAGGTCAAAGCGATTAGGCAATAATATAATTATCATATGAAACATAACAATCTAAAACAAAATAGGTTATGTCACAATATTTAATAAAACTGGATATTAACAGATCCCCGTCTTTAAAGTTCAATTGTATGTTCGATGACTTATTTATTTACGTATACCACTCAGGGACAGCTTTCCCTTAGATATGTATTTGTTAGAGTAATTCTTTCAGATTACTATTAAAAGGATACTGCCTTTTTCTACTACCTTCTTTGATTTTGTTTTCTCCCTCACGCACTCAACTCTAAATTGTTTAAGAAGGAAACGCCATCTTGAAATTTTGTCTTAAGACAAAGCATGTTGTCAGCCATTATTTGCCTGCCAGGCTAAACAAATGCCTGTCCACATCCCCACTTCATCTCCATTTTTCCCCTTTGGACCGCAAACTCTCTATAAACAATCAGACAACCAGTCAGGCAACCAGTCAGGCAACTTCTTTCTCTACTCCTCATCAACCGTTTGCTTCTCCTTTCCTTTCGTTCGTTTGTTTCGTTTATTCCCCATCATTTACTTTGTCAGTATGCGGCATCTACATCATCATTATTATTGCTGTGTTCTGTTTGCCATTGTGTTGTACATACAAAACCCGTCATCATCAGCATCTTCATCATCATTGTGCTCATCATCTCTAGCATTCTGTAGCTTCAGCACATGGTTGTTGTATTTTTCCCTTAGGTACTTGTCTTTCTTAACTCATTGCGTTGGCAATAAATCTTCGACACTCTTATCTACCAAGCACAGTTTTGGATTCTCTGACTTTGACTCACTCTGGCCATATGTCAGTTAACCCTCTTGGTTGGGTTGGGGTAAATCTATGGCACCTGCTTAGCAAAAATGGCATAGAGAAGGAGAATCTTATGTTGGAGTTGGGGTTTCCCTCTTGGTATTTAGCCTAATGAGATTTACAAATTTTTGAATGGAATTGAAATTTCAATTTCCTCAAGATTCTTATTTGTTTACTTTTATTTTTTATTTTAACGACTAGGCAAAAAGGCTCATAAAATGCAAATGAAATATTAGCCAAATGACATATAAACATTTAGGCTCAATAAACCAACTCCATAGAGACAATAGAGGAATTTCAACTTTGACTTTATGAGCAACTTAAATACGTATACACACAGTCAGACTCACACACGGAAACACATACAAATATAACCCACATGAAATAAGCCTGTATACATTTGGCATTTTGTTGTTTTCGGTCTTTGCTTTTATTTATTTCAAATTTACTTTTGGCACATTTTATGATGGCAAAAATGTTGACCTAAAAATCATAAAAATTGTAATCAAAAACAGAAACAGTTTATTGGGTAAAAGGCATAGAAATGAAAGGAAATTCTGGTCAGAATTGAGCTACACAGATAGAGAGAGCAAAACAGAAAGATAGAGAGAGAGGAAGGAAAAATTCTAATAACATCTAAACGCGAGTCCGGTCCGGAAGAAGAAGCTGCAAGCTTCAGGCTCAACGCTTATGGCTTTTTAATGGTGCCGTGTGTCGGTTTTGTGGCAAATAAAATGGCGCACATTAAAACCATGTTGCAGAGGAGCCAACCAAACAACCAGCCAGCCAGCTACCAGAAAAGGAGGCTAAGACGAAGATGGAAGATGGAGGCCAGTGGCAATAGCAATTGCATTGGCCCCGGGACCACTTGGCATGGCATATTGGGGTCATGCATGGCAGCGTTTGGGGTAAATAAAAAATACATAAAAATATTTTACGAGCCAACGGGAAGGAATGAAGAAAACAGGCTAGGCTGGCATAAGAGGAGACCAGGGGCCATGGTTGGAAATTGCAATAAAAATGGCGGCAAATAAAATTGACAATATTGTCATGCGCGCGATTTGATGCCCACGGAATCCATGCGGACTCGGTGCGGACTCAAGGCAACAAAATGAGTAAATTTTAATTTACTCAAAAGACATAAATCACAAAAGTTAGAATATTTTGGGCCTTTTGTCATGGTAGTATCGACTAATTGATACCTTGTTTAGTAAATCGAACAAAAAAGCCGTCGGCGAAATGTCTGAAACGTTTTTTTCTTGTAGCTTGGATTTAATTCGCACAATTTCAGTCTTTAAGAGTGTGGAGCCAAATCATTATTCCGGGTTTTTGTCATTTCAATTCGCATTATCCTTTGCACTCGTTTTACTACTTTCTGCTCCTGCTGCTGCGTGGGATTCCCCCTTTGCCCTTTCTTCCAGATCAAACTGTAACTGTAATTGTAGATGGGTTTGGGTGAGTGTGTGTGGGTTGTGTAGGGGTGTGTTTGTGTAATAGCGGGTAAGGGTAAGGGTACGGGTGTGTCGTAGTGTTCGTGGTTGTCGAGTAACTCGTATTGTCATTGTGCAAATAAAATATGTCACGACTCGCCCATTCTCCTGCCTTTTGGCATTTTCCGTTTCATTCCATTTCTTAGTGCTTTTTTTTTTTTTTTTTTTTTTGGGTCCTGGTCCGATGTTATTCAACCACCCGAACACGCCCCTAATTTGCTATCTTGCTTTTTCTTTCTCTACCTCTCTCTCTCTCTCTCTATCTCTGTGTCTTTCTGTCTCTATTTTATTGTTGTCTTGTATGAGTGTTGTGCACACATATATGTAGTATATCTAACCTTTTGTGCCCATTGTATGCCATAGACAAAAGCAAAAATCTTGCTTCTTTATAAAGAAATTGAAATGATTTTTATATAACCTTTATAGAGTGTTATATCATGAATAACTTAGTAAAGAGTTCAGTCATTAGGCAATACATAGTTAGAGTAAACACAAGACAAAATTAACTGAAGATTTTAAAATCTATTACTTAAGCTCCTAAGCTTTTTTCTTTGCCAAATCAATATATCTTAAACATGAAAAATTGCTATTAACTAGGTGACATATTTATTAATAATTGTTTACTTCTCAACTCTTTTTTGTTGTCTTGTCTTTTAGCCTTTTTAGAAATATAAAAATCAAATTCATAAATTCCTTTTGACGAAACCTTTTTCAAAGCGCGATAGTCGGTCAGGTGAAATTGAATAAAACTGTATAATTTATTTTTGTTAGAATATGGAACATTTTGTTGGATGAAATACACACAGACACACAACTATCAAAACTATTTGCCCCTACAGTCTTTCTTTCCTCTCTTTCTCTGTTGCTCTACGCTTTCATATCACTTCTCTGTGGAGTGCCTTTTTGGCTAAATGCGAAATCGATTGGAAAACAATTTCCAATTTTTAAAGAATTATCGCCACCATATTCGCGCATGCTATACTAAATCACACATAAGCAACCTCTAAATCTGCTACCCGGGATGAACAGACACATACACACACACACACACATTCTCTGAAAGAGGAGAGAAAAACCTTTTTTCTAAAGCTTTTCCTTTTTGGCTCGTTTATTTCTTTTTTATTTTTTTTTTGTCCCTGCAATATTTTCCATTTCATTTTCTGCGCGTTTTAGCTTTGGCTGCATGGCTGACTGACTTTTGTATATATATGAACATTTAGATGTACATATACATATATATATAACTATGTACAATATATATTATATATGTGTACAAGTATGTGTATTTGAAAGGAGTATACATGTTTGTTATCTTTACCACAAACCCGCAGCCATTTAGTTTTATGTGTTGCCTTTGGGTTATTGCACCTTTGACTTTGGAGGTTTGAGCGAGTTTCGGATTCACCCCAAAACCCTCACCCCTCACCTTATTCCTATGGCATTTTCATTTCGATTCCACATGTGCCATTTATTATTATTTGTTTTTAACCAACTCAAGCAAGCCGAAAGGCAAACCAACCAAACCAAACCCATCGAAACCAAAAAAACCCTGGCGGCAAGTATTTCCTAATCAGGTTTTAACTACTAATAGGATTTTCGAGGTGGCAAATCGTAATTTACATGGATTTCGCACAAGATACCCAAAGAATTGAATTGAAAGCCAGAGGAAAGCTACCGCTAATGTATTGTAGATTATGCCAAATCCCTTTTTCTTTCCTCCCGCAACTTATTTTTTCGTTTCCTTTCCTTTTTTTATTTTGTGCGTTTTGCTGCCATTCTGTGTCTCGCATGAGAGCACGCATGTGCGTTAACATTGAGTGGAGCCAATGAAGCTGCTTCCGCTGATGTCGCTGAATTGCCTGTACCTAGCGAGACGTCGTTTCCGCAGGCATTGCCTTATCTCGAACACCACGTTGGCAAATATCATTCCAGCCATAAGGCTAGATATGACTATGGCAACGAATATGAGGAACCAATGAAAGTGACATGACATGGTTAAAGGACGCTCAAGAAAACCATTCCACGAACCAGTGCACTTCTCCTCAACACATCTGCCTCGGGCATTGCGTACACAGCCCTTGGGACAGCAGCCATTGGCCGTGATGTGGCCACAGGTGGTCAATTCGGTGGCCTGGTCAGTGCAATTGCTGGTATATTCACCTTCTACAGGCCAAATCGGATGAGCCAGCATCAAGAGTAGCAGCAAAAGGCATTCCTTAAGGTAGTGAGTCATCGTTTCTATATCAAAAAGCAGCTGAATACTATTTTTGAATTTAGAAAAACTAATCTAAGGCGTATATCGATGTGCCTGCTTTGATTAAGTAAACATGTTTGTTGATGATCAAAGCTAACTTATCTACTTATTCACATTAACTTTTCTGTCTTTGGCATCCATTTTTACATCGCGTGTACTTTCAGGTTAGTTGCCGCTTATGGGGGCCTTCGCGGTCCATGTTTTTAGTATTTCGACAGCGAATAGTAAACAAATTAGTCAAAGAGCGATATTATTAAATATCCAATTATCATCGGCCATGAAGTACCGAGTGGACAGAACACATCCTCACGGCAAATATTATTTTGAGAGTCCATCTGGAGTCTGCGATATCGAATTACGTAGCGACGTACCCAACGAGGCGAAAGCTCGGAATGTGTTTCTTATCGATCAACTTGTACCAGCATCTACACACAAACGTGGAAATGAAATAAAGTTTTTTAGCCCCTTGCCTTGAAATATTCATTCTATGGCCATGCAGCCACCCGCAAATAGCTGACCAGCTCAGCTACTGTACTTCATATATCATATACCATATACCATACACCTACAAGCCAGATTACAAATCTTTAGCTCCTATAGTCTTCTGGGTCCAGTTATTGGTGCAGACAGATATACGGATATTAATATATTTTGATCGTCACGATTGTTAATGGAGAAAAATGAAAACGAAGGTTGGAATCGCTTTCTTTCATTTTGGCGACTTCAGTACAGATACTTCGATGATGATAAGCTTTTAAATGTAATAGCCTAAAAATTTTGATTAAGGCTGGTTAATATTCCAAACGAAGGCATTTCATCAGAAATTAGTTAGTTGTTGTCTAAAATTTAAATTGAAATTTGTAAAAAAATTCTAATACCGCTTTGATTTATTAAAATTTAATATTTTTATTATTAGAGCAAAGCTAGGATGCTTGCTGGTTATTAAGTTTTCGTCCTGAGTTTTTGATTGTAGTCAAATGATGTCTCTTGAGAATCCCAACCTTTTCATCTTAAGTCCTTGAGAAAAAAATCGGAATATTTCGGTGGCGTGTGCCTTGGAGGAATGACGCTGCTTTTTATTGAAAGATCAAAGCTAACAGAACTAGTTACTCACATTCTCTTTTGTGTCTCCGGTATCCAAATAAAATCGCATGTACTTTCAGGTCAGTTGCCGCTTCTGGGGGCAACCGCGGTCCATATTCGACAATATATTCGTTGTATTTCGACAGCCATTAATAAGCAAATTAGTCCAAGAGCGATAATTAGGAGAATTATCAATGTTATGAAATAGGGAAGAGTCACCGGCCATGAAGTATCGAGTGGACAGTACATATCCTCAGGGCAAATATTCTTATTTTGAGTATCCATCAGGATATTCGGTATAAAATTACGTTAGCGACGTACCGAACAAGGCGAAAGCTTTTCTTGAACTAATTTTTTAGTGGAATATGTTTCTTATCGAACAACTTGTGCCAGCATCTACACACAAACGTGGAAATGAAATAACGATTTAAAAGTATAGTAACCCATTGCCTTGAATTATTCATTCTACGCCCAAGCAATTCGCTGAGCTGGATATTTTGTATACCATATATATTTCGATAAAGAAATGTCGAAATATACGCCAACAAGCTAGATTACAAAACTTTAGCTCCTACAGTTTTCTGGATCCAGTTATTGATACAGACAGACATACGGAAATGAACATAATATGATCATCACGATTTTTAATGCAGAAAAATGAAGTTTGGAATCGCGTTTTTTCTACCTGTTTGATTCATTTTGGTGGCTTCAGTACACATATTTCGATGATGAAAAGCTAAAGCAAAAGGGTTGACAAAAGTTCAAGATAGAGTATTGGTAAATTGGTATTGCTTTCACACTTGTTTACATTATGTAGCTATATAATAAATCAAATTTTAAATAAATTTGGATTAACCCTTATGAATACCAAACGAAGGCATTTTATCAGAGTTAGCTAGTTGTTGTCTGAAATTTAAATTGGATTTTGTATAAAAAATTCGAATATCGCTTTGATTTATTAAAATGTAGTGTTTTTATTATTAGAGCAAAGCTACCCATAGCAAAAATTAAATCTCTAGTCCATATCTTTCTCCTTCTCCTTGGTGGTTATTAAGTTCTCGTCCTTCGTATTTTTGTAGTCAAATGATGTCTCTTGAAGATCCCATTTGCCATCCTTTTTCATCTTACTGTAGTCCTTGACAAAGAAATCGGAATATTTCGGTGGCGATGGGAATCCTGGAGGTGTGCCTTGGAGGAATGCGGTTGCTGTCGGATTCATTACCCACAGGTTATCAATCGCTCGTTGCTCACGATCTTTTCGCCGCTGTCGTATATTATTCCGTATGAATATCCAAATTAGTCCAATAGTGATAATAACGAGAATTACCAACGTTATCAAGTAGCCAAGAGTCATCGGCGACGAGGTACCCAGGGGACAATACATGTCCTGAGGGCAAAGATTCTCTCTTACATAACTATCATCAGCACACATAATGCTCTAGGTATGGTCTTAGGGCGTACCGTGCGAAATGAGTGTTTTGCTTCAACTAAGTTGGGAGAGGAATATGTTTCTTGCTTTTGTAGTACTCAACTTATCGAACAATTTGCCAGCATCCACACATGAATATAGGAATTTATTGGAAAGCTTTCTCAGCAAAGCGCTGAGCTTGGTATTTCCAAAAATATTATAAAATTGTTCTGATAAGCTAAAGCGACGAGGTTGCCAGCAGTTCAGGAAAGAGTATACAAAATTACAAGCAATCTCAAGTATTAATCTCTCTTTGGAGAGTTTTAATCTTTATGTATTTTGCCCTTGCTTTATTATTTAGCTGATTAGTATATCAAAATTTGAAAAGTATGAGTCAAATGAATATATATACATTTGTATGATGTATGTATGTGTATAAATATATAGTTTTATGTGCAATACACAAATCAAATATTAGAAATATTTATAAATTGAAATACGAATGAAGCTTCTAAACGCAAATCAGCATAACAAAGTGATTCTAATGTAATGCGTGATTTTGCATAATTACAAACTTAATAATTAAAATTGTTGCATGCACAAAACCGAAATGAAAACATTAAATTTTAATGTGGCCAAAATGTGCGGCCTATTCACCCACCTTCTTTACCTTTTCCACACACAAAGTGTAACTCTCCAACTGAGTGAAATATATTTGAATTGGTGGTTGGTCAGGTGCATCAGGGACTTGGCCTTAACTCTCCCTAATGCCACCCAACTAAAAACATGAAATGACTAATGCGTAAATATTAGCAAATACCGAAATTTCACCCATCCCTTCCCGCACACACACACACACATACACTTGCACATAAATTTGAGACACATATGCAATGCAAATACAACCTATTGTTGTTGTTTTTGTTGCTGCGTTATTGTAATAAGCAATCAATTATTATTATTGAATTTAGGCGCGTTCTGGTTGGGCAGCTGGTCAATGTTACTAAAGCGCCTAATGAGAATTTAAGCACCACCCGGACCCCCACTTCTTCTGCCCATTTAGGAGCTGACACCCCTCGAGCTTTAATTCAAGTACAGTTGTGATCGGTAAAACTGTAAATACAATTAAAATTATGGTTTGAAAATTTTAGCCATGGCTTTTAGGGTTTTCATATATTCCAATTTCGCTTAAAAATTAGTCGAAACTCTATGCATATACATATGTATGTTGGTAAATAAATCTGTAATACATTCGCTTTCTGCATTTGTAGTGGAAGATTAGAGCAAATAGGGATACTACCTATATACATATGTAAGTAAATGTGATTACAAAAAGAGATATCGAATAAAGACTAAACTTTTGCCAACTCTACAAATTTCTGATGTGTATGTATGTTAACTACCTGCTAAAGGCCGATTACTAAAACCGACATCGTTAATGATAATTTAATTACTGCCTGGCGAATTTTGGGCTTTTGGCGACTTAGCCTCCTCATATACAAGTGAGCATCTATGTGTGTGTGTGTGTGTGTGTGCGTCCTGTGGCCACGCTAATTGCAGCAAATCTGCTTGGGGTCAGTTTAGACAGTGGACAATTCTGTGGGCGCTTATTAACTGTTAATTGTTACAAACGGCAAAGGCGACTCGAGATATTTTCAAATTTTAAAACCTCGAACAGCATTTGGGGTATTTCCAGCAAATTATACAAACATAATTAATAATATATACATATATAATGGGGTTAAATCCCAAATTACTTATCACAAAAAAAACTAGCAATTAACAATATTTCAAGATAACATTCACTGGCATATAACAAAAACAATTGAACGAAACACCAAGAGAACTAATAAAAAGAGAAGCAGAGAGAACAAAAAAAAAAAAAAAAAAAAAAACAAAAAACAGAAAACTGTCCCAACTCATGAGATATGTCGATTGTTTGAGTCGGATATATGAAATCCATATTGAAAATTGATTTAAATTTTTAATAGGCATATTCTCTGACATTCGCTGGCTGAGTTCAACCCACTTTGATGAAAATGCATTGGCACGCAACAATTGAAGGCTTACGATATATGCCAAAAGATATGAAGCTGAAACGATATCGAAATGCCAATATAAAATCGGGCCACAACATTGAATGGCAAAGAGAGGAGACAAAAAACAGAGCCAGCAACTTGCAAGTGCAATTCAACATATGAATATATATAAAAATATATATACCTATATGCATACTGCCACGACATGAATATATAGTGTTCGCTTGCCTTTTTTTCTCATTTTTTCCCTGTAGCTGTCAAATCATATTTTAATCTGTTTTGATTGCTGACTTTTGTGCAAGGGATTTGTGCAAAAACGGCAGCTGTTTGGTAAAAATACAGCGGAAAATATTGCATTTTATTTTATTTATGCATACTCGCACATACATACATTTTGTAGGAATAAGCTTATATGTATATTTGTAAATCGTGTATGTATATATGCAAATATGTGACTCTGATTCTCTGGTTCTGGCTCTGGCATACAGTGCGTATTCCATTTGTTTCATTTCATGCATCAAAGTTAAGCAGTAAAATCCACTTTTTACGAGTTGTCCACTGGTTTCATGTAACTCATATGAAAGCATAGAAAAAATAGCCAACATTGAATGGGGAAAATATCTTATTAAGGGATTGCATTATATAGAGTCAGAGATGAGACTTGAATTCAAAGTGAATCAAAGAAACTAAAGATAACCATGAGACGAAAACTTCCTTGTCGATGGTTTTTATAGATTTTCCAATGTAACGCCAATAAGATGTATTTCTTTTATTTATAACAATTAAATGTTAATATTTTGTTCTCAAAGTTTCCTTAAATTCTATATTAAAGTTGCTTAAGATTTTCAAAGTAGATGTTGCCGTGTCACAGGAATCTTCTGGTGATACTCCTGTGAAAAGTTGCTCAGATAAATTCTTGCTTGGTTCTGATTTGGATGTTCACAGTAAACTACCTCATCACTGGCACGCACCCAAGCCACACATTTCTTTCCTTTCCCCATCCACCTTGTCACTAACTCGACGACTGGCCCAGCTTTGTCAGTGACTTAAATACACATAACCATAGATGGTGCCACTGGGCGCACAACCAGAACCAAGACGAGGACATCGTAGCTAGATTGTCAACATATTAGCTTCAAATTGCTAAAGTTCTGCGACTTTTGATGTTGCCTCATTTTCCCTGGCACGCACTCTGCCAATAGCTCTGACTCGCTTACATAGCAGCCGTACCATAAACACACATATACATATATATGAGTGTGTTATGGTGTGTGAGTGTGTGTGTGAGATACCATTGTTTAATGTGGTGTTGCCAACTATTTTAGCCAAAAGCTCACACGGGTTGCCGCACAGTAAGTAAGAGTAAAAGAGAAATAGAGAGAGAGAGAGAAAGAATACCGACATCGGCTGGCTGATTTGCTTGCTTAGCTTAACAGGGTCCCCGTACTGTGGTGGGATTGGTAAGAGGGGACTGGGGTCCGAATCCGGGACCGTCTCTCACTGAGAAGTTGTTTTTGGCGCTGCGTTCGGTTGACATTCGTAAAATCTCAAAATCCCGAAGGTCGTTGCCAGGGATTTTCTCAGATTTTGTTAGATTTAAATGAATTAGTTGCCTTTGGTCGATTGATTTTTTTGACCTTTTCACATTTTTTTTTTGTCGCCCAGTCTTGCAGAATATTAGGCCAGAATATTTCTATAAAAATTCATATGTATGTATATGTTCATATATACGAAAGGCATTGCATTGCCATGATTTTCCATCTACCTCTGCCATCCAACACATTGTTAAATGAGTACAAATGGGAGGTGGAAAACCCCCAATGAGACAAAATAAAATAGATGACACCAAATTAGATGGTTAAATGGAAAAAAATGTCCACTGCATTTTGCAAGTAATTAAAATATGAGTTAAGGCCGCCACCACTGATAAAATATGCCAAAGGCAAACAAAGCAAGTGGTGAGGGGCAAAAGGCGCTAGCGGGGCAGTTGGTGGACTTTACTATTATAAATTTGTGGGGTGGATGGGAGTTCTGGTCTTGGTTCTCATACTGGTCAGTTGGTTGAATGGCTTAAAAAAGCATCAAATTTCATATTCAAAATGGCACTTTACATGTTGAGCATAATTTATAAATGCACGCAGTCCAACCCATGGCCAACAAAAACAACAATTGCAACAACAGCAACTACAAACATGAAATGTGCTGCGGTGGCAATATTTTTGAGGCAACATTGTCGACACTCTGTATGCTGTGGACCCCAAGGTAAGAATTTGAGACAGGAGGGGCAGGTGCTAGGACTATCGACGCCATACAATATACATATGTATATGTGTTTGAGTGTGAGCGTGTCTGGGCTTTGAGTATCTTTATAAAAGAAGGAATATTGGAATCGTAATAAAGGAAATTATATCTTTTAAACTAACAAATGAGAAGTATCCATATCAAATTTAAATATTTTTCATTTTAAAAAGCTAAAGAAAAAGTAAATTTAAAGTCTTTCATTTCTGGCTTTAATTGTGAGTTTTGCTGTTTATACCGTTTTTTTTTTTGCCGTGTCTTACTGATAGGGCATATGATTGTCGTCAAAGTTGCCGTTGGCTTGTTGAGTTGGTCCTTGTTGTCGCTGTGTGTGCGGACGTAGCAAACATGCCACAGACTATTCCCGTCCCACTCGAAGGTAAATGACGATTTTAATGGCCTCCCTGGCAGGCGAACAGAGTACGAGCAGAGCCTGGCCAACATGTTGAAAGGATTGCGCCATAGCCATGCCGCGCCTATATGTTTTTGTGTGACTGTGTGTGTGTGCGAGTGAGTGTCCTGCCTGGTGTCCTGCCACAGTTGATTGGCTGTTATTTTTGGTGTTGACGCAGCGCAGAGGAGGCAACTGTTGAAATTTGCATATCAAAAACGGGCAGAGTGGCTGCAGTCAGATGGGGCAGCGCGATGGGGAAGGGCTGGAAGGACAGGCAGAGGACTGCGGCCATTGTGTGTCCACATTTCTGTAATGGGCCCAACCAAAGACCTGCCTTCCAGCCTCTGAGACCGGCTCTATGAATTTATGAACATAATATAAATTTATTTTTGCAAACTTCTCATGTTTTTGTTGTGGGCTCCAAAAATCTGCATGTGCTCTGGCTACGAGCCAGATCCCAGGACCAGGACAACAAAGGGATTGCTATGTCAGTTCAGTGAGAGTACATACTCTATATATGTGTACATATGTATATGTGTATACATATACCATACAGCCCAATATGCATGCATGTGTGTGTGTGTGTTGCATTTACTGTGCTTTCGAGCACGTTCAAGTTTATTTATGCGTATGCAGAATACTTAATGAAAATTTAAATGTAAAAGTTACTCGTAGATTGCAGCTCAGGGGCACAATATGGTCAGGACAAAAAAAAAAAAAGCCAGAAATGCCTCACCAAGGACCAAGGAATTTCATAAATGGAATGATGCAGTTGCAAGTTCAAATTGTACTTTAATAAATTAAAAATAAAATGCATATATAAACAGCCAACTAGCACAGACCCCTTAAGAGATGAATATGAAATGTTGATGGATTGGTTTGCTTTCCCAAAAAAACTAATTTAAAAAAGAGAAAAGAAGTGCATTTATTCAATTTCTACTCTCTCTAATCCGCTGACCCGTTATCCATTTCCATTTATAGCCCCTCCAAGTCCATGGTGAATGGAAATTAAATCAAATAAAAAGATGTTTTATTTTGCATTTGGTAGATCTAAGTAAAAAGGCGTGTGCAACTTTATCTCTAAGCTAAGGCTGAGCCTTTGAGTCCAGCTTTGAGCTTATTATGTAAATGCAATGCCACCGTATTGGTTTTTTTAAAAATATATTTCTTCCCTACTCCTTTTAATGCGATCTCCCATCGTTCAGTCCATTCCTTGTGCCTTCTCTCCTATCTACAACCTCTGGCACTCTGGGCCATTCGATTTAGATGCAAATTCATCATAAAGCCGAGACCAACCCAGGAAAACAATAAAACTGACCTAAGCATGCATAATATAAAATTGCCAAATGGCCACACCGACAATCCTGAGAGGCAGGACAAGGGAGAAGCTAGGTGACTTTATCCAACATTTAAATTAAAATTTCTTTAATGCACATGCCGAGAGGGAAAAGTTTAATAAACCAACTGGAAAAACATTGGGCAGACATAACTCTCAAATCCAATTGCCATAAATAAAAACAAAGACACAACAGAAGCATAAAAAATGTTTCGACCGAAAAAGTTTTTCCCCCACGAACACCAACACCATCAAAGGCCACTAAAAAAGGGCAGAAGTCGGCTCGTAACTCCATCAAATGATGTACAAGTTAACACATTTGCTGTATAAATCTTGTTCAGCAAAGTCTAAACGGCGCACGAACAATTCTCACAAGTCGAGTTATTCAAAAATCGCTTCTAAATTGGCTACAACACATACAGCTTTCTGTTGTTGTTGTTGTTGCTGGGCCCATTCCTTTCCCAGATCCTCCTTCTATACAGTGTTGTTGTTTCGACCCGTTGTTTTGTTTTGTTTTGCAGTTTTCTACTGGATCTGATTCTGGTTATGGTGGAGCTGTTGCTATTGCCGTTTCTGCCTCTGCAGCTTTCGATTTGTGTGTGTAGATTTTGTGCACATTTATCTTGGGGCCCGGCTTATGCGAAAAGTTATGAAATATGCGCACGAGCGTCCCACAAATTGTCGAACGGGGCCCGGAGAGGCGGAAGAACGCCACAGCTGAAGAGCTGTTAGACTGTTGGGTAATGTGCCAGTCCAACAAGACGAAAAAAAAAAAAAGAACAAATCGTAGAGAAAATCTGTTTTTTATGACTGGTCATGGTCTTCCACATACCCGTTATGTGAATGTACCTATGAGATGTGCAAATGTACTTGACAAAACAGTAGGAAAAAAGTATTTTAGTTTTTTATTTTTAAAATTTACTTATACTCTTAACTTGAAAAAAAGTTATAAAAACTGCAATTGCGAGTTCTTAAACATAGACTCAGATCAAAACAGTTTTCTTTCATAACTAATTAACAATTTTTTTAGCAAGGTCTGCTGATAATGAACCAAGTCCCCCTTTTTTTAGCTGCCTATGATTGAAAATATTAGCAATTTAAATGATTTGTTGACCTTAAGCCGGCTAAAAACCCGTGGATTAGCAATCTTATATTTACAAGGTTCTCTTTGGCAAGGGTTTTTGCTAGGCATAAGTTAGAATAATATGAAATTAGGAGAAGTATCCTTCAACATTTTTGTTAACAGGATCGAGATCAATGAATAACACAAGGTTTTATTTCTTTTTTAGTTTTTCCCAATTTTGGAAAATCAAAATCCATCAAAATGGTCTGAATAACATTTTCGTTTCAATTTACATATGTATAACTGCCTAAATAATTAGTTAGACTACTGACTTCTAAAAATAGGCCTAAATGTCTCTTCAAACTAGTTTTTAGTCTAGTCTTTCATATTTTTTTATAAACATTAAATCAATAAAAGGTTTTGCTTGAGCAGCTGATACAAAAGTCATATTCGTTTAACTCAGAATAGTTGAACAAATAAATTTGTCATCTAATAAAATAAATGTATTAAAATTTGTATAATAAATTTTGAAACAAAACCGTCTCTAATTTAGCTGTACATAAGGTTTTTTTTTAAGAGTGACTGATTTGAATGTCTTTAACTAATTTTTGCTTAAGATTAGGCTTATAAATTCTCTTCTATTAGAGCCATTATTTGTTCCTATCTGCGATAGACATACATTTGGCCAACATTCATTGTATTGAGTGCGTGTGTGTGTGTGTTAAAATTAAATAAAATAAAATTAAATGTATATAAAATTAGGTTAATGCTTGGATGCCGCATCATAGCACAGAACAGCCCAAAAGAAAAGAACACCCTGGGCAAACGCCTTTTATTTTATTGTTATGTAGATGAGGCCACAATACTGTTGAGGGTAGAGGAGGAGAAAGAAACGCACTTTCACGCATCCAATGTGAACTCCATTACCATTCCACACCCCAGACAGCATCCCCCAGCAATCTGCTCTTCCCTCCTCACATGGCCACAAAAACATGCGACTTAAACAGGACTTATGGTTATCTTCGCATTTTATGGATATTGCGCCGAACGTTTGTTTTGTTGGCCTGCTTTTCAATGTACATATATACATTTATATATGTATAGAGAGTACAAACTCGTATGCAGAAGCATGTATGTATGGGGATATCTCTATGGTCTAAAGAGGAGAAAATAAATGAAGTTACTTGCCGCCATATGTTTGACTAAAACGTTCTATGTAAATGTTAGGAAAATCACTTTAATTTCACTCTAGAAAAGATAGCAGACCGCTTCCCTCCACTCCTTGCGGAAGAAGAGAGTAAAAGTGATTGCAGGAAAAGAGAGAAAGAACTGAACTTGAATGCAAGACAACAAGCCAACACTAATTAAGAGCATATCAAGAAAAAGTTGGAAAAATTATGAAGTGCAAACGCAGAAAGAAGAGGGAAATTCCTGCGTTTCCGAAAATAAAAATTCAGCCCTACAACAGTTAAGCCTACTTAAGCCCACGTTCCATGTTGTATGGCATGAGCATCTCCCAGCAGTTGCATGCAACAAAACTCTGTGTTCCAGCACGGGATACGAAACGGTGTATACTGAAAACGGAATACGGGACAAGCGAGACACACACACACATACACGATACATTGGACCATTTGTCGCTCGAACTAAGCCCACTTAAGCCCTAAAAAACTCTGGCGGACGTAGGAGACGTTTCTACATTTTCGAACTGTTTGGCTGTGTTCGATTTGACTTATGGGTTCATTTGCTTCGAATGTCACTCTATTTATAGTGCGCGCTCTTGTAATCTGCTCAACGGGCAATGGAACGGAGTGAACGCGGAGATGATGGTGATGTTGATGAAGCAGATGATGATCAAGTGGATTGGTTTGGACTCAATGGCAGGTTATGCCACAAGAAAAAACCAAGGAAATTTGTTTGAAAATTATTAAGAGTCATCCCGCCCCACCCCATATTGGCACCCCATTTAATAATTGGCAGCAATTTCATGCCCCACTGCTAGAATCTAGCCAAAAAAGGGACGACTACGCTCAATTGTTTCATTTGAAATATGATCGAACTTCAACAAACAGACACTCTCTGGCATTTGGCTGTGGTGTGAGCGAAGGGTGAGAGACATAAGAAAATTTAAATTTTCCTGGCCTTCTTTGCTTGTTATGCTACGTTTTTTTTGTCTCTATTTCAATTTTAAAATGAAATTGAAGCGTGACGTTGAGCAAATTGCCTTGTGAACTGCCTCATTACGTCACTGAGTTGTAGATGGAAGTGTGCTCCGCCACGTAATTAGATGTGGAAATGATTCCTTTAGGTATGGGATTAGATACTTATGAATATTCAAATACTTGGGGTAGTTTTCTGTGCATATTATTTGTGTAACTTTCATGGAGATAACAAAGAGAATATTTTAATATATATATTAATAAATATTGTGACTCGGAAATGCGCTTCAGTTGATATTTAAATCATTAATGACAGCTGTTGCAGTCCTAATGATGTTTAATAATAATTTTAAAAGGATTAAGGGCGTCCTTTATCTTTTTGGGGAGTCTAGAATATATAAAAATACTTGAAACATTACATTTGAGATACTTGGATTACTTTAATTTCTTTTACTAAAGGTTTGTGTGGCCTTCGTGTGTATTAATAATAATAAGATTGGCATTTTAATAAAAATGTAAAAGTAAAATTTATTTTAAAGAATTCTTAAATTGTGCTGACCAAAGAAAATGTTTGCCATGCCGAGAACCAACTCAAGTGCGTCCATTAAAATGTCATTGTATACGCCATTTTGTTGAATTCCCCACAGTTTGCTCCTCACTCGACTCCTTATAAGCTCCACCCCCTCGTACTGTATACTAACAACCCCTTATAGCTTGAATAATAACAACAACAACAATAATATGGAGCACTCCTTCTCCACCCTCTTTACTCTCTTGTATCCAACATCCTCAACTCTTGTATTCCCCTTTAATTATGATTCAGTGCACACAAACTTTTGTTGCGTGCCTTTCGCTTTGTCTTTGTTGTCCTTGTGTCCTTGTGTCCCTGTGTCCTCCTTGCTGTTGTTGTTGTTGTTGCGCTTTTGTGCTAACTTTTCAATTCCTAATTATAATTAGAGAATCGGTTGTGTTCATAAATATTAAAAGGGTCGCTCCAACGTTCCCGTTCCTGTTTCTTACTGCCATTCGCACGGCTCCTGCTCCCGCTGCCGTTTATGTAGCTAGCTCTCGGCAACGACATTGCATGAATAATTAACTCAAGTCGTTTTTGGGCGGATAGAGGAGCAGGGTAAAGAAACGGGACAGAGGTAGTTGGCAGGGGATAGCTCAGTACGCCATTTGCCATCTCCATGCTCCATTTTGTTTGGCAAAAGTGGAATGCCATACCTTGTAATAGCCAACAACAAACAAGCACAACGTAAGGAAGATGGCTGTAAGGGGGGGAAAGTGGGGCATCTTCAAAGGGGCCACGGCGACATGTCATGAATTTATGAATTTTTGCATTTTTAATGTAATTTGTGCGATGTTTTCTTTGCAAACTCTGTCTCTCTTTCTCTCTCTCTCTCTCTCTCTCTCTCTCTCTGTCTCTTTTTCTCTCTCTTTCAATCTTTCAGTCATTTCACGGCGAAAAGTGGTTCGCACAATATTTTTTGAGAATTTGTGCAAAGAGAAAACTAATTTTAAGGTCGGGGAAAATTTTTTGAAATTTAATTTTAAATATCCTTTGGCGCGTAAAAGGAGTCGAACTCGAGCAAACAACTCGAACTCGTGCAAAGGAGTCGAACAAGTTGGTTGCGCTTGCCTCGGTTGAGTTATTCGCTAAAAAGCTACAAAAAGCTACCTAAAGCTTCTATGGTGCGAGTAATAGTCATAAGAGTGAGAGTGATAGTCCTAAGGGTGCGAGTAATAGTCCTAAGGGTGCGAGTAATTAATAGGGTATCATTGGGAGGATTGACTATTTGAAGCATTTAGCACTTATTAGTAGTATTATTATCGGATTCGAATTGTGTAAGGCCGCGCAAGTTGCATCAAAGTTATGGAGGGTAGGGTATTCGTGGGGAGGTTTGACTATTTGAAGCATATGTACATTCCCTGGGTGGCATTTGAACCCGGGCTCTAATTGATCCCGGCCATTACCTTATACCATATATGTATACTTATTACCTTTTATACGTACATTTACTTCTGAAGATTATTTTGCCTGCCTCGGCACACAGCTCCTGACCCACAAAGGGCATCTGGGCCTCCAACAGGTGCTGGATACTAAAGCTGGTGTCCAAACACGCACTCCAGCCCATTCTCCGTGGAAATGCAGCAATTCGAGCGTGTTCTAATTTGATGATTTGCACAGCGACTCGATCTCTTCCAGCTGGCTGATATAAATCGATCCTCCAAAGGCGTCACCAAAATTTTGTCCATATTAAACTTGAATTTCGATGTGTGTCAGCCAATCTTAAAGTTTTTATGATTTATGACTGGGCAATTAAATTAAAAATTTAACCAACGAGCTAAAAGAATTTTAATTGCAGTGTATAACAGACTTGACTAAACTAAAAGACACATACTACTCACCCTATTGTTT
Organism: Drosophila equinoxialis; assembly: GCA_018150345.1. Classification (NCBI taxonomy): domain Eukaryota; kingdom Metazoa; phylum Arthropoda; class Insecta; order Diptera; family Drosophilidae; genus Drosophila; species Drosophila equinoxialis. Next base: position 7,220,800 of record JAECWI010000562.1, read on the forward strand.
TTTTTGTTTTAAATCAAAATGATTTAATCATCTAGTATTTTTATATTTAAATTATTAATGATCGGCATCTTTTTTTTGAGATGGAATATGTTGAGGTGAAAATTTAATTTGCGCGAAATTGTCAGTGAAATCAAAATAATCATTATAATTACTTAAAACATTTATTTAAAATATTTATGTTTCTGGTTTGTGTGTTTGCATTTAATTATTTGTAATATATTTACTTGAAAAATTTAATGAAAATATGTTATTTATTCATTTAATACAATTTTTTTTGGAGCTCCTGGCATGCCTTGGGTCTTGAACTCCGGACTTTTTGTCAGTGACCAAGTCATCAAAGAAACACCTGCAATACCTGAAGTAGACACTTGAAACACTTGCAACAATGACAACAGTCAACAATACGACAAGATGGCCCACAAAAGAAGCCATGCCGACAAAAGCAGGCCTCCTCGTTTTCCCTTTCACAGGATAAAGTTTCTCTCACATTGTATGAGAAAGGGTTGTTGCGGTAGTTGCTAAAGTGAACAAAAAGTAAGTTGATATACATAAGAGAATGATTTTCATTTGGTGAAATTATAGATTTATTTCCATGCCAACTGCAATTGAAATGAGATTCAAATTGTTGTACTTGTATGTGCAACGTGTTAATGTGAGCTCTTTTATTGGCTCAATTGCAAATTCAATCAGATAGTGCAACAATGTTGATGGCCACACATTTGCCTTGAATATAAATTGATGGTTTTGTAGTTCTTGACTTGGCAAAAAGGGTTACACAAATCGAACTGCATATCCACTTAGGGCACTTGTGCAGTTCAACATTCATCCTGACATCGATCTATGAATATTTTAATTTTGAAATCCTTTATCCCTCACTTTTACCAAACTCTCAAGTGGCCGGACAAAGTTTGGTGTGTGTGTGTGTTTGCGTCGATGAGCATGCAAAACAAAACTCATACATACACATACTGAAAAAGAGAGAAACATGAAATTAATGACACACCGAGTAGCCAACCACATGAGACCCATAAACCAATAACCAAGAGTAACCAGAAAGTTAGCAAACACACATGCTTTTACACACACACACACCCAGAGTCACAGCTTGGGCCAAGGGGACAACGCATTGGCATTGGCATGCAGTTGGCAAAGTGAATCTAAAGTTGAACTAGCTGGGAGTACATATATGTATGTACGTACACACAGCTATACACGCATCTGCACACGTGGGCGGCACCTGACCAGATCAGGGTCATAATCCGCTTGCCAAAAAAAAAGAAAACAGAAGCAGAAACAAAAAACAATATATACACAAAACAAGAAAACCACCGTCAAAATCAACTTCGACTGGGGCAACGTTCCGTGACAGAGCAATCGAGTTGGTAAAATTGCGGTAAGGGAACGGAAAGGAACGGGTTGATAGGGTTCACGACAGGTGTATGGTTTTGCTTGGTATGTTTTTTTTGCTTACCACAAATCGTACGCTAAAACCCATTTTGGCTTGACTCGAACGCAGCGCTTGGTTATGCCCTTGGGTAGGGGGATGGGTCAGGGGAAGGATTGGAATGGCAACAAATTAGATTTCAACGCAGTTTTCATTTTGGGTTTTGGCTACTCAAAGGTTAAAACCAAAAGCCTTGCCAGCATCACTGTGTCTTTCTTTCTCAGTCTCTCTCTCTCTCTCCATATCTCTTTCTTCCTTATTCACATACAAAAAAGGTCCAAAGTGACACTGACAGACAGAACGCTTGGGAACGCAACGCAGTTGAAGCATTTTAAAAGCATCTTCATCATAAATCCACAAAATGAAAAACGATGCATGCCACTCACACACACACGCATACTCAGTGTGTGTGTGTGTGTTTGGGGTACAAATTTAGTTACATATTTTGCCTGTTTGTATTCTCCTTCGACTACATTTGCTCCTTCTTGTGGCAAAGTGATATTGTCCCCTGGTGGCTTAACTTGTCATGTGTGGAGAGAAGGAGTACAGACATCGACGACGACAGAAACAACGACTCCAACGACAAAGACAACGGCAACGGCAACGGCAACAAGGACGAAATGCCGACCCTTTTTGCATTTTGAGACCAACTCTCTAATACAGTTACAATTTATACATGTATGTATGCATATGAAGATGGGGGCCAACTGGCCGCATTCTATGAATTATTCAAAATGATCATAATAAATTGCTGCAACCTTTTACGGAAGCTTCCTGCCTGCTCTTAACTTATACCTCCCCCGCCTCCCACACCACTCATTCACCAGTTCTCACTCTCAAATTTTTTCCTTTTGCACTTTTTTTTTTTGTTCTTTTGGTTTTTTTGTTAAAATATTTTATGGCTTTTCAGGTCTTGACCAAGAGCCTGCAAGAATGCAACACTGTTTCTGCTTTGCACTTTGATTGCCATTGAGAGATGTGGCTCAGGTAGTTGCAGGTGTAGGAAGATGTTGCAAAAAGTCCAACTTTGTGCTGGTTATTATCTCAAGTGCCAACTATGCTGAGCTGTTGATTTTGTGGCAACTTTGTGTCTGGTCGGGTCAAAACTCTTTACTATTTGCAGTTGCAACTTTGTCAAACTGTTTGGACAGTATTTGATTATCTAAGTGGAGTTCAAGCTGCATCTAAGTAAATCCTGAGTGACAAATCAAATATTTTATAATCATACAAAATGATCTAGGAAAAAACGTTTTTGTTACTAAATAATATTCTAGATTTTATTTAAATCTTAACTTACTTGTCATAATTTAAACTCATCTATGTGCTCATCATGTAAAATAGCAATTCCACTGAATCTGTTCTCTAAGTGTATAAACTTTTCGTACACAATAACAAACTCCAGCTGGACCACATCCAAAAACCCTTCAACTTTGTTTATTTGTTTGCCACCGAAGCAGCTGAATGCGTGCATATTTCAGCAGCAGAAAAGTTTCTGGCGTCAAAGTAAAAGTACCTTAGACGATGGCGCAAAGAGCAGGCAATAGAACGAGGGACTATATATGTATGTATGGGAAATGCCTTTTAATGAAACTTGAATAAGAAGCAGAGAAAGAAGAAGACAGAAGCTATGTGAGATTTGGGACACGTGGTTGTGGTGGGGGAACATGCATATTGATTGATTATTGGACACAGTTTGGCACTCAAAATACCTCGATATTTCAGGAATGAATGATGGCATCACGGGCCAACATACCATGAAACCAAAAATTTGGTAATTGGACACACATCTCAAGGCAATCTAATGGCAATTGCCACACTAATATCGATTGTGAAGCAAAATTAAAGTCAACTTTTCAGTCGTTAGTATCACAATGCAAATGAATTTGGTCGGTTTGGAGTTTCTTTATTTGATTTTGGTGTTCTGGACTTTGCCGTTTATAGAACCACATAGGCCAAAAGAAAAAACAATCAAAGATGCCTTTTATATCGATCGGGATGAGCGCTACTTTTTGGCCCGCAACCGAGCTTCTTGGTTTAATGCCCTGGCCAAGTGTCGTTCATATAAACTAGAGTTGGTCAGCTTTCCCAATGAGGGCGATTTTAAGGCGTTTATTAAATATTTGACCACATATTGTACGATGTTTTATAAATGTTTTAAATTGAGTTTTTGGATTATTCAAAGTAAATTTACTTTATTTTGTAATGTTTCAGATCCCCAGATGGAAACGACTAAATCACGTCTTTGGATTGGAGTCCGTCATATAAATAATAACTGGCATTGGCTATCACCTTATAAAATAGCTACTTTCACGAAATGGCAAGGCGAGACACCAAATATCGAAGATGATCCGGAGGAGATTTGTGTGCGAACCACTGTGATTGGCTGGACTCCCACTGCATGTAATAGAAATCATTACTTTGTTTGTGAAAAACAAAACAATTAGTAAGGAAACTGAAACCTAATATTAAAATGGGTAAAATCAGGATTTATACAAAAAAACATCCTGAAACATTAAAGCCAGCCAAAAAAAAAAAAAAATTGTTACTTGTTCTTGGATGTTTTATATAAATTTAAACATCAGTGTAAGCGTGGAATCCAGTCAACCGCATTTTCGTTTTAATTTTTTGCTTATTCCCAAGAATTTTTAGTTCCAGATAATTCCGAATTTTGTAAGTCAACTGTAACAAGATGAAATGAAATTAGACTCGTGTATTATGCAAAAACTAAAATTAGTTATATACGAATGTATACATAATGATTAAGCAAGTGTGCATCTATTTTTATCCGACAAGCATTGCAAATCATTTGACCGTTTATTCCAGTGAATTAATGAGAGAAATTTGCATCAGGACATACATATGTACATACGATAGCTTGATTCTGACATGTTTAATTATCCTTTTGTTCACTAGTAAACTGCTGGACTAATTAGTTAAAAACACAAACATTCAAATGTTCAAATTCTATTTTGCCAAAGTCCTCTTCTGTTGGCGTATTAAGAAATTAGTGCGTGTGTATATATATGCTTGAGTATATATGTATGGATGTATGTACATATGTGCGGGCATTGAGAAATCAAAAAGGATTACAATTTAAGCCGTTTGAGGCGCAAACCTTCCAGTAGGCAACAGGTTTGCTCGGCTACCCAACAAAAGGCTTCATTGAGTTCTGTTGTTGTTGTTAGTATAGCTGGTTTCTAAACCTGAACTAAATTAAAAGCAAATGAAATAACCTTCATTCGGTTAATACAACGTTTGGCCTTTGTGACTGCGGGCCATTGTTGGATCCATCCACAAAGGCAGTTTCTGTCCCGAAACTCGATTAATGCAGGTACCAAAAAATGCGGAGGACGGACGAACAAAAAAATGAAAGAAAATTGAACGTACCTTGGGCGGGTCACTCAGTTAGATTAGGTGACACGCCTTGCCATTGCTTTTATTAGGAAATTGAATGAAATTGAAATTGCCAGCACGTCAAAATCAAATTAGATTATATTTGCAGCTATTGTGCTTAGATATAATAATGTACATGATGAAATAGGCGAGTTTCGGTCCGTTTAAAGACGGTATTCAGGATTATCTAATCAGCCACAAATGCATAACTCCACCTTTGTGATTAGCATGTCCCTTAACGTGCATTATTTACTTACCCAGCTCTATTAACTTTTACAGACACTGCAATGACCCATCAGTGGCCCATCATCATCATGATGGCCATTATCGAGGAAAGGCTGGCTAATGGCGAGTAATGAAGTTTTTGTTCGAAAAACTATAAAGCCCAATTAATAACAATTTGGTCACAAAAACTTTTGTTCAATAGTTTGCAAAACTCTGCAGCTGAGCCTGAATGTCTGCATTACATCCATACTTTAACCTCCACCTGTCCCCAACCATTATTTCTACCTGCTTTTTTCTTTTAAGTGCATGTACTGTAGCGTATGAAATTTAATGTTTTATAACTGAGCAGAACAGGCCAAGGCAGGCGGTTTTCGCATCTCTTATTTGTTGTCGTTCCATCTACTTCGATTTACCTTTTGTTTTTTATGATGCCACTGGGAGCCATACGGCAACAGCAACAACAACAACAAGAACAACACCATAAAAGAAAACAAAAAGTAAAAGCCATTTAAAAGCCAAAAGTTTGCCAACAAAAACTGCCGGCATGTGGATGAGTGGCGCAAGAAAAGTTTCAAGTAAAATCGCTTACTTCCGTATTTATAGCAAAATTTTCATCTCTGGTCTGGACATTTGTCTTGTTCAGGTACTCTGGAAATGCTGAGTAAGTAAGTAAGTAAGTAGCAAGTAAGCCATAAAGATTGCAAAATTCCAAAAGAGTTGCATGTTACACTTTGAAGTTTCTCTAACATTTCAGTCACTCGAAAAACAATCTAATAATAGAACCAAGTTATTTGTTATTCAATAGTGAACTATTTCAGTTAGAGTATAGAACAATTCCTGGCACACCCACCACACAAGCATCTCTTCATTTCGGATTCCGCGAGTGTCTGTCGCCTGATTCTTCCTTGGTTAGTTGTTTGTTTTGTGCCATTTGTTCATTGCTTTCAGTTTTCTATGCTCCCAGATACAGATCCAGCATAATTCTGCACTCAAGTGCACTCTGGGGCCTTCTCACAGCCAAGTCACGTACATTTCAATTACAAAATGCTGTGCTTGGCCACAGTATTTGTAGCCTTCATGGTTCGCATGCCGTTAAAATCAATAATTATCAATTGGTTACTTACATATTTTGTGTTGCACAATTATTAATTTCATATATTTATGAAAGATATTAATGCATAATTACGGATTGTTTTCATTGTTTCAATGCAAAATTCATTGAGCATAATTGATTTTCGGCATATTTATGTAAATTAATACCCATTCTTATGTACATATATGATATTTATTTACAATTTAAACTATTGAATATTTTATCAGCTAATGAATTAATTTATTAGTTATTAATTTATCTCGTGTGTATACTCTACTCTACTCTACTCAAATATACTATATACATACATACATAAGTGGGTTTAGTTACTTGAAAATTTCACAACATTTTGGTTTCATTTAACTATCTTGCCCAAAAAAACTATGCAAATACTTGACTTACGGAATAGAATTCCTCTAGGTCAGGTGCCATTTTTACTTTTGATCTTTTATCTTTCTCCAACTACTTTGTGAAACCTTTGACCCCTTTTTTTTGGAAAGGGTCTTGGAATCTAAACTATGTAAATACGCTTAGACAAGTAAAGTTATGCAGACCTTTTAGTATCAGCAAAATCTTTGAGTGACACTCAGTAAGAGCCAATGAACAGAATGAACTCTTTTCTTCTGCACTTGAATTTTTATTAACATCCATAATTGAATTCAACATGCCTTAGATGTTGAGTAAGCCTAATCTAATCTAATTATGTTTGGATATATGTGTGTATGTGTTTGTGTATGTCATTGGATTAATGTAATCACATCAAACATCAGACCTTACATGTTTGCTCTTTATGCCTCCATTATGGCGGCCTAATAAAGGTCGCCCATTTCGGCGAAAGGAAAACATTAAAAACTCTCACAACATTTTCCGCTGCGGCACTTTTTAAAATTAACTTCAACCGAGTGCTATTGAAGTATGTAAGAATGTATCTTTTGTCGGCAGACAAAATGCTTTTAAAAGCGGGACAACATTTCTCTTACCAATTTTTTTTTTTGGTTGTCTCGTTTTTTTTTTTTTGCGTTATTTTGCCAAAGGACATGTGTCCCTTTTTTTTGTCCAGCTACTTTCGATTTTGGTTTCAAACGGCGAGCAAACCAAAAAGGAAGAACATAAAACTGAAAGATAAAGAAAAGAGAGAGTGGCAAGTGAAGTAAAAGTAAAGTTAAGCAAGAGCCTAGGAGAATACGCTGAGGCAACTTGTTTACACTCGGACAATGCAGAACGAGGCATTCAGCATTTTCTCAAGTTTGCCACTTTTGTGTGTTGTACGTGTGACAGAATATTTCATTGTAGCAACAATGTTGTTTTTACTGTTCGAGTCTGGGTACTTTAGTTGCCACTTTTGCCAGCTGCGTGCCAGAAAAGTTTGTGACATTTGGTCAACGTGTTGAAAAAATATTTTCCCTCTGCTCAAATAACTTCGGATGCATTTAAATAATTTGAGCATCGTAAACCAGATGATATCAGTCTACCAGTACCCGTTCCATAATTTGGACTATGTATCATGCTTTAATTAAGAAAAGATTAATGATGATACAATGTGTGATTTGCAACTTGGAATGGACAAGTTTTTTCACCATATATCATGATGGAATGTAGGTGTTACTACAAATTGCTTTTGCTAGACCATTATATCTAACTGAATAAAACAACACAAACATCACGTATACGCAACGTGTGAAATGGAGGCGTTCAAGTGCACTGTTTCTTTATTTCTTTTATGTGTTTTTTTTTTCCCCCATTTATATGTATGAGTGTGTGTTTGTGTGTCTACATATTGGTGCCAACTGCAACTTATGCCTTGCACCAAGCAGGCATGTCTCGCTAACGAACTTGCGACCTTTTTTGCCCTTAGTGACGCCGCTTGCAATTTAGCGAGTACTTCCGTTTTGTTGTCGACCAACGCACAATACAAACGCCAGAGTGAGTTGGTTTGAGTGAGTGTATGTATTAGTGTTATGTACATATATATACAGTGTGAGTGTGTGTTTACTCCCGTCACTTTGCCATAGTTCAACTGAACGACTGAAGGTTAAAGCTGACTTTTCCTCTTTGGTCGTAGCTCTGGTTCACTGCATTCTTTTTCTACCAGGCAGCGTCACCTATTTGCCATTTTGCAGTTGCCTCTGTGCGATGCGGCTGGAAATTCGTTCCTTTGTCCTGGTTAGTTGCCTTTGAGAAGCAATTTGTTCAGCTGACATCAGCTTAAAGTGTTTGCACATACATAAGAAGAGTGTCCAGTTGAAAGGACTTACAGAAAGAAAGTCAATTTAAGTGGCAAATTATGAGAGGACTAGAATATGGCAAAGCTATTTACATTTCTGTATGTATAACTGATATTGTTCGCTTTATTTAATCTATTTGTTTTATTCTTTTCTCCAGCGCCAGTTGTTTTATTTCACTGTATAGTTTTGACCTCTTCGGTCGACGACATTCTCCGGGGTGGACAAATCCAACTTTGGTTGCGTCTTTGTTTGATATCTTATTTATAAAGACTAAAGGTCTATTCTGCAATTCCCGTATTGCCAGCTTATTACAATGAAGTACGACCACAGTAGCAGCAGTAGTTGCAAAAAACAATTACAAACGGAGCACATTAACTGCAGTTCACGCTGAGTTTGCTAATGAGCCACTTGGTGACCTCCATTCTCACCCCCCAAAGGGATCCGCATGACTCTCACTCTCACTAACCATAGACAAAAAGAGCGTTTATCTAACTTTCCACATTTCCACATTTATAATGCTAATTCAGCAAGTTGATTACATGGCAACAAAAGCAACATTGCCAGCGAGAGTGCGAATGTGCCAGGATGCCAGATTATAAAATACAAAATTGTGCAGCGGAAATGAAGGCAAAAAAAAGAAACAAAAAGAAAAACACAACCAAAATGGCAGCCAAATAGAGCGAACCCAGATAACACTGACCATAGAGACAGATAGAGAGAGAGAGAGAGCGAGAGGGATACAGAATGGGAGTAGCAGAATGGCAGATAGAGATAGAGGCAAAGTGGGGCTTACAGGGAAATGCGCTTTAATGTACATTTGATGGCAATTATGTGCGCATCAGTGCATGGACATGGCCTGGGGAATGTACCAGGTGCGGACAGCAAATATAATTTTGCTCCATTGCCATATATATACCAGGTTAATGGCAGACAAGTAGACTATATAATCCTAATTATACACTCGACAAAAAAAGAAGAGAAACGAAGAAATCAGGGGCAAACTTAAATACTTAGTAGAATAAGTAGATCTTGTCTGCCTTCTCTATGGCATTTTACAATCATTATAATGGACCTGTTATTAAATATATTTACCTATTAAATTTATAATTTTATCAATTCTGTATTACTGCAAACAATTATAAAATGCAATGTGACTAATTAATTTGTTAGGGTACTTTAGTTTCTATGCATTCAATATGAATCGAAATTTATTTAATATCTCTATTCATTATTTGTTTCGTGTTGAACATTCCAATTACTTGATCGGTCACTAAAAATACTCAATTACTTAATTAACCCAATTGGTATTGTCTGTTAAAGCTTTTCAAATAGTTTTCCTTCAAGCTATACGCGAAATTGGTATCCAGAATGTCTAAAACTAGTCCATGTCCATTATTCAATCTTCTCCACATTGGCCACCTGGGCTGTGTGTTTGGTTGTAGTGAATTCTTCTTCTACACTTTGTTTGCATTTCAAATTTAGTCTGCTGCATAATTTACAGTTTGGCCTCCAACTCCCCGTTGCTACAGACCCATTCTCTCTGACCAAGTTACCACTAGGTAACCCATAGACGGGCTACTCAGGGAGGGAGGACGGCTATTGCTGCATTTTTCATGTTTCATTTCAGTTAGTGCGATCCACCTGCCGTCGCAACAAGCTTCTAGTAGCTATAGCATAATATTTGGCGCCCATCCAAAGTGTCTATGTGTGCGTGTGTTTGACGATTGTTTGCCAAATGTTTGTTCTCCATGTGCGAGTTTTTGTATACACTGCGTGTGTGTGTGTGTGTTTAGGGGAACCTTCTATTTGTCATGGGCACCATGTCAGTGTCATTCGGTATGCTGTTAGAGCCCGGAGTCGGGTCGCTTAATGGAATGAAACAGTGGATGAGCTTAAAATGCTTGATAAGAGATGTTGTCACTATCCAAACACTCACCCAAATTCAGTTACATGCGAATGCCAATTGCTTTTGTGGAAACGGCAACAATTCTTTGAGCATGCTAAATAGAGAGGAGAAACAACTTTCATACACAACTTATATTTAAAATGCATAAATTTTCAACAAATTTAATTTATAAACTGTTTTGGTTAAACACTTTATGACAGCATAAGTTTATTGCAATTGGTACATTTAAACAACAATTTCCATTCATCCTTAAATATTTATGCACTCGCACTCAAAGAAAGGAGAGGAAAGTCATAATGGTACCACAAGTCTGACAAAAGTTAGGACTAAACTAACAAAATACCAAATTTCCTCACACAAATGCATGTGTGTGTGTGTGTGTGTGTATGTGTGTTTGTGTGCGTTTGTGTGTAAGCACAAACAAGTACTCTTATAAGCTCTTTTGCGTGAGTTGCTTTTAAGTAAAATTCAATAATGCATAAAAATACCAAACTTTCTAAATGGCTTTGTGTCTGCTATCTACATGTATATATGTATGTACATGCATATAATAACCAACATATTATATATGCATATAAAGTCAAACAAAACGCATGCAGCACATCATAGTTTTTATTTATGTTTTTAACTTTACTTCTACTAATAAAATTCAAATTTAACTTTATCAATTCTCAAAAATTATGGCAACAGCACTAAATATCGTCACTTGTGCATATTTTAAATCAAAGCAATGTTATTCGAATTTATGTATAATCGTTTTAAAATATTTATTTTAAGATCTTGATTTGGCGAATTGCTTTCTAATTGCATTTGTTTTGTCATGCATATAATCTTGGCTAAATAAGCACAAGTAAATTTTAAAAAATTCTATACAAACTTTTGCTTTCTATGCAGGGAGTCAACAAGTTGGTAGACTTTGTTGCTTTTCTTTTCGGGCTAAAATAAATTAAATTTATAAACAAATGGCGCACAGCAAACAGAAAAAAACTTGGCAAAAAAAAGTGAAGTATCGCGCATTTGCTTAAGGGCAAAAAGTGGCAAAAACAAAATAATATAAGAAAAGTAAAAGCAACAAGCAGTGTTCAGAAATATAAATGCAACTTTTTGTAAATCGGTTTTATGCTCAAGTTTGTTTTATTTGCATTCACCAGAAATCGGGCACACATGCGCCAGAAAGTATGCTTTAAAAAATGTTTCACTTTAGCTGGCTTCCGGTTTTGGTCGGCTCTGGTGCCTCTTCAATAAAAACAAAATGTGTACATGACAAACAAACATAAAGTTAGAAGCTCGTTAAATTTTGCCAAGGGGTAAAAAATATGCGCAGAAATACGAACATGCTTTCACTTTTATGGCTCGGTGTGTGCGTGTGTGAATAATGTAAAGTTGTCAAACAGTCTTGGGTTCTGCTCTTCTACACGTGGCAAACATTCAACAGCAACAGTTCATTTTACCCATCCGCCCACTTATCGTTGTTGCCTAATACCAATATGTTGCGACTTCTGCCGGTAGTCAATCTGTAACTGGTCTTGGTCTAGCCATTCAGAAACCAAGATAAGTTAAGTGCGCCGCGAGATATGACTGCCTATAGGAAATATATTTTATAATCCCGACTCCAACACCCAGTCCCCATTCTCAGTAAGTGCACGTGATTCCATAAAAAGCAGACGTTCTACGCCCACAAAATGACTTAGCATAAGCTTGACTTGCGGCATTTCGCAGACACCCCAAAAAGCCAATGGAAATTTTTCTTTAACCTGCTTCCATATAAATATATATATGTATATAAACCTATCTAGGTAAAAAGGTCTGCCACAAGGTGAGGACCTTAACGAAAATTTATTAAGGGAATTCGAAACAGAAAGAACTCGTTTGAGCGAAAAAATACAAAAAAAAAAGAAATTTTACTTGCAAAATGAGCCACGTTTAAGCTGAACAGAAACTGGTAATCCAGGCATAGTTTGTTAAAAGCGTTTGCGCGGGTCAAGCACACAAGAAACTTCCAACTCATATGATCCCTTTTCATAGAAAATATTTTAATTAAAAAAATACATATATTTTGCCCTGAGCCTTTAAGCCAAAGCCAACGCGGAAAAAAAGATCCTTTTGTTTTAATTATAACTATATTAAATGCTTCCCAAGTTTGATAAAGAAAAAATGAAATTCAATATTCTTGCGAAAAATGAAATATAGCAACTTGCTGGAGCATTTTAAAATGGCTTTAAATAATCTCGGTTGGCCCACGCGACGTATGCGTGATATTAAAATTTGCTGAATTTTCGGTTAAAGTTTTTTTCTTCCATTTTTGTCGACGACATCAATAAGCGATGAGCTGCCATAAATCTTTTGGTATTTATATTGCTGAGGGGCGTACTGTGCGTTGTGGTGGCTGTGATTGTGGTTACAAGGATAACCATGACGTTTTCATTGCCACCAGCTACCCACCTGCGGGTCGGTCAGGAAAAGAAATCCTATCTAACACTTACATAAATAGTTGGTGCGAACCACTTTAATTTCCTTGATATATGCCAGTTGCGATAAGTTTACCTGACAATGCGACCATATCTATTATTAAGATCTAACACCCAACATGCAAAAAGAAAAAGAAAGGAAAATGAGTCGAAACACATGCCAATTGCCATATCAACATCAACATCAGTAGTAGTAAACCAGAAGCACCCACAAGCAGCAGATGGAGGAGCAATAGAAGCATGAGTGGAGCCTAAGCCGGTCTGGGTCATTAACATAAACAACTCTGCAGGCGTTGGGCACGTGTCGTAGTCGAAAAAGGACCAAGACAAAAACTAGCAAAAGCTCTTTCTGCACAAAAGGCTTATATGTACATACAACGACTACGCAGATATCTATGTATACATAAATATATCCACTACTATAGAAAAGATGCGTAGATGCTACCCCGAACTGTCAACTACATGCTGCATAAATCATTTGGACCGGCCTTTGGGCTAACAGTCAGGCGGCGGCAGAACAGCAGCAGCAGCAGCGATATTGGTAGGAGGGATCACGTTGTCAGCAAATGGCAAAAACTGTCATTTTGTAAAGAATTTAATTGACAGTGGAAAGTCATAAATTATATGGCATATCAAAGATGCCCAGTTAAGGAAACGGAAGGCAAAAGTAAACCAGGAACCCCAAAAAGGAAAGCAAAGCTAATTGTGAATGACTTTGGCCAGCTGAGAAAACAAAACATTCAAAGGACTAAAACAAAAACCGAACCAAACTGAACTGAACCGAAGTAAAAGCACGTGTGTTTGTGTGTGAGTCAAAAGAGAAAAACATGCTTATTTGGTTTGCTAATAAATTAATGATTTACCCAAACTCCACACGACGGAAAATCTCAGCAACGAAGATTTCGCTGCAGGACAGCAAATTGTGACAAACACTTAAACGACATTTGGCCACACATACACACACACGCACACTCAAACCCACACACGCACAAAGCAATTTATAGCATTTTATTTCCCCAGCTCCACCGGAGGCTTCGTTCCATTTCTACTCCCACAATCTCCCACAAACAGAAAGACATTAAAAGCAAGCATACTGCGAAATGTGAGGGATTTTGTGAATTTGTCTGAAGCATCACACACCCACACACCCAATCACATACGCGGCGACATTTGGACTGGCCTCCACAGCAACTGGCAGCGAAATGTCAAACCGTAGCCCCAAATCATTTATCTTCAAGACATGTGACCAAGACACGTGACCAAAAGAAAAGTTGGGCCAAATCCAGTGCTTATCAACAAAAAAATAGCGAAAATTTCTTTGGCTTTTGCACAATTGTCAAAGCAAATACAAAACATTCGAATAACAAATCGAATAATCAAATATTTTTTGCTTTCATAGAAATTCTATCAATAATTTTCACAGCATCATTTTAGGTTCTGTTCACTTTTATGTACAAATGACTGACAAATTTCATTAAATTATTTTTAAAATTTAATTGACTCTTTTTGGTTTAACAAAATTGATTAAAATGCATATTGATGAACCACAAGGATTGCTTATCAATCGTCTCATCCACGAGCGTTTGGCCCGCAATCCAGTGACACGGGACAAGTTTATGAAAGTCGCCATTGGTCCTTTCTGGTATCGTGGCTTGTCCCTATCTCAGAAAGATGCAGCAAATGACATCAATGACTGCCTACGTGATGATATGGAACAGCGGACAACGTACCGACTTTTCAGAACACTCGATCGCCTAGGTGTTCATCCTAAGCCCACGCGAAAAAACATACGATTGCTAATGCGGATGAGTCGTGGCAATGATCTAGCATTTCTTTGGTTTCTAATGGAACTGTGCTACAAAACAGAAGGACATGGCCATACCTATGATGTTAATGAGCAAATCATTATGTCAGCCATATTCTGGTTGGATTTGAATCCAACGCTTAGAGAATTGGATCGTATTCTGCCTCTGCCACATGACTCAGCAGCGAATCGTGCCAAGGCCGAGGTGATAGAAAAGCGTAAGCAAAGCAAAGAGAAACTGAATTTTCGTCTGAGTGTAAATCAGCTTGAGAAAAAGTCCAAGTCCACGTTCCGACCATTAGCACCTTATTTTGAAAAGCCCGTTTCCCGCAGACAATGGCAGGCAAGTCGAAAACTTGTCGCTGACTATCCCGAACAACCAGCTCTACTAAATCCAGTGCCCCAGGAGACAGCACTTTCGAGTTTCTGGTCTCGTTGGTTTGGCGACCACAATTTAAGCGAGGGGCATCGCGTGGCCACATCTGTGCTGTACTCTGAGATTAACAACATTTTCGAGTCAATGAAAGCTGCCAATATTACAAGCAACAAGGTGGGATCAATGTGTGTTCATCATCAGCGCATAAGCGAAATGGAGAAATCCCTCGAGCTAGAATTGGAGGTAATAAAGCAGGAAAAGTTAAAAGAGCTTTTAATGGGTAAAAATCGTGCCGATCAGCGACATCGTAAGAGAGTTATAGAGGAACTGAATCAAATGACAGCGTGCTTTCAGGCTCAGTTTCATGTCATGGCTACAAAGGCACGAAAGGCATCGACTCGGAAGCATCTAATCACTGGCACCAAACCAGATATTATTTCTATGCCTACATTATTTGATGATAAAAATTCCTCAGATGATGGAAATTGCCACCAGTCAAAATCAAGAGTTAGTCACACAGATGAGGATTTCATATGCTTCGATAAGAACAAAAACGTTAATGTTAAATTGTTGAAAGGTGATAATCCCATTATACCAGATTGCCTAGATATCATGCCCGAACCAATGGAATGTGTAAACTGTAATATTTATGATCTAAAAAATGGTTTACGCGTTGGGCCAGCCAAGAAGAGCCCACGTCCTAGCAGCGTACGGCTGTTTCTGCGACTATGTGGTGAGTTGAAGAGTGAAAAGAAGAGCTCTCAAACTCAGTTGCCTAGTCGCAGCAATAGCCATAGGTTTTTCCAGCTAGGACGTCTTGGCCCAGTTGATTACAAGTTTAATTATCGAGAGCTATTTAAAGAGTCAAATTTAAGTCGACTGGACAGTGAACAGCTTCGTTTAAAGGCGGCTTTTGTTGAGGCCCTTGATAATGATTGTCAGTATCTAAATGCTGTTCTAAATTGTGAAGAAGACGGCTCTCTTGATAAACTAGTGGCACGAGCAGCTAAGCAAATTTTTCAAAAAGACACGGAAATCTTTTATCACGAATACGATCGTCTGATAAGACGTAAAGCGAAGAAAGCATCAGCTACAGGTGATCGTTTAGACTTTGGTCAGCAATTCTACGACTGTACTGACATAAAACTTATGAAGCATATGCTAAGAAAAGGTCTCGATAAAGTAGGCGAAAATCGTCGATATGTGTTGCCCACCTTACCCGATGTTGAATCAGTGCCATATCTAGTCGAATGGATATGCTATCGATATGGCAAACGTTATTCGAAAGCCGAACTCAATCACAGTGTCGCTGAAGCCAGTCTGTTTATGGAGAACCTGACCCTGTTGATGAAGCGTCATCTGGTAAAACCGCCTAGGCCCCATTTGAGGGATTATAATTTGAATAATTTGGACTCGCCGAAATTCAAACATGTGGGCAACAAACTGAAACAACGCTATAGGAATAATTTTGTAGAATCTGTCATGGAGGTGGGCCGAGTATTTTACTCTGCCATGCGACCGCAGTTATGTGGCCATCTGTCCTCGGAATCGACATTCTATGCCTACATGCCAGCCAAATATCATGATACTGGTTTTAGCATTGCAAGACCATATAAGATAAGAAAACCGCCTCTGACCAAAAGGACTAGAATAAGTGTATAAATTGATATTTTATAAATTAATAATTATTACTAAATTATGAATATAAAATAATAATAATAATAAAATTTGAGGATAGGTTTTCCATCAACTAGTAATAATTTCAACTAATTCAATTTATCAATCAATTTCATTTTATTTTGAAGTTCATGAAGAAGCATTTGATGCTTTCCATTCCTTAAGATCAAGCGATATGTAACTGTTGATGGCTTGCTGTCCACTAGCTCCTTCTGGCAAGCCTTTATATTTACAATTCCATGAAATGGTTATGCATGAAGGCATTTCCGTTTCCGCACCGAGGCAATGCAAGTCCATTGTGTCTTCTCCTGGTTTGCACCATTCAAGAATTGGCCCAGGGACTATATGTGAGATTTCTTCACACACACACACACACACACACACACACACACATGGACACGAACGCACGCATTTATTTGCGTGAATTATTAAAGCCGCATTTGCCTTGGCCAGCTTCCGACCAAATGCTGGTTATGCCGATATGCGCTTCATGTTCATGTCGATGTTTCCATGTGCAGCCTGGCGTAGTAAAGCCAAATTACTTTATCCGATGCTTCGCAAATGGCATAAAGTCTGCCTATTAAAATATTAATTGAAAGTGGAAGCGCTGATAACTGACCAACGGCATCGGTAGGAAGCGAGAGACGCACATAAGGCAGACTCACTTGGCCAAAAAGTAAACATGGCGTTGGTTTATCACCCTCATAATTACGCCATAATGAAAATGGTAGACACAAAACAAATAAACGTCCAGACCACCCTTGGCGTTCACCTGGCCACCATACGAGAGGCTAGCTGGCCAAGATATACAAAAACAACTACAACAGCAAAAAAACCAGAAAATTTTCCTCCACACACATACACGCATACAAAGTGGCAACAGAATGGTAAAACAGTACGTAACACAAGAAAGATGTGGGCGCCCTCGTAAAATAGTCATAAAGCTTCAGATAATGCGTGAGTGGCTTTTAAATAAAAAAGCACCGAACCACAAATATGCTTTCGAAATATGTACATAAGTTATTGATAAGGCAGGAATGCACACAAAAACCGAATTGAGTTAAGAAAAGTTTTACACAAAACGAAAAATAAAACCAATGTTTGTTCGATTTTAAATTACTTTTTAATAAAAGAAATTACAGTTTGAGAGCCAAGAATCTCTCCTATTACTCAATTTATTTCAAAGCCAAATGAATGATTTTATTGATGACTTATTTGCCGAGCTGTTTCAAAATACCAACATTTCTATTAGATACAATCCAATGAGTGTAGAGTATAATTCATATGCCTATTTAGGCCTAGGTACCAGCATCCGACATGTTTTAGCCAATTTGCAGATTCCACAAAGACGCTGCTGCTGCTGCATTCATTGTTTTACGAGCCATAAACATTAACAATTAGTTGGTCGACAGGGACGAAAAGAGGGGAAAGAAATGGACATTGTTATGATTTTTATAACTCGGTTTAATTAGAAAAATACATTAGCATCTGGCAACAGATACAGCTCAAATGTTCGCATTAATTACCAATGAGGATGCCACCTCAATTGCAATGATCATAGAATTTGTCGCTGTAGGCAAAGAATATGAAATATCCAAAGCCAGCGCCAAGCACAACGGCCATGCAGAGCCACACATTGTAGGTCATAAAGACAAGCATCAGAAGAAAGGATACAAACACCTGCAGCATGTGCAGAAATGTCTGAAGTAGATGGAACTTCCCGAACCAAGCTTTGAATTTCGAACATCGCCTTCGTTTTGGTGTTCCATTGCGATCGGGTGGCGATGGTTCTGGAGCAGAGGCATTATGAAATATTGGAGGAATATCCACATGGGTTGGATTAGTGGTCCTAATGGATTGCCTAGGCGCGATCTTAGATGGCCGAGGTTGCGTAGCTGGAGTACTGGGTCGAAATACAAATGTCTGCGCTGTGGGTTGAGGAAATTGTGTAGGATATTGCTGGCCCTCATAGTGCTGATACAGTTCGTTTCCGCCCTCCGACCGTTGTTTGCACTTCTTGAACAGCCATTCGCGATAGAATTTCAAGCCCTCATACATTACGGCTACCAAAAAGATAATGACGCAGGACAAAACCAGAACCAAAGTCGTTTGGCTATGCCAAAATTGAAATAGAATCGTTTCGTCGACTCCTTCATGAAAGGACATTGACATATGATGTCCATGCCCTTGGCCGGATATTTCATCGTGATGTTCCTTATGATAGTTGTGATGATCTGTTTCAAATGAAATTTCACTGGTATCCGATGGTCTCTCAGTGTGACCAGCATGATGATGATGATGCTGCTGCTCATGATAGTCTTGGTGATGTTCGTGAGGTTGAACAGTGTGTGGTTCATGTCCCATTTCCATTTGTAAAATTATAATCGAGGAAGCGAACTATGACAAATGATTACTGATCAAAATCTCAATGCTTTTTCAACCACATTTTTAAATTTATACTTGAGCTGTTTGAAGTTAATATCATATTCAGAAAGTTTTTACTTTACTCAAAATTAGGTGTTAGCTGGCTGAAGGACAATAATTCCTATAAAAATTTAAGATCTAAAAATATTTTTAATATGAAATGACTTTAATAAATGTAGACAACAAAAAAAACTTAATTAATGCAGATGGAATTTGACCAGCTTTTAGTACGTCTTGATCCAATTACCCCTTGCTTTGTTTGAGCCTAATGAAATTCTCATGCCATCGGCAATTGCAATTAGTGCTCTGTTTAAGGCTTTCGGCAATTGCCCCCAAAACGTAAATGAAGCGGCCTCAATTGGTGCCAAATTGATGGTTCTCCTTTGCCTCAACCGCCATAACCGTCACGCCCTGTGTTTTAGGCGAAGCAACGTGAAATTTGAATGTCAATGTCGTGGCTCTGGCAAAAGCATTAACATAAATGGCATGTGGCCGGGGTTTCATTTCCATCAGCTGCAAAATCAATGCACTTGCCTGCCACTCGAGACAAGTAAGCAAATTTGCTGGCGCTAATGGCAAGCAATTTTTCATTGGCACTCCCACCAAGAGCGACACTAGTTCCTCTCTTGCTCATACCCTCCCCCCACCACCCTTACCATCACTCTGCAATCTACACCGATTCCAATCCCAATCCAACGACCATGCATATTAATAAAGATTTAAGCAGCAGGCAACAAAATTAAGTTCGTACACTGCAGCAGCTCATTTCAAATTGCTCACGAGTTGGCCATTAGATTGTGTAATACAAAAATATTAATCATACGCCGTGTTGTGCTGTGTTAATTTATGGCTCAGTCGCTGGCCGCTTGGCTGTCTGCGTGTTGAACACGATTTTTTTAACAGGACGTGCAGCAATTTCCTTTTTTAGAAGCTCTTTCTTCAGCTGATTTTTTTTTTTTTAGAGTACGTAAAGACATGAAAGACAAAATTCCGAGTTATGGAACAGTGACTTCCACATACCCTGTAGTACATGTTTCAGAATAACTAGTTGATCGCATATACACGCATATTAAATGTTTCCATTTCACAATCCTTTAGATAAGCATATATACCTTTGTAGTCTATTAGATTATAGGGTATTAAAAGGCGAAGCAATGCGAAGAGAGTGTAAAGTAGAAACAGAGAGAAAAAATTAAGCCACTAGCTGTCCAAGAGAACGCCCTGAACTGACCGCCCATTAATGCCCGTGTTCTCTACTGAAACACATTAATCATTTTGAATGCTTGCAGCAGCCAAAGCAGCATATTTTTTTGTTGTCTTTTTTTCGTTTTGTTTTGTTTTCATTCTTTTGGTTATTTGGGCAAGAACACAAAAAACAGAGACCCACACACACACACACACACACCAAAACCTACACAAAAGTCCAAGAACAAAGTAAATGCTGCATTAAATGCTTCTTTTCTCTATGCCTGCTCGAGCGTTTTTCGTTTCCGTTGCCCAAAGACCACAATTGTCAAGAGAAATAAAAAGCAGCATGGGGAACTTTGAAGCATAGCTGAATTACAAATGCTCTAAATGGGAATACATTGACCTATTTTCCTATTGACAGGCAACTTCTTTTCTATAAACCTCTGATTTCTTAACCATGGAAGCTTTAAGTTAGAAAACCAAAATGGCCAAAGAGTTGAAGCCTTACACATTATTCTATTTGATAATCCGCATCTGAATGTTCCCCTGTTATCTAGGACTGCATTGACCATTGTTTGTGCAGCTTTCAAAATATAATGCCACCAAATTTGGCTTAAAATATCTTAAACGCTTAGACAGAAGCCTCAGCGGATTTTCCGCTTTAGCTACTTGCTATTACATTCTTTATCAATTGTCTTGTAGGGCAAAGCGTTAATCATGCGGCATTTAACGAGACTAAAGCCGAGTACACTTCCACAAGACTGTGATTTCAATGGCAAAAGTTTTGCTTTTATTTTGCTGTTCACTTGGCCGGGTCTATGCGTGTCTGTCAATGGACGGACTCAGGGCGACAGCAATGAATTTCAGAAGTAAAAAAAGAATGAAAAATTGTGTTCCCTTTTGAGGTACAAAGAACAACACGCAGTTCCCAGACCAAGCCAAGGCCAAGACGTCTCTCATCCAAGCAGCCTTGCGTGTAATCGGGCGCCTAAGTCCATTTAATCAACTTAATTTTGTACAAATTCAGTTCACAGTTTTGTTCTCCTCACACTCTTGCTTTTTGGTGGTTCTTTCCTTTTTTGTTCTTTTTTTTTTCATTGTGACCTTATGCTAGGCCCAGCAGGACGACATTTAGTAAAACATTTTCCACAATTATAACAATTCTTTAGCAGAAGAGTGGAGGGATGCAGATTTCTATCGCTTCATGTTGAAATAACCTTGTTAGCGCTTGGTAATAATTTGCATAATTTGTTTTGAATACATTTTTCCAGGTGAATGTGTGTGTGGCATTAAATTTCAAACTTAGATGCGGCGTATACGTAATATTTTATTATGTATAAATGTAAATTGAATACTACAAGCTTACTGTACAAAAGTTTGAACAAAATCATGATGATTTTGATTAAATTTCATCTTGAATATTGTCAACTTACTTGAAAATGCAGAAGTTTTGCTGGAATCATGCTGATTTTGATTAAATTTCATCTTAAATCTTGCCACCTCACTTGGAAACTTTTTCTTGAGTTCATTTAACGAAATTTTTTACGGTAAATAAATTTTTAACAATAGCAATTGCCACTTTCTGGATAGCATATCGATTATCGATTGCATTATCGAAAACAAGAATCTAGTAGTCACTTAAGCGGCTCCATTTCTTTTCGTACGCCAAATGTGGCACTCACAGGAAATTAAGCTCAATTGGATTTCTCTGTTACGTGCTGTTGCCATTTTTTTCCAATTTTTTCTTTGGGGCTTCTGAAGGCTAACTACCTACCAAGCGAGAATGGGATTGCCACTTCAGTTTGAAGCCACTGCTGATTTATGTGGCAGAGTCTTGTTAACACTTGATGGTCCCTCTTGCGCCTGACAACTGCAGACATTCTGCCGAAACTGGCTGGCCGTTCAAAATTCTCTTTTCTCTGACGACCATTTATGATGTTTCATAAACGTCGCATTAGTGTCACACAGACGCGAAGGGGGAGGGGTAAAAAGAAGAAAGCTAAAAAATACGAGAACAATTTTTATAAAATGAAAGAAAAGCGCTAATAAAACTGCAGACTTTAGTACTTACGATACGATAAATTCTCTGCACCAATTTCGTTGCAATCGTCAGCTATTCCTTTTTTCTTTTTCAGGGGTTTTTTGTCTTTTTTAAAGCTATTTGAATACAAAAATCCGCTTAGTTGTAGGGGCGCACACACAAGCACACATCCTTTGTGGGTGCTATTCGTATGCGGGATGCGAGATAGGAGGCGTGGCCTTGTACACAATTTTTTTTTTTTTTTTTGTTCGTTCATGTTTGGTTCGCTAGATGGCATGGCGGAGCTCATAAAGTGGCATTGTAACATGGCAAAAGCAAAGGCAAAGGCAGCAGAAACGAGCGAGCGTAAAATCATCATTTATCAGCTAGCAGCAGCAGCAACAGTAAGGAGAAAACATCAGTAGAGCAGGAGAAACACCAAAGTAGCCTGGCGCCGTCAGTTTCGCATCACTTTGTCATTGTCATACCCTTTTCGAGTGTTCTCTGCTCCACTCCAGTGTACCTTCACAAGATGCTCGAATCTCAACCAAGTGGCTGGCTTAGTTTTTCTTCTGCTTTTTTCGTATTCCTCCCATCGGCCCGTTCAACTCACCGAATTTTACGTTGTTTATGTCTATGCTCAGCCCCCAAACCATGGCAAGAGAGCAAGCGAAACAGCAGGAAAAAATTGAAGAGGAATGTGTAGATATTTGCATATGGTACACCCTGCACAACCGTTTTCCAGTGTTTCGTGTACTTCCGCCACAGATGTTTGTTAGTTTCTGTTTGCCATTTGATATTTTTTTCGCCATGTTGGCGCCTGTTTTTTTGCTTCCGTTTCCGTGCATTTTGCACGTTTGCTCAACTTGTCAGTTTCAATAAGAAGAATGCATTCTTTCTTTCTCTTCGTATGTGTGTGTGTGTGTTCATGTCTCTCTCTTTGTTTGTTCATGAAAGTATGTTAAATTGTGCATTGAGTTGACATTGTGCTGCACAAGCCCAAAAGTTAAAATATATGTAGTATTGTTTAAAGAGAGTTTATCTTACAATTAGTTTGCTGTTTCAGGTCCGTACCAAAATTTCTCGTAACTTTTCTTAAATCAACAAATGAATAGCGAAATTTGACCTAATGTAAGCCTAATTACTTAATTACCTATGCATAATATTCGAATTAATCATGCATATTCAGTTAGCGAACTCGATGTCTATAAGAACAAATTTAGTGTATGATGGTTAGTTGTTCATAAATTCCTGATTTTGAACATTTCGATAAAGCTACTAGATAGTTTTTCGTTTACTTTGTTAACTTACCCAACCTATATGTGATAGCCAAATGAAACACAGATTCATTACGTTACATTCAATATGGTTGCTTTTGTATTTAATGCATGAGTTTGCACTGCACATTTTCTGGTGAGAGGGGGATAGGGGGGATGGCGATGGGTTCTGTTTTCAATAACAGAACACCCAATGCAATATGTTTTAAAGTTATTTTTGCAGTTTTTTATTTTTAAGCTTCATTCAAGGATTGCGTATGCATATTGTACTTAATTATTTGCGCCTAGTTTGCCTGTCATGTTCGTCTGCTTTACATTTATTCATTCATCAATTTTCATAATTTTCAATAGTTATGTTTATTTGACATTTGGTATTGATTTCTCTTATGTGTTTAAGGGTCAACATGAAGATAGAGATACAGAGATACAAATTTCTGTGTATGTATGTTTCACTTTGATAGTTTCTTTTGTTTTCTATTTTTCGATTTTTTCTTTTCTTCTCTGAATATCATTTTGCACATACACAAACAATAAAAACATGCACACTTAGTTCTCTATATCCTATGTATATATATTTCTATATATACGTATGTATATATATTATTATGGATATATATGTATTATTATATATGTTTAATAATTTATGTTCTTGTATAAGTAGGGTTGTATTACGCTTGCAGTTTTTCCTCAATCTAAACATAAAATTTAATGCTTAATGTTTGGTATCACAGAGAGGCGTGACTTTTATTTTAGTTAATAGTTATACAAAAATACAAACGTAAAGCCAGAAATATAATGCAGAAAGTTATAAAATACAATAACGCATAAACTTTAAAATAGTTTCACACTTTCAGCCAGAGCTGCACAGTGGACATCTGTATAAATATATGTACATGTACATATGTATATATATTTATTCATTCATATAAGGTATATAAACTATATAGTATTCAGAGATAGAGCAGCAGAACTTGACACTTAAAGTTCTCTCTTGGTATTTACAGTGGATAGTTTTTCATACTTGATTTTCATTCAGTTTATTTTAGTTTGTTTTTTATCCTTAGGTGTACTAATTTTCCTTTCATTTTTTAAAATTTATTTTCTCGCGCAAACATAAAATATCTATGTATATTATATATAAATCGAATTAAATTTAATTTTTGGCTCAGTTTTTGAGTATCGCAAAATCAACTAACTACGCTGGCAAATTGGTGGGGATAATTGAGGGAGGGGGAAATGGACAAAAGTAGGGACTAAGACTGGATTGGTATTGGGTGTGAGGGGATAAAAAGATACACTAGATTCGATAACGATTGTGTCTCTCATTCGGTGCTGATTGTTTTTGAAACATAAAAGGAACCGTAGAAACCTGTCACAGTTACAACCGTGTGTGTGTTTGTGTGTGTGTGTGTTTGTTAGTATTGGTGGATGGTTGTGGCCATTGGCCTACATTAATTGCTTAGTTCTACATGTAAAATTACAACAACAAGTTACATTTAGAGGAGTCGTCTACATATATTGTATATGGGGGAGGTGCACATATACAGAGATACGCACTACTAACACTACTACATACAAATACTTTTATGTGTGTTCAGTTGTGTGTGTGTGTTTAGGTGTGTGGGTGTGTTTACTATGCATGTAGAAGGAATGCAGAACCGATTCATTATTCAGACTCTGTTCTTTGGTTCTAGCCAAAATGATTTGGACTATTGCAAAATTCTCTGCTCCAAAACCACTTTGCGAACCATTCCTCTTACTTTCGAGATGGAGATCTTGTACTATTTAAAGGAAACTCTCGCGGGCTCCATGCCGCTCATCTCCCAGCATGACTCTCTGTGACGGAGGCTCGCCATACTGATCCTGATAGTAGTTCTCTCTCATCATGGTATTCAGACTAGAACAACGGAAATATAATATCTCCTGGAAAGGTTTGCGAAAGTCACGATTCAGTGTGGCATAGATAATGGGATTCAGCAAAGAGTTGGCATAGCCCAGCCAGAGGAAGAGGGACGAGAGTGACGCCGGCACATGCATTGTCTCGAATGGACGAATAAGGGCTAATATGAAGAACGGTAGCCAGCAAATGGTAAAGGCCGACATTATAATGCCCAGTGTGGTGGAGGCTTTCTTCTCTTTGGCCAGCTGAAAGCGCAGTTTCTTGTGATGTGGTGAGCCAAGCAGTCCAGTTGAGCCACTGACACCGCCGCCGCTGCCATGATGTCCTCCATGATGTGCAGCACTGCCTCCCCCTAGTCCGCCGCCACTGGTGCTTAGACCTCCGCAGGTGGAATATGTTAGCGATGTGTTGCCCACACTACTATGCCTTTGGCCACCACAATTGCCACTGCCCAGATCAGTGTGCCCCAAAGCCGGAGCATTATGGGCTGTGGGTGAGCCAGTGCCATTGAGAGCCTGCTGCAGATGTGTCTGCGCACGTTTCTCTTCGAGCACAATTCTTCTGGCCGCCCTGAAAATCTGATAGTAGACAAATAGCATCACGGACAGCGGTATGTAGAAGGATCCCAACGTGGCATAGATTTGATATGCAAAATTCTGGCACACCGTGCATATGGGTTCTCCGTTTTCATCCTCGTGTTCATTACCAAGGATGAGGAGCGGTGGCAGCGATATACAAGCGGCAGCTAGCCAAACTATTCCCACACAAAGCATCATACGGCGAGGAGTCCTCTTCACACCGTACTCCAAGGGTTTCGTTATCGCCAAATAGCGGTCCACTGAGATGGCACATAAGTTGAGTATGGACGCAGTGCAGCATAGGACATCAAAGGCCACCCAAATATCGCACAGCAAGGGACCAAAGTTCCATTTCTCTAGGACTTCATAGAGCAAGGCCATCGGCATGACCAGAAGAGCCACACATAGATCGGATAGGGCCAGTGAGACGAGCAGATAATTGCAGGGACGCCTTAGCTTCCTCACCATACACACTGCAATGCAAACAAGGACATTGCCGATCACAGTGCCTAAGATCACAATCAGTAGAACTAGGCTAACTACAATCGACTGCACCGGCGGCAGGACAAACTCGCCAGCCGCAAACTCCTCCAAGAATAGAGGAGTATCTGAGAGCGGTATTAAAGTTGTGTTATTATCAGTGATGCTGCTGGTTATACCTTGGTACGTAACGATAGCTATGGGGCTGCTGTTGGCAGCCGTTGGAGCTGACGATGACAAAGCAGTAACCGATGCTATAGCACCCAGGAAGGCGCTACTCGTATTGAAATCAGTGACTGTTTCTTCTGTGCCGCCATCCAATCGGGGTGTTGCTGCCGTTGTGGTGACCGTCGCCGCTGTCGCATACGCTATGCCACAGCTCAGGGATAGTATCAGCAATGTCAGTGTGGCCGTGTATATCAGCTTGTTATTTTGGGTCTGATGGCGTCGCCGTCGGGCTGCGACTGCTGTGGCGCAATCCTGCACAGGCGAAGCCATCAAATGATTTGTATCCGAAAATTTCTTACTCAATATTCTTATTTTTAATTGATATATTCTCGAATGCGTCCTGCAAGCAACAAAGCATCAGCATCCACCTGCTGCTCATCATCGTAAGCGTTGTCATCTTCATTATGGTAAGCATTTCCAGCCTCAACGCATTCATCATGAACGCGGACTTTGCCCCTGCTTAATTCGTTCCAATGTTGAAACGTTCGTCCAATATTCTCCTGTCATTAATCATAATTTCAATGAAAATAAAGACGTCTTATTCCGTGGCTGCTCTCTCACTCTCTTTCTCTGTGTGTGTGTGTGTGTGTTCAGTTCAGTTCGGCTTATGGTTGTTTTTGTTGCTGCCTCTGCCCCAAGCGCTTGCTTTTGTATTGCTTGATTACTAATTTGAATTGTATGTTTAGTTGCTCTCGCTGCCGCTGCTCTTCTTGTCCAAACAACCAGCGTGGCGTATGCTTAATAAATAAGCTGCTTGCGTATGATGCTGTAGAGCTTAATATACTGACTAGATCTTTGTAAGAAACCAAGCCATATAGAAATTCTCAATTTGAAGCCGTCAGGTGTTTGATTGTAATTCAACCTCTCTGATTGTCAAGTTAGCTGAAATGAAAAGAAAAACGACATCTGGTTAGATTAAAAAGTCGACTCTAACCATTTTCAAAGTTATTGAGAAATTACAAAGACAATGAGCAAATCATCCATGCCAAAACTAATACATTTCATTCTATCTGTTGACACTTCTTTAAAGAGCAAAAGTCTGTGGGCTTTCAAATGTTTTTAAGTCCCACTTAATTGGAGTTGATTTTCGAGGCTTATAAATATAATTGCGATAGTTTAGATTTTCATATTATAAAATTAAACCTAAATTTAATTTTAATCAGGCTGTTTAAAAAAATTAACCATAAATTTATATTTTTTTTGCATTATGTGCAGCTTTAAGCTGGGCTCTTTCATTCTTTTTCAATTTTTTTTGTGTCTCAGTACCAGCAACACACGCACATGTCGCCCTAATGATGGTCACAGTTGTTACGATTTCCAAGGCAGTTTTTCCTTTCCTTTTTATTTTTTATTTTTTGTTCTGTCTTTCTTTTTGTGTTTTAAACAATGCTGGTAGGAAAATAAAGCTGAGGAAGGAGCAAACAACCGCGAACATTTTCATGGCCGGCAGCCATTTGCAGATGGTTTGTATACCTACTAAGCATTTTCTCTTCCTCTCCCCATCAACAAGATGGGCATGACGATGATGAGGATGAGGATGTGAATGATGATGATGATGAATCATCATTGTGAATATATGGCATTTAAAAGAAGGGCGAGAAGAGACGCCTCGGCGTCCTTTTGTATTAATTTTCATACTTCCTTTGATTATTGAATTGTTTGCAGGGAAGGACCTTTATTCTTTACCTCCTCCGCCCTACTCTTGACCGCTCTTCAACATGCGAAACAAATAAATAAAAGAGCAGTCAAAAGGCGTCGTCTCCCATAGTTATTCTTGTTGTTGCTGGCTTTTTGTTTGCAGCTTCCGTTTGACGTTTTTATATTTATTTTGGCCCTAAGGAGAATCTGAGTGTGAGGTTGTGAAACCGCAAGCGAAAAATACAAATTTATACATTTCAGTTCTTAATTGAATTCCATTACAAAAATGGGAAATGTTGCATGGCAGGCAGCTATGAAGGCCACCGCCAAGAAACGCGTCGACGAACTTCTCACCCAATTGAAAATGGCTGAAGAAAAAAAAAAAACACGGAGACCATTTTGGCTTCTCCTTTATTTTGCACTTTTGTTTTTCTTCTTTTAGGGCTCTCATGTGTCTCAGAGAGTGCGCGTAAATTTATTGAAAACAACTGGAGTCTGAGTCTGAGTGCTGATAATTGAGACAACATTACGGGGCATGGCATGAGGCGGGTCGAAAGCTATGTCTAGACAGCCAGACTTTTCACACAATCAAAGTGTACCAGGTGCATGCCATCGACTTCCATTCGAAATCGTGTATAATCAGAGAAAAAAAAAAAACGTAAAGTTAAAGCCAACTAAGCGTGCAAATCGGGGCACAATGGCAAAATACACGCCCGCATAATTAAAAAATCTGCTCTATGCTTAAAATAATATTCATAAATTAAACCGAATTCAAAAGCAAGTGGTGTGAAAGATACTCGATATATACAAAGATAAATTCAGTTTTCAATTAAATTGTGTAAACATTTCCATAAACTCTATAACTCTATTTTATACATGTATTGTGCACACAATAATAGAAAAAAATAACTGCATATAAATAATTTATCAATAATATGGACAAAGTGATACCCAAAGGACTCAGAAATATTATAACAGTTAATGAGTTCGAATAGTTGTTTAGAAAAATATTTGAAAAACTGGATAGATTTAAAATGCAATAACTTACAGTCTGTTATTTAAATTTGAAAACAATTTTAAAATTTTTAGTTTAGAATACTAAAATATGAGTTTGGCGATTTGGCGCACTAGAAGCATTTCTTATTAATAAAAACAGTGCACATTTAAACAAGATATGAGTTATAAGACAGTATATATGAACAATTAAAAAATGCACCACTCTCCTCTACATATACGTTTAAAATAAAATAAAATTTTCAATAAAAGTATCCAAACTGCTGATCAGCTGCATCAGAATTACCTCTTCATATCCCTTGCTAAAATTTTAGAAACTACCTTATTTAAACTAAAATGTTTCATTGTTCAAAATAGATATTAGTTTGCCACAAGCAAGATAGGATTAAGTCTTTACGATTGTTCACAGATATTCCATAGAACAAATGAAACAGAAAACTCAATAAACTGTTGGCCAAACAAATTGGGTGTGTGTGTGTGTGTGTGAGTGTTTGTGAGTGTGTGGGACTAAGATAACACCATAATTATACATATTGTTGTTTTTTGCTCTTTACGCTTAGTTTTGCATAATTTTGAAACAACATTTATGCATTTCTATTTTGTCGTGTGGCATTTTTGATATGGCATTTTGTGTGGAATATCAACAGGAAATTCAAAAGTAATTAACATTTGCATGATTTTATGATATTATAATTTGGTTTTGTAAGTGCATTCATGTGTTCATTTATGTTAATAAACTGAGTTTAGTCCATTGGCGCGGCAGGTCAACAAATTGGTCCAATTATTTGCTGTTGGCAAACACATCGTAAGCCGCTTAATGCCCTGGCCGACTGTGGCAGACAGTATTTGGTAAATCTCCTGTCACAAATGTTGACTTACATTTGGATCAGTAGCAGCAGCACATAAATAATGAAATTTAATTATGACTTTTCTGGGGAATTGCCGCAAGCTTAAAAATTTCCACCCAGATGGAGTTTTTCTGCTGCCTGCCTGCTTGCCTGCCTGCCTTTTTTTTTTTTTTGGTTTGGTTTTTTCATTTATAGTATTGCTTAAGCCGTCAGCAGGTTTTAATATTTATGGCCCTGTTCACGTGCCTTCGAAACAATTTAAAGTCTTTTTTTCACCTGCCTCGCATTGTAGTGTAGTGGTATGTACGTATCTGGCCGCATGTCTAGGCACTATTTGACATTTTGTGAAGCAACTTTTGCTGAGAACTTTTCAAATATTTGGCAATTTCATTGGTTTACTGCAGAAGCCACACTGCGGCAGGCATCTTGGGGTTAGCCGCAGTCGCTCGAGTTTGAAGGGTGATGCCAGAGTGAATCTGAAAGATTTATTTCAGTCAAACTTTAAATACATACCCATACCGAATATCTTCTATCTGTGTGCGTATAGTTTCAGACAAAACTTTCAAATTTGTTTGTGCAAGCCATTTGTAAACGTGGTTTGTTTTCATTTTCCACTGGCGCCATTTTCATGGGCGTTGGTGTGTAAACTTATTTTGCGTTTAACTATATAAATCTTGGCGAATTTTAAAGCCTTTAGAATTGACTATTTGTAGTTTATTTGGTCACTATCTTAATGTTAGCCATCTCAACGAGTATTAAGTGCTATGCAAATTTAACGCCTCAATCTCAATTATTTTTTTTACGCTTGACACCAAATATTTGTTTATATTATCGTATCATAAATGTCTGTGTGCTGACAAATTCTCTTTAGCAAGCTTTGCAAACTAAAGCTGAGCTTATCTTCGGATTCTCTTTGCCAACTCTTTCCCCTGACCATGCTGCAACAAAGAAACACATAAAATGCTTTTAAAAATCATCCAGCATAAAGTTAATTTTTCAAATATTCCAAGCAATTGTTCCTAGAAGCAAAATGTGCCCCACAGCAGCCACTTGAATGCCGAATGCAGTGCAGTCAGTTGCTGGTTGCAGTTTATGGTCTGTTGCGGACCAAACAGACTTTGGCTTGGCTCGGCTTCGCTTCGCTTTATATATCCCGACGCCACCCAGGCGCATTAAAGTTGATTTTTTCTTTCGTTTTTCTTTTGGCCGTGCAGTGAAAATTGCAAAATAAATTACTTAAAAGTAGAATGACAGAGAGGTTGAGTGGAAAAGAAAATGGGAGAGAATGGAGGATAAGCTACAATATATACATTGCAAAAACTTGACTTGTAGCGCTCTACCCTGTCATTCAAGTGTCCGACAGCGGCTAACGGGCTAAATCCCTACAGCCACGAGATTCATGCTTAAAGTGAGTTGAGTGTTTGGTGTATTCGTTCTCTTTTTTTTTTTCTCAGTCTTATTTCATGTGCTCGCAAACACATTTCAATTATTGAGTCATAAAATTTGATTTCACATCAAGCTTGTTTTTCAATTTTTGTCGGCATGCTGCTTATTTATGTTATGTGTTATCCTCGGAGCTTTTGCCATTTGCCAAGTGCCTGATGTAATTTCAACCTGACACGTCACACGGGGGACAGACAGAAGAATGTATGCACGGACGGATAACCGTATAGACAGACAAACGACCAGACTGACAGACGACAGGGACACGCACACGCCTTGAGAGCACACAAAATTGCTGTAAATGGATGCGAGTTAAAAAGCCAGCAATTTTAAATTGCTGCTGTAGACGTTAGCTTCCCTTTTTCTCCCTTTGCCTCACATTTCGAACTCTCATTTTCCTGCTTTTCGGGGTTTGTCTGTTTTGAGAGGAAGAATTGGAAAAAACGGGAGCATGCCCTGTCGAATTTGTGTGCCTGTGTGTGTGCGTCTCTGGGTGATTTTATGGAGGATTCCTGCGCACTTGATGTTTATGTGTCAAGCTGCTGCTGGTTTGCGTTACTTTTTCTTCTGCTACTTTTTTTAATGTCGGCATGGTTGTAAATAATGAATGCGTTGATTTCGAATCATATATTTATGCCAAGCGGGTGTACACTATAGAACAAAGATTTTAAACATTTAGGTAACAGGAAATACGACTACTGAATACTACTTTTTTTGCACCCAAAGACATTCAAACAAATATATTCTCACATAATTTTTCGACGCATTAAATGATTGCTTTCCTAAAATATAAAAAACACTCAACCATACGGACGAAACAATCAGAAAAGAGCTTAATCATTCTGCTATATGCATTTTTCGGAGATTTCCAGGGCTCAGCCGATAAGTATGCAACAAAATTGTGCTAAGCTGATTTTGTTCTTATTTTGTTTTGGTTCGCTAGTGTAATTCAACTGTTTATGTAAAATGGCATGGCAAACTGCTTCATATGTGTGTGAGTGAGGATGTGCTTGGCACTGTATGTATGGTAAGAGAGTTATGTGTATTTGTTTGTGTGCATAATAAAATTTGCACACAAAACATGTGTAGAGAGACGCCCAGCAGTGGAAACATTTTCCAAAAGAATTGCTTATCGTTTGGATGTTGTTTTTGTCGTTGTTGTTGATGTTGTTTCTTAGTTGACATTTTCACTGGTGTTTCATTTTTGATAATGTTTTCCCTTTTTTGCGTTCAAAGCTCACGTAGGCGTATGAGTGATATGATTTGCATTTACATACATACACATATACAAACAAAATGTGTGTGCTGTAATAAGGCATTGAATGTTACATAAATTGTGGGTGAAGTATTATTTTGTTGAGAGACGTTTTTTACGTTGCTTTTACTTCCGCTGTTTGAAGAAAAGAATTCCTTTTGACATTACTCGAGAACAAGAAGCATTTATGTGTTGGCATCTTTTGTTGTTTCGCATTTTACATTTAAGTATCTACCGCAGTATTCGAAAACACATATTTATGTGAACAATTCATTTTGTTTGTTCGTCCCTTCTTAAGAATTTTTTATTTGTTTCTTTTGCCTGCTGCTGATATGGCTGACATACCAACATAAATGTTAATTTCACCAAGTCAAACATTTGCTGTTTGCCATTTTGCGGCATAAACCAAATTTATTGGTTTTAAAATTATTTGTCTGACGCACAGTGACATCATCATAAAAATTTAAATATTTTGTTTGAATTTCATCCATGCATACATACATATGTATGTATATATGTATGTACATACACAAAAACTCATATTTTGATGTGGAGACAATTTCAATGCGAATTTTATATTGGATATAAAATGCCTTTAAAGTATTTGCAATTTACAATTTTATTACGTATTCTATTTCAAATTGAATAGCCACTTTTGTTTGACGACATTCGAATTCAGAAATAGTGTGAATTCTTTAACACAATCTTAGCAAACAAAGGTCACCATTGCTTAAATATGTATATCAGTTTATTCGTTTCGCTCATCTTAAAACCAAATTGCGTACATTCACATCCTGCATCGGTGGCAATTCCTCAATGCAGTGCAATATATACAGAAGAAAATGCATTCTCTTGGCAAACAATTTTTCACTCAATATACTCGTGACTTTTATGAGAATTTTTCAAATGTGCTCTTTGTCCCTATGTACTACTTACTTGCCCCCTCCCCTTAGCTCCTTCTCATACTCCTTTTCATTCCTGCAGCTGCTCCATTGGAATGTTGCTTTGGCTATGATCTGAGAGTGAACCATAAAATGGATTTTATGTGAGCTATCAAGATTACTTTGTGCTCTTCTATTTTCCACTAATTGAATTGTTTATAATAAATGACGTAAATGTTAGTATGCGAGTAAATTGTATTAAAACAGACATATCTGGAATAGATATTAAGACAGTAAAACCGTGCACTGACTTTAATTAGTAAAGTTTAAATCAACCAATTCTTTATGTGAAGTAAACTTATTGCATAGCATTACATCGATTTTATTCCTCCAGTATTTTAAAACCAAACCAGATCTTAAATAAAGTTAAGCCTTATTAAACCATTTCTAGGCAAATGTAGGTCTTTTGTATTATGTGATAGGTAAACACTTACCGTATTCTTGAAGCTTGTCTGTAAGTCTTTCTATCTTTCGCTTGACGCAGCTGCAATGAAAGAGATAATTCAGTTAGTAGGGACTTATATAAAAGTTATGAAAGTAATTAACATGCCTAAACGTATAATGAGAGTTAAGGCAGTCGTTCCATCAATGCCTGAAGAAGACTCAGACACCTTTTCACTTATCACACAATCGCACACACACTCACACTCTCTCACTGACATGCATAAGATTATTCTTTATGTAAATGCCTGTAATAAGCTTCTGTATATTACCGCTGTGTGCGTGTGCTTCAGACGGCATCAATCATACGCCATGTTGTGCTCCTCTGAACTTTGGCTAAACATGCGGAAACGTTAAAGAGAAGACACATACATTTCCACATACGCACGCATTTGACTGTAAGGCAAAATTGAAAATTTATCGTCTAGAACGAACACAAATACCCCGCTCTCTTCCACATTCTTACATACACCGACACACAAACACGCAGTTTGCCACAACATGAACATCGAGCGCCAACAAGAAATTGTCAGCAACAAATTTGCCAGCAGCCAGACACGCCTTTTAACCAAGTTGAACTGTTGCATGCGCTTCATCAACATCATGCTTAGAGCTGCATTGCCGACATTGTAGACATGGTAGCGAACGAGAATGAAAATGGAAAATAAAGTGAGCGACAGAGAGACGGAGGGATTGAAAGAAGGAGATATTGCAACTGTATGCGAATGAAAATGAGAAAATCGTAGCCAACAATGCGTGCTAAGAATTGCCCAACAACTGCCACATGTGTCTGCCAGCCAGTCTATATGCCGTTCCCCCGACTCAACCAGTCAAACAACCAAACAACCAACCAACAAACAATCGCTCAATATTCAATGACTTTGCTTGCATCATTTATGTCCAAATTTCCATTGGAAACTAGCAATCTGAATCATTCGACATACCAGAGACGCCAAATTTGCCGATACTTAATGAAAACTTTAAGATGAATAATTTTCTCTTCCAAATTTAAAACGTTAGTTTCAATTCTTTCAAATATTAATAAAAGCTTTTTTTTCTATATGTAAGTATAATATAATACAATTTTACCTAATCCCTAGTAAGGTGTAAAAATATTTGAGATGCATTTACTCGCGGTGGTAAAATGACATACAGACTACAAAAAAATGTGTTGTGGAAAAGAGAGAGGCATGTTGGTTGCTTTTTGTGTGTGTGTGTCACAGGATAAAGATAATCAACTTCTGTCATCAGGGCGAATGCGGCTTGATACACGTAGCAACAACTCGACATTTTTTAATTGAGTTTACGCTTCGAATGAGCAAAAAGAGAGCAAGCGAGATGAAGTGAGGAAAAAGAGTGAGATAGCAACTGCAGTCAGCAAGATGAGCGTTATGAATGCGGCAAGGACTGCCAGGACTCCATACGTATGCACACTTGCTGTGTGTGTGAGTGTTTGTGTGGGTCTGGCGCATTATTTGCACTCAACTGAAATTGACTCGCTTTGCGGTTCTTACACTTGCTGCAAGTTCCCTTTCACACACTCTCCAATACACACACTCTCCAATACACACACACACATTTACAGATGACTATTTGCCAAGCTACTGTAGTTGCCGCAAAAGATTTTTAATTAAGTTAATGAAGTGCATTGTGTGGTTTTTGGTCACAGGCTGCATTGCGAGTAGCTGGCTAAGAAGTTTAGCTCACTTTTGATTATATCTATTATATTTAGTAATGAGAGTCTCGAATATACATTACAAAGATAAATGGGCACAGAATAGTTGCCATTTATACTGGTGAAAGTAAATAGTAAATATTTATGACGTTGCGCTGAAATGTTACGGTGGTTGAATAGAGGGCGTTGAAAAAGAAATGGCAAAAAAATGCAATCAAAAACGTGAGAAAAGTTTCTATTGCATATTTATGTGCGCAGCTAGCGTAAATTGTGAGAAATGAAAAAAAGAGAAACGAAACGAAACTGTGTTAGCATTGTTGATTTCAAAATGCTCTGCTTGGGCTACGAATATATAACTGAAACTAGTAAATCTAGTTGCAACCAGTGTACAGTTATAATGCACTTTGCAATAAACATACCCAGTAGAAAGTATAATGAATAAATATAAAAATATGGCGCGAATCTGTTGGGTTTATGGAGAGAAGAAAGGAAGAAGAAAAAGCTTTTGAAAATGTTCTGCACCAAAAATGGTTTTCAATTTAGTTAATTTATGGCTCGCATTGTTGGCATTCGGCAGGAAAAGCGTCATCGTTTACTCTGCACAATGGCCATATTTATAGCCATTTTATTTTGCCATTTCAATGCAATTATGTACTATATATATATATGTATATATAATTGTATTTTATGGTGAAGCAGCCAGCTGTGTCATTTGAAAATGCATCCCAAAATACAAACAATAATAAGCTCCAAAAAAAATATAAATAAAACAGCGACGCAGAATGAAACAGCAAAAAAAATATAACAAAAAGTACAGAAAATCCGTCTGCGAAATTCAGAATTTTATCAGGATTGTCGTAAATCCAGGAGCACACAAGCATACCTCACTGCACCACCCCTCCGTCATTGTTAGTTAAGTGCAAAGTTTTTAAACGTTGGTTAGTAGCTGCTAATTAGCATAAAGTTTCCACTGCTTTTAGTTGTTTAGCTGGAGCCGGCATATGAGCTAAGGGGGCATAACAGTTAGCTAGGCACTTCACATAGAGATGACGGCGCAAGGAATAAGTCCATTCATTTTCCATGCTGGTTTTTGACAACGTCACTTTTCTTAGAACCATCTCCATGACAGTGCATTCTCTGGTTAGTGTTGGGCCTTTCTTTGTGCCTTCTGCCCGGTGGTGCTATTCTTCATTTCCTTCCATGGCACTTTGGCCTGGCGCCGACACAGCTGTCGCTTTTGTTTGGCTTGAAGCACGTCTCGCTCATCTCTTTGATAAATATTAGTTTAATTCTGGCGTTTCTCCTTCTTTTTTCTTCTTTTCTTTCAAGGCTACCAAAGAAGCTTCAGCTTTCAATTTCAGACAGCTCAGCGGGTTGGCAGTTTTGGTCCTTGCCTTGGCCCGCTCTTTAGTGGCTCGTTATCAATTTTATATTACCCGAAAACGCATTTTAGCCCATCCTTTTTTTTTATTTTTTTCCACTCTGTTTTGTCTTTGTGTTTGGCGTTTTTATATTTCTTTCTCGTTTGGCTAAGTGAAAAATGTAAATATTGGTATTTCATTGAAATTCGAGAATATCAGAATAAGGACGCGACAGTTTTATTACACGATCAATTTTGCTCAAAATAGAAAAGAAACTCAAGAAGCATTTACAAAATAGGCGGAAGGAAATTTAAGATAAATGGGTTTTCGGCATGAATAAGATAGACTGGCAATTGCTATCTTTGAAATTAAGTTGCAATTTTAATGATTAATGATGATAAACAAGAATGTTTTAAGTATCAAGGCTATACAAGGTTTGTATCTATTTGAGAATTGGATATCTTTGTGAACAGTTTTCAATTAAAGGAGAGCTAAAAGTTGAGTTAGCTACGAATATTATATGAAACATAAGCAATCTAAATAATCAGAATGCTTAAATTTACATTAAGAATGAAACTGTTAAAAGTTTAAATGAAATTTTAAACGTTGTCTTTGACAAAAATAAATTAACGTGCTTTAATCTTTGGGCGTTTGGGATTTTGAGTGATTTCCTTTACCTGTGTATGTGGAATCTTTCTACATTCAATCATCAGCACTCGCTTTGGCATGCTCAATTTGATTCTTTGTGTTGCCATTCAACGAACTAGCAATCGAATTTCAGATACTTGCAATTTGCGGCATTCAAAAGAAGGCAAACGCAATCAATTCTTTGCTTTTGCCAAAATTGTCAACTGACAACAAGAAATGGGCCACTGGCAATCAAAACCTTGATGCATTTCACGTTTGCCTTCATTGAGAAAAAGTTCCCATTATGTGTGTGTGTATACATATGTGTGTATTTACATATATACATATGTGTGTGCGTATTTGCCATTTCATTCATAAGATACATATGTATGTATGCTGGCGCGTTCCTCACAGTACTCTGACAAGCTGTTCAGACATTCACCAGATTTTCAAAATGCTGACAGACACGTTTCTTGCATAGAATATCAAGGAAACCTATTCTACTTCCTCTGGCACTCTCATGACATTGCTTACGTCTTCCCTTCTTACTTTTCATCTTTACGATAGAATTATGATTTCTTTATGACGCATCAATGTGACGTTTGAATTGAATTTTTTCATTTTTCGACTTTTAGCTTGTTTATTTCACTTTTTTGGCAATGATTCCTATGGATTTTTGTCCAAAAAGTTTTTTTTTCCTTTACTGTGCGCTCTGACATGAAACGTATGCTAAATTTAGCCAAAGATAAAAACAAAACGACAAACCGATGAAAAAGAAACGCAAAGCTTAGAAAGAAAAAGTTTTCTTTACTATTTGATGGATTTTCTTTTGTGGGCACTATGAAGTTCTGTATAATATACAGGTACGTCAGGTACAAATGTCGTTTGTTGATATCAAGTCACGCAAACTTCAGGTTCAACACTTTGCTTGTTCAATTATAAAACTAATTGCATGGGAACAGATTTGCAATTATGGCAAACGAACAGATTGAAAGTTGTGGGAATTTTCCTTTTGCATTTGTCAATAAATAGCTTTTACCCCATCTATTCTGGTTACGACCTCTTTAAATTTCTCATTGATTTGTCTGCTGGTGGCGTTTGTTTGAACCTCTTCGCCTACTTTCAACGTTTCTCCGTTAACTCCTGCACGCAGAAATTATTTTCTCCCTTAAGGCGGTGTGCGATAAAAATGCAAACAGCAGCAACAGTTGCCCACCCATGGAGCAGTATGAAGGGCAAGCAAACTGACCATAGCCCGAAGACAGCCTAGGTAATAAACATGCACCTGTTGCTAGGGCGGAAAAGGTTGCACAACGTACAGCTGCATCCGCACGCCGGAGTAACCCAATGAAAAGCAAATGAAATTTCCCCCCAAGAGCCAACGGCAAATAACATGAAGGAACCAGCTATGCAAGGGAAAACGTAGTAAGTATATATGTAGATATATCTGTAAAATGTATATTAAACGATTCCGAATGAAATTTTCATTGCACAGGTCAAAGTAAAAAGATGCAATTTCATTTTTACGATTGCTGCTCTTAGCGAAACAAAAAATTCACATAAAAGCCAAGAAGCTCTGCATATTAAAAGCAATTCAATAAAAAGACGTATTAAATCAGAAATTAAAATATAAAAAATATTGTTTGAATCAAGAACTCGATTGCATAATTGCAGTAGTAAAAATATATGCAAATTATGCCAAGATTATTGCTTCGTAGTCAATTTTGCCTAATACAAAACGTGAGGGCCTCTTCGAAGTTTGTATACTCTTGACAAATTTTTCGTTACTCTTTCCTTGCCCATAGTCTGAAGGCTACTTTGAAAAGTGCACATATCTGGCCAAAATGATTACACCATATTTGCAAGGGTGTAAAAGGCATATTCGATTTGGTCAGAATTTTGGGAAACTTCAACACAAACTTCCATTCCATAATATTTACTTAACTGATTTCTTGGCCATAACTTGAATTTTTCAAGGGGAGAATTTAGTTTCACTCACCTTTTTTTAGGGGGAAAAGTGGCATTTTTCCACTTTATAAAAACTTATCAGCAAGTCTTTTCTTTTTTTTATTGTTTTGCATTCTGCAAATTCCACAGGGTATTTTATATTTTAAAAATAATAACGGTCGCCATACTTGGCATGGGAATTTAATTAAAAAGTTTTTTTTTTCCCTGTCGCCCCAGCAACACGCAGAAGAAGAACAGCAACAACAATAACAAAATAACAACCAACAGGCGACATAAACAACAATGTCCTCTATCTATTCTGGGTATAAACTTTGGCGCCTATTTTCCGAGCACTTTGAAACTTGCAACTCGGGTAGATGCCTAGTGTGTTTATCAGGCGAAACTTTTTGTTGCGACCATACAAAGTTTTTTTCTTGTAGAGTTTGTTATTATTATTTTTGTTTCTAGTTTCACTTGGCCGACAGTATGAATTCATCAATTTCGAGAGTTTCTTGGGCGTAAGTTTTCTGCATCATGAAATATAAACTAAAGGCAAGCAGAAGAAAAAAAAATTTGCATCGCAAAAAGCTCATTATAAATTGGCATCTGACAGCAACTGCGATTGCTTGACCAGGAATGGCGATAATTGGCGAAAGAGAATGGGAGAAATTCCACTCGTTGGGGCAAGAAGCATAACGAGAAACTATCTGAAAGTCTCAACAATGGCTGCGTAAACAGTAAAAGGGCCAAATTAAATGTTAGCTACTGGGTTACTCTGAACCATGAACCTTTTCATTTCTTACGACCAACAATGGTGGTTCGCCTGCTGCTTCAGCTTCTTACAGCCAATTGAGCGTCCATCCAATTGAGTTAGAATTTCCATTCAAGTGCCAATTAGCTGCGGTTTCATTTCTAGCTGGTCTTTGTTCCAAATCAACTCCGCAAGTCCGCTAGCATTTGATCTGCTTCGGTGCTTTGTCGATTTTACAAAGAAACAAAAAACCCAGTGAGTTCACTTAATGTCCTAAAAGTAAGGATGCGGCGTTTTTATTTCGCTTCCATTCCCAACGTTTCCTAGCTTTCAACCGCTCTCATGCAATTTCCGGCCAACCGGGTGCATCTTCATCCGTCAACGGTCTGTGGCTAATTTGCTCAAATGCCTAAAACGGAACTTCCAGTCAGAGTTCTCTAATTGAGGCAACCGACCAGCCCAACTGACTATTCACAAATTGTTGTCTGAGCTAGGAATCGGATTTGTTTCGCAATGCTACACTGTTCAATAAATATGGTTGAACCGAACGAATTGGTAGTACTGAATGGAAATCAATAAGCACATACTTCACCCACCATTGTGAATTCTTTCCCATCTTTGTTGGCTAGTGTATGTAGTATAGTCTCCTCTGGTCGCTATTCATTCCCCCAGGGATGATAACTGTCTGCGTCTGACAGAATTCAGACCAATGGTATGTGCATTATCACAAATTATGTCACGTATCAGAAACTTTTAAAGTGCTTAACTTTTATCGCATAATTGAACTATGAGGCGGTTAAGTTTTTGTTCGTTTTCATTTTGGATTGGGTGAATGAAAAAACTTTTTAATATCAACATAAACACACATTTTCTACTTTTACTCACTCTGCTAGCCAGGACAAATCCTCTTTAACGACCGAAGGGTACAAAGATAGGAGATACTATAGATATCCATGCATGTGTCGCGCCGTCGATTCGCCAATCAACATCATAGTCAGCGATGACAGCAACTATAACCGCAACCATCACAAATGCCATTAGTGAGTGGCGGACAAGTCGTGTCATGGACCAGCCAAGGGAGGACCAAGGACCCAGGACAACGTAGCCAACAAAAGCAATAGGAACAACAATGCAATGGCATTAGTGCCTAGTGCTAACGCATCGTAAATTGAGATTTCTATTTATTGTCGGCAACATCAGCCACAGCCGGAGTGGAAGCCGCATCTCTCAGTGGCAGTGGCATCCGGACCCCGCCGCAAGTTCGTATATCTGTCAGTCAATCCAAAACCCATTCTGTCCCATTCAGTTCAGTCCAGTTTAGTACACTTTCGCCCACTCAGTTCAAGCCATGAACTTGACGCGGTCTGGGAACTTTTATAAAGTCGCTTTAACATTTTTAATGGACTTTTAAGTTTGCTTTTATTGTTTTTTGTTTCTTTTCTTTATATACGAATATATAAGTATATTCTATACCCACACCATCTCCCTTTTATACATACATACATATATAAAAATACATTTTGCATGAGTCGTCGTTTAGTGTCTAGTTGTTGTAGTTTCTGCTCATGCCCCTTGCAACTAAGTGGAATAGAAATAGCGTAATATATATTTTTTGTTGTATTTTTAATGCGGGGCAAGTTAAAAGCAATCCACTATGATACTACTGGCCATTAGTGAAAATGTATTGTGGGTCAAATAAAATCCACACTAAAATAATAGATTCCTTACAAAATGTCCCTCGCATTGGAGTCATAAACTCATTCGTTTAAGTTTACTAAACTGAAATAAAAATGTACCTCTCATAAGTTCACAACACTATCGAAAGCTACTAATGCATTTGGTATTTATTTAATCGATCTCTTACTGTTAAAGCATTCAAACTTCTTGTCTATTCGTTTGCCATCACAATTTTTGCCAAATGCTCCTTATGTCAGCTATCATGCTCGAAGTGCTTAGCAAATACAATTAACAATAGTTGCACTTAGTAATATTACACACGAAGACACATAAGTGGACTACTTCTTGCTTGGTTGTCATTTCCAAATTTCTATTTTCATTATTATTTGAATCTATCAAGTTGTTTGTCTCTCACTTTGGCGATATGTTTTATCTGTCAACTAGTTTTCGGTGCCTATTCTTAGGCAAGGCAAGCCGTGTCAATCATAGCGAAAAGCCCCCGAAGGATCCCGCCAGTTGACAGTTGTTTGATAAGAAACTTGTGTTGATGGTTGGTTGGGGTTTTGTATTATGGAAATTAAATTGATATTTAAGTGACACCCAAAGTGAGCAAGATAAATTTTTTGGTTGACGGACAAATTGTTTCGTCCATTTTATCCATTCCTATTTTGCTCGTTGTTTGTTGGAAATGAAATGAAATGAAATTTTGATGAGCTTAAAGGCTGCTTAGCAAAAGAAAAGTTTTGTGGGTTGTGTTAAGACGGAATTGTTGGTGGATCTGGAGTCAGTGTCGGAGTCATTAGGTTTGGTGTTGTATTGTTTTGACGTGCCCAATGGAAATTTGCCAGGAAAGTCTAATGAACCAGCAGTCCATCTGTGGGAGTGCGGCTCTTAGTGTGTGTGTGTGAGTGAGTGTGTGTTCAAGCATGTGCGTGTGCGTGTGGTCAGCTTATGGCTTGCGGTCTAGGGACTCTGATATTTGACCTTTTAGCTTAAGGGCTTGCCAAGTTTTAGCTGAAAGGTTTAATTAATATGCAAATTATTTTAGCATGAGGCTAGACGACTGTATGGCAGGGAATATGATAGGTAGGTACTTGTTTCATTTGTTTAATTAAGTTGAAGCGAGTTAACAAATTTAAGTAATTTTGGCTTAACATGATTTTCCACATGAGCCCGAAATTTGCAATGCATATTTAACTTTTCTCTTTTGACCACAACAACTTTCTCATTTCATGTTTGCAATTTACAGCCAATGGAAAGAGTTTGGAGTTTACTTTTGGTTTTTTTATTTTACAGTTTAACCTGGAAGTTGAAAACCTTCACATTTATAAATATTTATGTTGGACAACCATTTTGACGTGTATCTGGCAGCAGGTGACACACAAGAACAACACATTGCTATTGCTATTTGCAATTCGAATGCAGATACATTTCCGGTTTTCGAAAATGCATTTCCGCTTCCACCAAACTTCCGTCTGGCTCTGACTGCCTTTCTCTTCCTCTCAATTTCTGTCTGTTTGCACGCACAAATACTTTGTGGATTTTGTGACAAACATTTTTAACAAGCTCGCAAACATTTGCCGTTTCCCACTCGTAACCATCTACCACGCCTTCCCTACCCCTGTGGGCCACTTTGCCGCCTAATGCACTTATTTGGCCATTCAACCAATGTAATTTGGTTACACAATTTCGATACGATTGAATGCATCGATTGGTCAGGCAATTGGAAATTTATTTTGATATTTTTTATTAGTATATTGTATGGGTTTCAGTTGACAGTTCATGAAAATAACAAATTAAATACATTTCAATTACAACTCTTGAAAAGTAAATTAAATACTCCTACCACAGTGAGGAAGAGAGAGGGAAAGATGACTACATATCTCACACCTACAAAGAATTCGAGTACTTTTCCAACCCCCTGCAATTTCGCATTGTTTGCCAACTTTTTCATAGTTCTTCTTTTTTAGCCACCATTTGAAAGCTTCCTTTCATCCAACCACCACTTCTGGCCTCTTCATGATGCCACAACACGGGCAATCTCCAGCAAAAGTGCTCGACTATATGCGTTTGCCATATCGAATTTCACACTTTTTGGCTCTCAAAAAAGGCAATCATGAAGCACATTTTGTTCGACATTTTGGCTACGTCGACAACGCCTGCATTTGCAATGCTTTTAATCATGTTTTTTTTTTTTTTTTTTTTTTTGTATCCAGAATTTATATTTTTGCGACTGTTACCAAAGTCTCCTTTTTTCATTGAGTAATGTCATAACCACAATTTCCAGTGTTTTTTTTTTTTTTTGATACAAGGTCATTATATGACGACTGCAAAATGTCGAAGTGCGAAAAAAATATTTCAAGTTTTACTTTTGTACATTTAAAAAAATGTTTAAAAATTAAGCAACTCCATTACCAAAAATATTTCAATATAGATTCCACACACTATTGATTCTATTTGTACAATTATGGGCAAAAAAAAACCTTAAAATACAGTAAAATCACGCACTATTTTAAATTAAATTATTAAATTAAAAAATATAAGTCTTGCTCAAATGTATTTAAAATTCCACATCTATTTTTGTAGATATTTTGATAAACATTATGCAATCATACATGAACGAT
This sequence comes from Drosophila equinoxialis, assembly GCA_018150345.1. Lineage (NCBI taxonomy): Eukaryota > Metazoa > Arthropoda > Insecta > Diptera > Drosophilidae > Drosophila > Drosophila equinoxialis. The sequence continues at coordinate 7,265,748 of JAECWI010000562.1, forward strand.
TTGATAGTAGACTTTCCAGTCTATTGCTATATTTAATTGCCTAAGTGGAACACCATAAACAAACCACGTGGGATCAACGATAGAGAACGAAAGAGATCTATACACATTAACATAACAAGTGATATCAAATAAATAGTAAAGCATCAGGAAACGGTAGCAGTTTAGTCAATAGATAATCAAATACAATGCCATTCGGAAAATTAAATAATGCAGTGAAATCTTGCAGAGAAAAAAAAAATCAATTTTATAGTTTTATCAACATACATACAGCGGTCCTACCCTGCCCGTACCAGGCAAGCCTTGTCTCAAAATCAAGGCATTTCAATTTTTAAGGAAAATCTTATCCATTCTAGGCAAACTTCTGATAAATTGGTAACAGGACGCTGAGCACAAATGCTCATGGATCTTCACGAATCAAACCCCATCACCTAAAATTAGGGTCACCGGAAATACAAATTTATATTCTGACCGCATCTTGCGACAATTTCACAATCCTGCAAAATCGACTTCCACTTAATGGTTTGTCTAAGTGCTGTGCTACTATGATAACAGACTAGTTAGTAGATATTTCTAAAAATTATGTTTTCTCTTTAAACAAAACAAGTGATACCAGTATATTTTAATATTTATATGTGTGTGTGACCGAGCCCTTAACAATGAAGATAAATTAACTCATGTTTCTTATGACTTAGGTAAAATAATAATACTTAATAATTATGAAAGAGTACCATAAATTTTAACATAGGCCCGTGGAACACCGTATGCAATCCATAAAGTATCAAACAAATAGTCCCCCTCAGGAAATGGTAGCACTTTGGTTAATCGATAGTCCACTGAAATTATAGGGACCTTCTCTACTATAATGTCATGCTGAAAATTCAATAAACAAGAAGATTGTCATAAAACAAACAATTTTTGACAACTAATCAACGTACATTGAATGGGCACTTATGATTCACATTGGCGTACGGTGAAATAAACTCAAAAAAATATTTCGATACTGGGTTTGCTGCCTTCACGTTCCCCAGATACTTACATCCATCCACAGTAACATTATACAGAAATGGTTTGTAGCCATTAAAACGTTTTAACAGTGACCAATTTGTCTGGAATTAAAGTGTTTTGAATATATGTGTATGTAGTTTCAAGCTCCATTCTTCTTGTTTTTTACCGAAAAATTGGTAACTGGAAGTTGGTATAAATTTACTTTAACTGTAAAGTATTTGTAGCTTCTGTTTACCGATTTCAAGTAACAAGATTCAAAACCACAAAACGCCTTGTCAAAACTTTCACATTTGATGTTTGTAAACTCAAATTTAGAATCGATCTTTGCAAAAATAGCGAAAAACACGGTGAGCCAAAATACAAGTCCATAATGTGACCACATCTTGTTGGATTTATGGATCGGCAGCAACTGTACTACAGCAAATTACACACAACATTATTATTCAACCCCATAAATATACAATGATTGTCGATTTTTCAGTCCATTGGTATAGTTAATTGCTTGATATTAGGATAAAATAAATATTTTAGTTGTAATTTAAAGCTCTTCTTTTGCGTTTCTCTTATTAAAAATAATTATAACATTAATTATAATGTTAATAATTATAATCCAAATCCAGTGGAAACTTTCTGTTTTATGTCATGCTGAACACTTATGGGTTAATGGTTAATGGGTTTTTGACAATTCGTCAACTTACATTAATTGGTGATTCACGTTAGGTAATTGCTAAAATATATCAGAAAAATATTTTCCCACATCAATTGTCAAATTGTAAAAAAAAAATGGCTTGTACCCATTGAGACGTTTAAAAAAGTCCACATTGACCAGTAAAGAAAGGTTTTTGCCTTGAAGAACATCTGCTATGTACTAGGCTACTACCAACAAATTGATAACCTTCCTGATGATATAAATTGTCTTTAAATGTTAAAATATTTGTAAAATCGAATTTTTAGAAGGAAGCTTTTAACAACGATTTCCAGTCCAGTTAAATGCAACGGAGGTAACACCGTCCAGTCCAGTCCAGTTAAATGCAACGGAGGTAACACCGTCCAGTTTTTTGGTATATTTAAAAGGTTTAATGCTTTAATAACAGGCCATTTAGTGTGTAATTTAAAAAGCGAATATATACTCTGATTTATAAAATGTAGAGATCATATTACGTTTCTGTTCCGATAAATACGTATTACAACATTGAGTGTTTCGTAATTTCAGACATTAATCAAATTTTATTTAAATTCATTCAACAAGGATGTTAAGGATGATAAGACCAGTTGGTAAATGAGCACATATTAATCATACGCACTGGTGCAATTACCATGCTTCTGCCACATAATCCCACTTAAGTGCTATCATCTTAGGCACACATCACAAACGGGCAAACAAATTGAAAGCATGCCACTTTAAGCATATTCAGGAACCATCATCATCATCATCATCATTGTCATCGTCATCATCATCATTATTATGCAAAATTCAAATCCGTATCGTGGGCAGCCGAGAACTAATATGTAAGTACGTTGCTATTTTTCACCGCTTCCTCGACCCGAACCAAGTGTGTTTGTGTGTGTGTGTGCGAAGTGTATGTGCATGTGTGGATGCTTGCATTTCCCATGCAATATGTCAAAGCAACAGTTTCTGGTGAATTTTAGTATATCTGCCATGATGCTAAAGTAGCTGTCAGAGAGTAATGAAAACATATGGCAATTTCCTTGCCCCTAAGTGCCCCACAGACATTCATCAGAACAAAAAAAAAAAAAAAAAAAAAAGAGAGATTATTAATTAGCATTGGGCAGCCAACAACAACAGCTACAACATCAACATTAACTCAACACATCTTGAGGCATAAGTGAAGGGAATTTCGAGAATGTTTATTGATGTTGATTGATTTATATAAACATTTCAGGCCAGACCGACAGGCAAATTAAGTTGTAGCCAAAACAATAAACAAAATGAGATTAGCATTAAAGCCACCGATCCATTTTCACAAACTCTACCCACTCCGCCCACCCCGTCTTTGTTTCTCTTCTTTATAAAATTTTTTCAGGTCATAGATATCAGCCAGCTGCTGTCACATTCATTCGCTTGGCAGCTGAAAACTTCAATGGCAGCAAAGAGAAATGACAGCCAGAAAATTTTCAACGCGCCAAATATAATTTGCTTAAATATTCATAACAGAGTGAGTGGAAATTCTATACTGCTGATTAACATGACCACATAGCACCATGGCGCAGAATTGGGAAAGATGAGGAAAGATAAGGGCTGGGTTAAATTTCTCTCTACACATTTACATATATAGAATGGCATCAATCAAGCGGCATTTGCAACACAGCCACCATTCATCCGTCTAGTTTGTGTGTGTGTGTGTGAGTGTATGAGTTTAGTGTGTGCTATATTTGCGGTTAGCAATAATTTAATAAAATATTCCGTTTGGCACATTAACTCGCTGCAAACACATGGGGATCCCAGTCATCAAATTAGCCAAAATGTACAATACTTCATTCAAATTATGCTTTGCTCATTTGGTGGGCCAATTTGTGCCATGTGGCCCAAAGTCAAAAAAAAGAAAAAGGTACACAGGAAAAAAAAACGAAAAAGGCAAATAAAATTTCAAATCAGTTTATATTAAATATCTTCTCCATTCCATATAAGTAAGTAATCTGACAATGGCATTTTTTTCTTCAAAGAGATGATAAAATCTTGTTTGACATTCCACAAATTTTAGCTTATCACATTTTGATTCTCGTAAAAATATGTTTCATCAAACTAAGATAGATCCATAAAAATTTTATAGCGCTTAGTAAAAAATTCATGTTACAATAACATTTTTGAGAGCAGCTTGCCACTTACATTAAATTCGTTGTTGACATTGCCCAATTATTATTTCAACAGTTTTCCCTGGAAAGCTTAAAATGGTAAAAACAAAACGTGCAAATGGAAGTGAGCCAGCCAATTTTTAAGGCCAGCCCAACCATGCACATGCAATTAGCTTTGCGAGACAATAGACAGGGACCCCACACATCCGAGTACGTTGCTTACTGAATTGCCATGTAATATAAATTAGCTGACAATGTTTATCCTCGATGATTCTCGTGTCTTGTTCCTTGGGGAAATTTGCTGACGGTTGAGCTTCGTTTGTGGCATTTCCTTAGAGGGCCTTACTTTATATGTCAAAGGTACATGTGTTGGCATTCGAAACTGTTCCACAAAACTTCTAGCAGGTAAGTGTTGAAAAATATATACAATCAAAGACATAAATACGGCTTTTTTTTTTTGTTAGCTTTTAGAGTTACTGCATTTTTAAGTTGAAAATCATGCCACGTCAGCGTTCGAGCAGCTCTAACGTCAAACCGGTTCGCAGGCAGAGTACTAGCAGCCAGAGTAAATTGCCAACGGTAGTGCAACAACCACCGAAAGAAACAGTCAAGCCAACCCCAGCACCTGCAGCGGGCCGTAGTACCGGCGATGTGTTCAAGGATATGGCTGCCACTGCTACAGGAGTTGCAGTCGGATCGGCTGTCGGGCATGCCGTTGGTGCCGGCATAACAGGGGCTTTCAGTGGGCGTGGTCAAGCTGTTCAAGCGGAGCCAGCAGCGGCACAGGCCCAAGCCCAGCGTCGAAGCGAAATGGTTGAGGACGGTCCATGCTCTTTTGAGATTAAACAATTTCTCAAGTGCAGCGAGGAAAATAGCGATCTTAACGTCTGCCAGGGCTTCAACGAAGCCATGCAGCGATGCCGGCAACGCTACAATCTTTAGGATCAGTCGCAATTAATGAATACAATGACAAGAAATAGAAAAAAAGTTGGTTACTGGACAACTTCCTAAAAAGTTCTGCATTTACACAAAATTCCTGGTTACTTTTCTGACAGAAAATTTCTGAAAATCCTTAAAAATTAAAAAAGTTCTTAGAATAAAATATTCAAAATTAAATTGCAATTTTCAGGGGCAGCTTAATGATAGAAACGGGCAGGGCAGCTGCAACTTATTCAATTTAAGATAAATTTGCTGGGTTGCCTCCCCCAAAATTGAATTCTCGCTACGCTTTTGCCCGAGTTAGTAAAATTAGTACTACGGTGGAGACTTACTCAAACTATTCGTATTAAGTTCAACTCCGTCAATTTACAATCCATTTGGAATCCACGACGTATTTCTTTGTACTTTCATTAAATATTATTTCAGTTTCAAAGATTTCGCAATTGCATCGGAAGCGTAACATAATACCGCAATTTTTTCTCCGTCGCTGACTCACTTCTACAGCTCACAAACACACATATTCCACTTCCCATGACATGTCACTTCCGATTTGTTATCTCTTTCTCTAACCATCTCAGCGCCATTCTACCGCTGCAGCACTCTCTCGCTGCACTCTCTCAAATGCACATTCCCAATTGCCAGACAGCACGAATGACTGATTGTGAGTAAAAGAGAGAGAGAGAGAGAGAAGAATATTAGCGCTTACTCCCAATCAGCGACCAAATGATCAAGAGCTAGAGACAATGAAAGAGAAAGAGAGTGAGAGAGAGAGAGAGAGAGAGAGAATAGGTGGCTCTCGCTCTATGATGTTGCTGAAGGGGCGCTTTCCTCGGGCGGATCAGATCGATGGGATACTGCTCCCAGTTAATAATTATTATTATATATTATATCTCTATTCATTTATTATTAAATAATTCATTTTCTGTTTATTTTCTTTCAGATTATGTTTCCACAAACATATGAGAGTAGTAAAACTTTTGGAACCAGCTGCAGCTGAGAGGGTGGTTCCATTAGTTCCTAACTGCAGTTGCATTGTACCAATCCCAATCTTTGACATTGACTTTTAGGTTTTATCTGATTAAAGAGACCAATTTAGATCCTCTGCTATGGCCTTATAGTAACCGCTTCATCTTTATTCTATCCTCGGCAAAAAAGATGTTGGAATCAAAATTGGAAGAAAAAAATTTACATGCCCCGGGTGAGGCTCGAACTCACGACCTTAAGATTATGAGACTTACGCGCTGCCAACTGCGCCACCGAGGCCATGTGACCCGGGAGATTCTATTACTGTTGAGTCATTACACGATTAAGGATATTATTTTAATTTGCTAATTGGTTTATTTACTATTCATTGATAAAACTGGCTATTCCGGATGTTCAGAAAAGTTATTATTTATTTTTCTTCTGCGAGATGTCAAGCCCCAGCATCGAGTATTCTATGCATTATGGTTAAGTATCATCCAGAGCAGTTAATCCCATCGTTATTTGGTTTAGTTGAGTTCATTGGTGAAACTCTTGACACTAAAAAGCTTTAAGCGGAACTCTTAGGATAATGAAATCGTAGAGAATAATCTGGTAGTGGGTAATAATTACTAACAATACAATATTTTTTTTTCTATTAAATTGTGAAATTAATCCTACTGATTTACTACAAGACTGACTAGACTTTAACTAGAATTCTCGACTACAAAATGATGTCAAAGAACTGCTTATTTGTTAACGTTTGAGCCGCCAAACCGAATACCTTCTTGTTTACTTTGATTGGACCGCAACCTTTCCAATCATTGATTCACCTTTGTCAATCTCCGGTTGTTTCTGCCTCAGTTGTTGCATCTGGTTGCCGCCCATCTGGCAAATGAATTCTTCAATGTCTCTTAAGGCTTTTGTTTATGAAGCCAAAAAAAAAACAAAAAAAAAACCGAAAAGGGAAATGTCGGTTGTCGGCAATTAAAACATTTTATGTCCTGCACACGCGCCTCTTTCCTTTACCCTCTCCCTCATCACTGTCACCGTGTCTTTGTATTTTTGTGCAACACTTTAAAGCTAACTGACGCATATCCTTGACGCCCACGGCTTCATTGTCATATTACTGCTCCTTTTACCCCAAGCTTTTATTTCTTCTCTTTTTTTTGTGGGTTTTTTGTTATTCGTTTTTGTTTTTGTTGTTCTTGCTTTTTGTCATTTTCAGTTAATTGTGATTTTGTTTACTGACGACAATGCCAAGCCCGCTTTCCTCTGTCCCAGCCCTGATTTTTTTTTAGGCGCTTGTCAGGGCTTTGTTTGTGTTTCTACTTTGTCTGCAACCCTGGCGCATATTTACTTTAATTCTGTTACTTTCGTTTCTACCGATTTATTCTTTTTTCCCCTTCTTTTGGAACGCGTTTTTCATGGCGCTTCATTCGCGAGTTTTCCTTCACTCTGACCTTTTTTCTTTGCTTTTTTTTTTTGTTGTTGGCCAAGAGGATAGGGAGGCCAAAACTTTTTCATTACGTTTTTTATCTGCTTGGCTTGCGCACAATTAAGCCTGTGAAATGTTTTGTGAGACAAAGACGACACTGGCAGGACCCAAAATCCCAGCCCTAGAGACACGAAAAGCAACACCCTTTTTTCCAACTTTGAGCACATTTTCGCGGCAGCCCAAAAAGAAAATCTCACGAAAACGAAAATAAGGCAAATGGCAACAAGAAAATGTTTTAAGCATATATTTGCCTGTTGCCTTAAACGCTTTGTCTGGCTTAATGAAAACAAATTTAATTTTTGGCAACCAACCAACAGAGCTAATAAATATTTATTATGCTTTAAAATGGTAGCGAACGGACGGAGTTAAATCAAGGGATGAGAAGCACAATGTCCATGGGGGTCGAAGCTAAGGCCAGAGCCTGCATGCAATGGCAATGACAGTTATGCCAGGCCAATGTGGTTATTGGTCAAAACCTGACAGCTGTGAATGCAATTTCAAAGCTATGAAATGTTGGAGCATAAACCTCTAACCACAATCACTTTCAGTTCTTACCCATGAAAAGGGCACTTAATGGTCAGAAAATATTTTGCAATCAATCAAACAATTAGCTCACATTAATGTGGTTTCTAAGTAAGTGACAATGCAAATTAAGTGATTAAATTAAATTTGAAACCTATCCTTAAATTTTAAACTAAGTCAAATGTCCACGTAATATTAAGTTAATTGGAAAATGGTTATATAGAACCGTTTAGTTTTTTAAATTGTTTCCTTACTATCATACAATATGTACATATATCACGATTGATTTACAATTTTTCCACTAGTTTTATGTACGGATACAAAGTGGCAGCAATTTAAAATACATACACTTAAATTCAAAACAAATCATTTGGCCATGTATGTACATGTATATCAGACATTTTGGACTCTGGGCCATTCCATTCATAACTGCGGCTCAGTAATGTTGCAGAAATAGGAAAAGAAGTTGTAAAAGAAGAATGGCTAGCATTGGAAATGCGGTAAATTACAGTTAACGATTTTGTAGCACAGCAATTTGCTTTATCTACAGATTTCTATCTATGGTTTGTAAATGTATTTCCACGTAGCTTCAGCGCCCCCATCATCGTCGTCGTCGTCGTCCTAGTCGTTTATTTGCGGTTTGTTTTTGCACGCCAGACCGTGGCACCACTTCATACCACCTAGTAGCCCATTCTCTGACCTGGTCTATTGGCTAGTATCCTAGGCCATTGTGGTCAGACATGCCCCAGGTCCTTTGTGGGTGGATGTAAGTGTGTGTGTACGGTGTTGTGGAAACACCATAAAGGTGTTGAAATAACTGCCACAAAAGTTCGTTCCGTTCTTTTTCCTTTCGTGCTAGTACCTCAATTGTTAAGGGGCTTTTATGGCCATTGTATTGTGGGCGCAATGCAAATTCCTAGCAAATAATTATGTCGCAGTCCAGAGAGTATACATATGTATGGATGTAGGTGGAATATAAAGTTAAGCAAAGTACATACATATATGTACGTTGATATGTACATATGTATGGTCAGTTCGTTTCGTTCTGACAATCCAACTTTTTCGTTTGCCACTTTTGCCTGTAAAAGTTTTAGCCAAAAAAAGGTTGTCATGTATCCTACATACTTTGCTAAAACTTTCCTATGTCTAATTAGCAAACTACAACCTGAACAACTAATTTATATAAAAGTCACTGAGGTATGGCAATCAAATAATAGCAGAAAAAGAAACTTTTAATTTGCCAACGCCCAGGCAACACACGCAAACACAATAAAAACAAAAAACAAAAAAAAACCAATTAAAGCAATGCATAAAAATGACAAAAAACTGAAACGACTAACACATCAAATATTACCCTGCTATATCATAATTCTTTGGTTAATATTGAACGCTCTATATTTAGTCAAAATTTTGCAAAGTAAAAATCCAAAATCTGTTCTAGAAACCGGATTGTCAATCGAAACGATCTACACGAACACCAAGTCTGTTTTAGGACGTTTCGAGTTCGTCAAATTGCTATCAGAGCACAGGGTATTGACTCTGCCTGAACGGAAAACATAAAAAGTATGGCTATTCATCGTTCGTTGCACTTTCGAGTGCCTAGGGGACATTGTTAGCGTTTTCATTTGCTTGATTTTAGTTTTCATCGAGTGTCGGGTTCTCTAAATGTGACTGCAATTCGTCTTTATTTTTCGTTTTTTTTTTTTCTTCGTTTGGTTTTTTGACTAATGATCGCGTGCCAATGTTGTAATGGCACACTGCCATTTGGACAATCAGCTCAGTGGGGCAACACTTTACGCACGTAACTGCCTTGGGACCAGGAGGCTAATAAATGTATTCGGATTCGGCATAAAAAATTGTCACCAACAGCAGCCGAGCCGAGTTCAGCCTAACTCGAGCTATTTTTAAGGCTTAATGATAATGACCAAACGGGGTCCTAATTGCTTTTTTTCTTTCTATATTTTTTTGCCAGCTTGCTTATGGCTCAAGCCAAGGTCTGTCTTTGCGAACTAAGCTCAAAATTAATGATTGCATTTTTTTTTCTATTTTTTCTTTCCCTTAAAAACGATGCAGTACTCTGCGGATATTACCGCTTCTTCTTGAAACTTTGTAATATGCTTATTAAATTTAATTTTTCTTTCTTGATTTTTTTTCCATTTTACTTTTCTTTATGAAGTGCTGAAAAGTGCTGAAAAGTTTCTTTTTAATACATACATATATACGTATATTTGCTTTTGTTATTTGCTCCTAGGGAAAATTTAATGTTTAAGTAGCCGCAAACGAAGTTTTTAATGAAAATAAATCATGCGCATACTTGATTGCCTACGAAGCCAGAGACAAGGATTTCCCCAGAAGAAAAATGAGGTAAGGGAGTAGCTTATCGCCCATGGCTCTAGGGCCGAGACTAGTACTGGGTCAGCACAATATGCTCCATTGCCACGCAAACTTAGACCAACAAAAATTTATGGACTTTGTCGTCGACTTCATTGACACTTGAAATAAATCAGCGTCTCATGGCTTTTGAGTTGCAATTAAATACAGTTGGAAATGAGACCCGATCACGAAGTCATTTAGTCAGATTTAAAGTACCCCCAGGACATTTTCAAAATAAATACCAATGCGTTTCTCACAGAATTACTAGCCACATTTTAACTAAATGCTACAGGCCACAGGTGTTCATTTAATTAATTTGCATAAATCAAAATCGAAATACATACACAGAAATATATATGTATGTATTTATCTACAGGATTGGCTCGTTTAGTTAGCCTTTGCCAAAAATGCATTTAAAGGATAATAAATTTAAATCCACTTATTATACAAAAATTGTTTACACTAATTAAATGAAAAGACAATATCCATTCCTATGTACATACACACATACACTTGCATAAGCTGTGGTCTGTTGGTATACAGTACGTATACGTAATGTCAATTACATGAAAGGCTTATACGATTATTTGTGTATGGTTAATAAATTTGAAAGCTGCAAAAGCTATTAAATTAAAAATAATTCATTGAATAAAAATTTAATTTAAAAAAGTATGTACAGTGGTTTCATTATGATATTTGTTAAGAGTGTTAAATTTATAGTTTTAAGTTGCTCATTGGTAAATTCAATAGGAGAGACTAATTCATTCATTTGTTCATGATAGGCTGTATTAAGTTTCTCTTTTTGACAATGACATCCATACATTAAGCCCAGGTTTCGAATCAGGATCCTTAGTTCTTCAAGATGCCTAAAAGTTTGGCCACTTGGACAAATCGACTACTTAGGACAAAAGTCTTTGAACTTGGATAAGTTGGAAGTTTCGTACAATTGAAAAAAAAAACTGTTGACCAGAAACATCAAAATTTAATTTTTGTATGCATTTGCTGTTTTTTGACTTGGGATAAAATATTATATAAGTAGTACGAAAGGTCGGGAATAATCAAATCATTTTTGTCAATATGGGAAATTTATTAACAAACACAATATTTAACAAAACTGCTTAAATATATGTATTTTCCGGTTTGTATTTTTCCCTTTCCCTTCTTCTTCCCTTTCCCTTTTTCCCTACGAATCTAAGACTTGTTCAATTTTGAAAGGATTTGTAAGTTTCGCATGTTCTTTTGAAGCTGTGAAAATGAATTTCTAATGGTCTGCAACAAATATAAACAAATTGGCATTGCGAAATAAATCAATTTCTATAGATAATCATAGCTTTCTTCGCTTATTAAGCTCATTGCTGTATATTTTGAAATCCATTCATTATACTTTGATATATGAATATATTCACAAACAAGTCAAAGTCTAATTGCCATTTCGTTTGTTAAACATTGTCCGACCAACTCAAACGCAACTGTCTGCAAAATTTTGCACAAAATAAATTGCGCAAAAAACATATAAATAATGTACCCTACCTACCAACAAATCGAGAATGTGTGTATAACTAAGAATAACACAGAGACGGAGGAGGAAAGAAATGCAAATAATGCCGTATTCTTTGCCTGCTAAATCACTTTGAGTTATTGTATTTAGCCTTCAACATGGCCCCGACCAGGTAAAAATAAAATAAATATTTTAAAGCCACCTACACGCACACATACACAGGAACACAATCGTACATGAGAGAAAGGTGTCTAACGGGCACGCTCTTTGGCGATGATTGATATGGCTGTCGTGTAGGGGGCGTGTGAAAAGGAGGGCCAGTCGAAAAAACTTTGCCACACCTTCCCCACTTCATCCCACAATCCAATGCCAACACACTCAAACACACACACACACACACACACACGTCGAGTGTCAAAGTTTTCCTTTTTGTTTGCTTTCGTTGTACGTGTTTTTTTTTTCTTTTGCTGCCGCTCTAAGCGCATTTGATGAATTGTTAAAAGAAAATCGCGCGTATGTGTAAACATTTGGTCTATGCCGAGGATGGCACAAAGAGATGTGAGACATGTTGTTGGCAGAAGGAAATGTGTGGCTAATGTTCGAAGCATGCCGCTCGAGAAACAAATGACGGAGAACTCCAGAAGCTCCAGCTCTCTCGATGACGATGCTGATGACTTTGGAAAGTGCTAGTTGAAAATAATTTATAAGAATCACTTAGGAATACTCTTTTAAAGTAAAAAATTTATACATCTGGATGGATTGGGCATTTGATATATAAGTCAAATGAAATTTTATACTTAACCAAATTAACGTTTTAAATATCGAAACGAAAGACTATTTTGGAAGGTAAATTCTGTTAATTCCATAACAAATACTGCAAGCAAGCTATTTACCAAAACGTTTTTCGATTATTATTAAAAATTTGGTAATTATAAAATAATCGAATGAAAAAAGATAGATACATATATGTATAATGTTTAACAATTTATATTGTAGATCAACAAATATGAATTATCAGCCATCAATTAATCAAAGTTTCACTTCTTTAACCAATGACAATGAAACGTGTGGGACAATAATTCTTATGGAAGCCAAACCAGATACATGGTTAGTTGAAAAAATGGATCTAGAATCTAGCCAATCACTTCACATAGTGCAATCACAAACATCCGAGTTAATTAATCGCCAAAAAAGTCAAAGAAGATCACTGCGAAGTTTGGTAACAAAAGGACCGATTGGACCTAAATATTCAGAACAAACAATCAAATCAATGGGCGATCCGAATGAGCTTGAACTGGAGTTGTTATCGTACGTAAGTCAAGATGAAGGAGCATCTAAAGCAGAAGCACCGAAGGAAATAACAATAGTTGATGAAGAGTTGGCTATTAACATACGTCGACTTACCCAATTGTTAGTAAAAAAATTGAGCCCACAGACGAAAATGATCTTCAGCTTTTGAAGCTCTTTGGAAAGGAGCGAAAAAAGTACACGGCGCTTGTATTGTCTCTTAACAAACAGGAGGATGAGCATCAGGCGCGATCGTATTTATCAGTCATAAATATTAATTACGATGGTATTATGAAAGATCTGGATCGAGAAAATCGTCGCAGAAAGCTAATGAGTGAGTCCGCCAAATCGATTACGATATATGACGATGGCAACTTGCAAAATGACAATGGTGATGATGAATTAAGGTGTGATTTTAATGAAGAATATATTGATCTATTGCGTGCAAAGTGGTCGCTTTATTTCGCTCAAATGAAAAAAACTCCGATTCAGGAGAAACTTGAGAGTCAGCGCAAACAAAAAGAAGCTGAATTGGCCGCTCTGAGGGTAGAACGCAAGAGAAATCGCCTTGAGAAGCAACGTATGATGAAGCAACATCACCCCAGACCCATTACAGAATTGTATACAGCACCACGTCTCACCCATCGCATGCGTCAGGTGATCGAGGAAAGGGCAAATGCTGCTAAAGCTCGTATACAGTCTCTCAATTCAACAAATGTCCAAGTGGATGGCAGTAAAACGAAATTTCTTAAAAGTGTCATAAAAACTTCAATACCAATATCTCCATCTGAAAATTTATGTTTTGCTAATATTGTTCTTGAGATGATGTCTAGAAATCGATGCTGCGATAAATCCCGTTCAAAGCGACCCAAAAGTATGAAATGTATGAACAAAGCTCAGTGTAATTGAATAGAAAAGAAAGCCTATCTGGACTATAGCACTGTAAATTAAATGAAAATTTATTAGTCGTGAGATATTAAATAATATTTATGTATTTTGCTCTTCATTTTTGTGCTCTATTCAGGCAAACAAGCTTATAAAGTCCATCTTATTCTCGCGAAAGTGTAGGCTCTGCATAACAAAAGTGGGTAGTAAACTTTGGGCAAGCTTTTCAGTTTTAATCTGTCTTAAACCTACACACACCCACGCACATGCTAACAAGGATCTATGTCTGTATATATGTAAAGATATATGTATGTATGTGCATGTATGTATGTATACGCTTATGGAAGCTGTCAAGCAATCGTCGTTGTATTTACTCTCTGGTTCTGCGTATAAGCCTAATCCCTGTCAATGAAGCCACATTTGGTGTGTGGCATTCACTCAGAAAAAGACACACAAACCCACACATACCACACTCAACTGAACTGAACTTAACTCAACTCAACTCATCACATCAAATCATCAATCACATGCTTTGGTGATTCATTGATAAGCTTTTTCCCTTTTGCGTATGGCTCCTGTTGTTGACAGCGGGTGGGCTTCATGGCAATCATGTTAATAATGCCACAAGATGTTGGCTACACCCATTGGCCTGGGCCATTAAGCTCGGTATACCCTGCATATACATACAAAAATATATATATAAATATTTTCGTATACTTATTATATACATGTGAGTTTGTTTTTTAGCAATTAATTTAAAGGCATTGACTTTAAAGCAATATTAACAACAACAAAAGCAAAATAAAAAACAGGTAAAAAACTTCTAATGCCAAAAAAACACAAGAACTGAAAGCTAAAATAAATACGCGAGTCACGCAATTTGTTTATTTTGATTTTTGGAAAATCAATTTTCAATTTCTTGTTTATTTTTGATGTGGTTATCCGGCGGCCAGCAGCAGCCATGCTACGTGTAAACAAATGAAAATTTTTGCAGATGCCACAAACAGAAGAATCTCAAACCAACAAAAATAAAACAAAACAAAAAATGAAGCATTTTTATGCTCTATACCCTTGCAAAGGTATCTGATTGTTCGGCAGTTTTCCTGTTTCGTTTTTTGTCAATTAAGTGTTGAATTGAATTTGTCCGAGCTATGAAAAGTTAACGTTAGTCAAAACAAAAATATTCTAAACAAATTTTATGCAAACTTTCAACCCAATATTTAATTTTGCAAGGGTATAAAAAAGTCAGCTTGCAAAACAATACACCAGTCCCTTTGATTTCGTTTAATTTTTTTTAGGCTTTTGTTTCGCTGAACAAAATGCAAACAAATATTTTATTGGTTCGCCTCTTGTTGTTGGTATTGTTGTGCCATTAATGTCACAAGTGTAATTGTTTTTTAATCGCATTGATAGCGCACTGAGTGAAGTTATTTCAAGTGTGTGTTAAAACCACTTGAACCAAAAACCGAAAAGAACTGTTCATAGCTCTGAAAATGACCCAAAAAAACAAGTTTGAATGTGTGTGTGTGGGTGGTTGGACGTTTGTGTGTGTGCAAATGGTGTGAAAAAATGTTTAGAAAATCAAGTGGAAGTAGATTTTTGTTTAAGTTTACCATATCATCAATGAAACGAAATTAAATACTACAATCCCAGACAGAATCATTGCAAATTACTTTGAAAATGATATTCCCTCTTTTTCTATTTATTAGAAAAGTGCCTTCAAACTTATTATCTTTTCTCTTTACATAGATTGTATTTTATGCAGAATTCTTTGTTGATAAAGCAAGAGAGAAATATTAGCATTTAAAACTAATTTTCTATCTTTTTGTCATGTCTTAAACTTTTGCTGAAATGTGGCCTTTTTACTTTATATCTCGGCACTCTTAAGACAAAGTCATGTGTGTTTTGTAATGCATTATCTCAGTTTTGCCTCGAGCTTCCATAGAAAACGAAAAAAAGATACTGGAAAACTGTAAGAACAGAAACATATCGACGTTTTTATCAGCCTGAAGCTTGGTTTTAATAAGCAGAAGCAAAAAGGATAAGGAAAAAATGCAGGAGAGAAGGGAGACGGACTAAAGGACGCGTTTAAAACGTGCCACAAGCACCACACTGTGAGATTTGATAAAAGGAAGAAAAGACAAAAAAGTCCATATAATATATAGAGAGAACCCCAAAGGCAAAGGCCAGGCAAAAGACGACTAAAAGCTATAAAATAATAATGAAGTCAATTTCAATGATGTTGTTAAAGGGGAAGCAAAACATCAGCAACGACAACAACAACATCTCTTTCAGTATTTGTTGTAAAATTTATGTTGTTATTGTTATTATTGTTATTGCTTTTTATGTTGTTTTTGTTTGTATCTGTGGACAGCAAAAGGGCAAATATCAGAAACCAGAAAACAAACAAAAACCTCACGTCACATCATTTCCTGCAGCCATTTTCAGTCGCTGCCTTTGATTTTTCCTCTGCTTATTTAAACTTCACTGAACTGTATCAGCTGGACAAAAGTTGAAAATTTCATTTTTTTTTTTTTTGTTTTTCTTATGGCAATTAGCAACGTTTTCCTCTTTGTTGTTATTAATATAAATGCCTTGCCCTTGCTTATGGCTGGAATAGTTTATTTAATGGCCACACACACATATGTAATTTATGTTAAGTAAAAGTAAACACTTTTAGCCATTATTGTGGTAATGGGTACAAAGTCAAGTCTGGCAACTAAAATGAAATATAGAGTTGCCTTTTCCTTTAGAAATTTGACCAGAAGTTTTGCAATACAAAAGGCTAAAAGGTTCTTGATAACCGATATATGACAAACATGAGAAAAGTTTGAAGTTTGATATTCTGTCGTTTTTAAGTCGAGCGGATTGCATTTTAAAAATTTTAAGGTTTTTGTGAAGAGTTCAAATAATGATAACTGACTTCAGTAAAGTCTAAATAATGTTTTCCATTTGAGCAACTGCAACATCTTAAAAAATTAATATAATACATTATTCCATTGAATAGAAATATTTTGAAAATTCTATTAGGTCAGCCAAGTGAAAGAGGCTTTGTAAAAGTATTTTGAGTATTCATTGAATTATAAATTGAATGAAAATGCGTCTAGTGCCGATAACGTGAATTTTTTAGTTGAGGGGTCTACTCACCTTTAAATCGGGCAAATCAAAATACTTTAAGTGGTTAAGCGGTTTAGCCTCAAGCAGCTTATCTATTATCATTTCAATGAATTTTGAATGAGTGTCCTCACACTGAACATGAATGAAAAGGAGAGAATGAAACTAGGGGTCGATTTTTGCTATTTTCGTAGTGCTGGACTCTATTTGCCTGGTTGGGCTTCATTACGCTTGATTTCTTGTGACCTTCGGCCCGCACACAGACACACACAGGGACACATAAAAAGAGAGTGAAGCATTGGACTAGCGCTTACTTTATGCTTCGTTAGTCAGGCAGGATTATGGAGTTGGTCTTGGCGTCAAAATGCCTTGTCTGTGGCGCTTGGAACATGGGGAAGTCATATGAATGCTCTTCTGAATGGGAAGCAAACAATGGTCAAGCACATAAGTAGGCTGTAAAATGCGTCAGTCATTCAGTGATTCAGCCTGCCGGCGACAGGATGCGGTCACAGGATGCCAACAGCTTGTCTAATGCTTAAGGGTTGCAGTCGAGTGACCAACCGAATGACTGACACCTTTGCAAACAGCCCGCAGGAGAAAGGACTGTACGGGTCTCTGTATGCCAGTCTGTGAGTGCTTGTGTAAACAATCCTGGCCACATAATGAACTGGACTCGGACCGTTGCCTTAACTATCATACCTTCCGTACCTTCTAGTCTACCTATCGCAGGACCTGTTGATGGAAGGTTCCTGTTAATGTTGTTGTTGTGGTAGTTGTTTCTGCTGTCACACAAAAGCGTGCAACACTTTTTACACATTTTACCAAGTTTATGCAATTTTCAAGCACATCACACGTCTGTCGCTCCGTCTGTCCTACATTATGTATGTATGAGTTTATATACATATATATGTAAAGCTTTATACACATGCATGTAAGCCATTTAAATGCTGTAGTTTGCCGCTTGGTCTGCTCTTGGTCCGTTCTCTGTGTTGCCCTCTGCCTTTTGTGTGCAAAAACCACAAGCGCTTCGGTCTGAATAATTGACCAAAAAACGTCGTCCAACCGCAGCAAAGCAAAGGTAATGGCCACGGTAACAGAAAAAGCAACGACAACCGGCAACAGACCGAGTCGAGCACAACAAATGAATAAACAAATTTATGGAAGCAGAACCGCAGATTTAAGTGATGTCCTTTTTGCTATGTTTTAAATTCAAACCGAATAAATATGAGATTTCTGTGTGACGAATAGGAGTGAAATATTTAAAATTCAATCAAATCGGGTCAATTAGTGAGAATGTAACTTGCATAATGTTTTTATGCCAATACAAATGGGCATTTTAATTTATCTTCCTTCTTTTTTATTTATTATTATTTTTTTTTTTTTTTTGTTTTTGTGTAAAAGTTTCAACCAAACAAGAAAAAGAACCAATATCGCCGGCACGTAGCTCATTTATTTATGTATTTCTCTTTCGCCGCATTCACACAAAGGTTTCTCCTTTGTTCAGCCTTTGTATGCTCCTTAGAATCATTCATTTTTTTCTTCTTTTTTCACAAACGACGGCACATTAGCCGCAACGGATGTTGGCCTTTTCATGGCTGACTGCTTGCAAAAATAACAACAACCACAACGGCAAAAAGAACAATGCGTATGAAAAAGAAATTTGGTCAAACAAGTGGGCGTCCTTCCAAAATATTGCCACTGACCACTGAAGCAGCCGCAAAAGCAAGAGAAAAAAAAAAAAAAAAAAAAGAAATGTCAATAAATTCATATGAAGTTATCTCTTCCAGACAGCTTAATGCGCATTTTTATAGCCTAATCTAGAGTCAAATTTTTCATGTGCTTTACTTCAAGACGCGTTCAATTTGTTCTGTAGCACAAATTTCTTTTTAAATCATGTATTTCCAAAATTCATGGACTTACCTCGTGTAAGGTATAACAAGAAGTAACTGCAAAAGATGGACAACAAAAAAAGAAGCTTAGTTAGTTATTCAATAAATAAGTATTTAAAATTTCCAAAAATTTTTACATATATGTATGTATGAGTTTATGTCTATCAATCAGGAAAATGCCTATTTTTTGGATCTTATCATTGCCCTGCAGCAGCAGCTGGTTGTAAGCCACTTTGCGTCTATGGCAACTATCAAACAAATAAACTGAAATATTCTACATACATATGCTGACTGCTGTCACACATTTGATGAACTTAATAAAACCCAGCACGAAGTGCCACTCAGACCCAACTGACAACTGAATTGTTAAATAAAATTGAAGTGCCGCCACCGTCTGCCTCCGTCTTTTCCCCCCCCAACCATACATGCCACACTCAAAAATATCTCTCATATTGAATCTCGGACAACTCAATGTGGACTTGGCACATAAAAAAGATTAGCGCCAGGCCAAAGCACTAAGAGTCGAGTATCTTAGGCAACGAAATGGGTCAAAGTGTGATGTTTGTGTGTGGTCTCTTTCCCTCTCAATATCCCTGTCGTTTCTTTTATGTGTGTGTGTGGTCTTCTGTCTGCTAAAGTACTTTGGCTGACAGCAGCAGTCAATGACATGGGATGGGTTGGTAAAAATAAATATCTTTGCATGTTCTAAATGGTTCTACCTTTACCTCTGTCCTGTCTTATGATTCACTATAGACAAACTAATTTGCTCAACTTGACATTTTCTATTTGTTTACCTATATGAATACCTACGCACAACTTACAATTAGATACATATATATATATGATTATAGTTTTGCAATGTAAAAGTGGGTAATTCTGGGTAAGAGCTCCGCCCTCCTGTTGAAAGCTCTTATTTTATTTATGCGTTGACTGGCAGACAAAATCGCTTGAATAAACGTACGGCGATAATAAATAAATGGAAGCTCAATACATTTTTGCAAAGGGGGAGAAACAAAAAAGGAAACAGGTGTGTAGAGAAACCAGGTAAACTGGCACGCCATGATGGAAGACCACGCTTAACCCATTGAGAACCAATGATGAATAAAAGTGAAGCGATGGTTTTGAATGCAAATTTATTTTCAAAAAAAACATTTTCCATTTCATTTGAACCTAATGGAAATTCAAAATTAACTAAGACTGCGTTCTCTTTAGATAAAAATCATCAAAACTAAATGATAACAGATTTAGATTTTTTTGAGAAATTTTTAAATTTGTTGTAGTTTAAAGGAAAAACATGCTCATATTTAAATCTTTTGTGTAGGATTGGAATAAAATAGTTGCTCTATCATCGAAAGCTTCGTTTTTGCTCGGAAATCATTTATTAAGTGTGCATCTTTGTCACACTAACTCAGAGAGAAGAAATAGGTAAATACCAGCCTATTTAAAATGAACTTTCCCTCAAAAAAAAAAAAAGGGTTTTCTACTCTATGTAAAAAAATTAACACGGGTTAACAACATTCCAAATAAAGGGCGAAATAAAATTTCCACGTTTTGTCTTCGTACAAGTAAAATGAATAATCTACGTGGCGCCTAATCGCTTACTACGCCTTTTGTGAAGTGCTCGAACACACATACACACAAATTTGTATGCTTGTCTTGTACGTGTATGTGTGTGTGTCTACTTCACTCTTTATAAACACATAAATTCTTTAGTAAATGTACTGTTAAACCGTATTATTCACACCATCCACAAGAAGTGTGAATGTTAATGGCTGAGTGTAGTGTATCGTATTCGGTTCTACAACTTTTAATGTGTGCCCTGTGGTTTTTAGTAACCGCATCGAAAATTGCCGGATGGAATTGGGTTCAAAAGGGGTATGAGTATGGCAAATACCCGTCAAACTATAGAGCATAAAAAAAATAAGTAGGTAGAATGAAATGGAGGCGTATTGATGCAAACATTACGTAACCTTAAAAGCTAACAGCAGAAGAGCCCCGAGAGCATCAGCCGCTTTGGTAACTGGAAAATTGTGTAAATAAACAGTATTAAATTTTCCGCCTGACGGCTAATAGAACAGCAGTCAGACACGCAGCTTGAGGTGGGCCACAGTTGGTGGACAGCCACAAAATATCGATTACGTGAAGAACACGGCAAAGAGCATTGAAGCTCGACTCGTAACTGTCTGCGTTGTGCCGTTGCAAGAAAGAGGGAAAACTTTATTTCTAACAAAATTTACAACAACTTAAGCCATAAAAATTGAAACGATAGCCGTAAAAATAAGGCAAAATAGGGTGGTGCCTACCACTCTACTATCCTTCTCATTTCTAGTATCTCTTGTGCCCTCTTGCCCCAGCACCATCTCTCTCTCTCTCTCTCTGTCTCTCTTGCTATCTAAAGGGTCCCAGCAGGCAACAACGCAGGCAACTGCTGATGCTGCGTCTTAGCTGGGCGCCACTTAACGCCAGCAGCACACAGTAGTATGCTCATCTTATGCAAAAGTTCAATGGGGTTGCTCCCAGTTTCGCTTCTTTTTTTTTTTTTTTTTTTGGGTTAGCCTCCCGAACTTTTTGTGGCACATAGACAAACTTTGCCCACTAGTCTGTGCGAGGTCGTGGTCTTAAAAAATGATACCAGATGAGGTAGCAACTACAACACAAACTACATACAAAGTCCTCATTTTAGTTCTTGCTGTTGCTGTTTTCTCTAGATGCTTGAAATCCTCAACGCCAGCATATACAGTAAACTCTATGGGGAATGCATTAGATTTTCTTAAATCAATTTTGAATCCTAGAGAAAATCAATTTGAAATTGATCTTAGCTGGTTATTATTATGTCCAATAGACTGGAAAATGTGAAACTAAATTGAAAAAATATACGTAATATGATAAGCAGAGGAAGCGTACATTTTATTCATCTTAAATAAAACTTGTTTTTCCTCAAATTCACATTTACTTATCAAGTTCTTTAAGTTTCTCTTTGTGAGCAAGAAGCATATTTTGAAATTGAAACTATAGCTTTAGCTTAGAAAGAACCGTTGATTGAACCGTTGTAATTGATTGTTGTCGATATAGAGCAATTACAACTGTAGAAACAAGTAAAACCGCAGCCACAGCCTGACAGCGTTTTTTTCTTAGCATACATTTTGGCGCACGCATAGCATAAAGAGTGAACTGGTTTAGCTGTCGTCGCCTAAACCTAAGCTCACGCTCACACACACTCATCATACACACACACAGATGCTTTGGTCATATGTGTTCCAAGTCTTAGTTTTAACTTGGGGCTATGAAATGTTGTAGCTGACATTTATGCGAATCTTACTCACTTCTATTAACGTGCTCGGTTCTAAGAACCCAAGCAAAACACATTGCCCTTCATTTCCTTGCCATCAGGGTAGTAGTATGATGGTTTGTTTTGTGCGTGTATGTTTGCTAGTGTGTGTACATGTTGACATTGATTGCGTGCGTGCCACTGACAGTTGTTCGTATATGTAAAATAATAGTGCGATTTTAATTGAATAATATGCAAGCCCTCAACACGATAGCAGAAGCAAGTAAACAAACCGAAACGCAAAGGAAGAAGGATGTCTGTGGTCATTCTGTAAGTTGAAGACAGGCCATTTGTGTATATGACATTGGGGTCATGTTAGTTTATCCTGCCTTTTCGTTCCGTTCACTCTTACAGTCTTTGCGGGACTCCCTCTTGATGTCTGCTGGCACGATTTAGTAGCATTATAATTGTCTATGGGCCATTAAGGCGACATAGGAGGGAAGATGACTCTGACCCAAAATGATAAAGCTTATGCTTCTGTCTCTGACTTCAATTTACCGCCTGTAGCTATGTCAATCACTCAGTAGTGGGCCATAAGAAGTACACATATATATAGAATATATAATATAGTAAGTTATTTACTTAATATTTTCTTGGCAAGAATCTTATGGCTTAAAATATCATGTAATCCTTTTATTTTCCATAATTCATTCTTGCAGTTTACTTTAATCCACAAACAACTAACTAATTTTATTCAAATCACAAATTTACCATCAGTCACGCATCTATATATATGTATGTATGTCTATACATACATACATCTCTTCAATATCCGATTATTATGCATGTAGTTAGTTGTCTCGCCACGTCCATTTAGATCGGCAGACATACACATATTTTTATTGACATCTGAGCAGGCAGGGCAAACAAAGCGGAAGTTATCGTCTCCTCTTTCTTTACCATCCCTTTGCTTATTTCACGAAACATTCTATACATACATATGTGTGTGTGTGTGTGTTGGTGTGTGTGTATGGTGTGTGTTGTTGTTGCTGTTGCCGAAACCATTTCATATAGAAAATCAATAAATTATTGTATTTAATGTATACATAACTCAAATTATTATGTATTACTGCCGCTCGACCGGTTCGCTTCTGACTTGGCATGACTTGAGCAAGCTGAATGTTGACTTTGGATGCCTTCGGCATGGCATTTCCAATTAAAGCAAACACATGTTGATGGTTTGGGGGCAAATATTTGTATTAGTTTTGTCTTTTCATATGTCCATGTGAGTTTTGGTCATAAATTAAATTAGATTTCAATTAAGCGCTGACCACAAATAAATCTTAAACAAAGCGACGCATTCAATGTCTTTTATCTGTTCTCTCTCTCTCTCTCTATCTCTCTCGTTCTCTTTTCAATTTGATAAATGCAGCTAAACCATATTTATTTGTCAATGTACGGAATTCATTTGAGCAAAGAAGAATATTGTAAAGAGGTCATAAGGCAAATGGTTAACAAAAGCAAAATTCTTGGCACACAGATGGGGCAAAAAAAATTAAAACATTCCTTTCACAGACTGCATATTCTACTTTTTTCTTCAGGGACAGGACCAAGCAAAAAATGACACAACGAGGACATGCTCAAAAAATATGCAAAACAAAAAAAGTAAACAGAAACAGAAAGAAGAAAATGCATCCTACACAGTGAACATGTAGAAGAAATTGAAAACGGAAGGAAGCACAAGTAAAAAAAAAACACAAGAAACAAACAAGCGCATGACATGCAAAACAGGCAGACAACCAACAACGAACTACCTCCTGGATGCCAGGACAGGTTACCACCCATTTGTGTAAAATGGGGCAGGATGCGGGGGCGACATCAAGGAAGAACTGAAAATGCGCTGATAAGCAAGGCGTCCACAACGGAACCCAAAGGCACCTGCAGCAAGCAGCCAATACTAGTACTAGCCAGCGCTGGAGTAGAGAGACCCACTCAAAACGAAAGTGAATTGAGAAGAATATACGAGTGCTGTTTTATCCTGTAAAGAATATATGATGGCCTTCTAGTAACTACTTACAGTCTACTTAGTGTTTAAACAAACTTACGAGAGTTAAACGACAATAGGAATCAATTCAGGTACTCATCTTATGCAACGTTTATTACTTGCGATTCGTTTGACTTATCTAGATAGAATATTCCATATAGTTAATAAACAGAGTGAATTTATGTATATACATTTATTTTCTAAGCATTATGTACCTACAGAAACAAACTTTGTCAGAACTTGTTGAAAGTTTCTATTCACAATTTATTATTAATTAATGAAAACCTCATAACATTAAAAATGAATTTAGATTGGCACTTGCAGTGAATTTTAACAACTATATCAACGAGAAAAATATAATTAAAAAATTTAAAAATTAATAAATGTCAACTATAACTTTAGTTGGACTTTTTGACAGAGTGACTGAGAAAAGAAAGTACGGCAGCAAAAAAAAAAAACCAAAGAGAATGTGGGAATGTTTTCTAAAGAACAAGGACATCAAGCTGCTAGTGAAATGTCAGGTGGATACCATGCCAGTGGGTTTTTAGAAACATTTGTTGGCACGCGCCAATTTCTGCGATGAATGCTCATAACGAGCTCAGCCCCACAAACAGGTATGCGAGGGCAGAGGCAGGTATGCAGAGGCAGGGGCATGAGCAGGGCAGGCAGTTAGCATATGAGTCTCTTCAACCAGTCCCCCCCACCGTGCGAGGGACAATGTCGTTTGGTTGGCTGGTTGGTTCAACAATGCTGAAAATCAATAAAAACCATTAAAATGCAACGACACCCCAGTTTCAGTCAGAGGCCGCCAAGGAATGTGAAGTTCAAGCAGCAAGGTTGGTAAGTTGGTTGATCGCTCGCTCGTTTTGGCTCGTTGATTTGTTGGTTGAAGGAACAAGACCAACTTTCAACATGCAAGTTGCGTGATAGAGTTCTACCATTATTATTACTATTATAATTTCTTTTTCTGTTCCTTTTATAAATAGATTCCATGGCTTAATTGCAGCCTACAAGCAAAACCAAATCGATGCCACCGAAACGCATTTAACAAGGTCGAGGACAAATGGTGCCGAAAAAACGTTGTAATTTATTGCCTAGTGAAAGTAAGAAGAGAAGTGCTGGAGGGGAGGTCAAAATGTCGAGCTGCATGAATTATGTACCACAAAACCCTGACAATGCTCGCGAATGTAAATCGGAAACTAAATTCAACATGAGATTTACGAGCTTCTGCAGATTTAAGAGGAGACAGCAGGCAGTGTTCCTCGCTTGATGAGTGAGTGGGCGGTGCTGAGTGCATTTTGTCGTTTTTTGAAACGAAAAACGCAATTAAAATGGTTCTTTAATATTAATAAACTAAAAAATGTTTTAAAAAAAACTATCAGGATACATAAAACATTTAAACGCTATCTATTTTGCATTGCTTTTTTATAAATAAATCCAAAAGCAATTTGGATAACATGACTAAAGTTGAGGTATGCAAATGCGGCTATCCGCATCACAATCATTCAAACGCACACATTATGTTTAAAAATGTATACACCGTAAATATATATATAAATAAATTTTCGTCCAGAGCACATCATCAATCATGAATAACGATTTTAGTGGGTTATTCCATTTTCTCAGAAAGCTTGGTAAAATGATAATACATTCTGTTACCTGGTTGATGCAAAACGATTTATATTTATCGCAACATATTTTTTATTGAACTGGTGCTTAAATTAATTGAACAAACAAACAAGAAACAAAATGAAATAGGTCACATGAAACTCATAAAGATTATGCATAAATGATAAAAATAAAGAGCCAAATTGTAGAAACAAAATAAAAGAATCAAACGAAATGGCCAATAATACGTACTCGGTTTTTTTCTGGCATATTTCTGGCATATTTATCGTTTATTTTTGGCAAAACTGCACTTACAATTGTAAACAAATTTGTTAATTAGCAAAACGATTGAAAACAATATAATTGTTATTGTTGATGCTTCTTTTAATTGCTATTTGTGTCTGGCGGATGAAAACGAATAAATATTTTCACACTTTTATCATTCTATTTTAGTGATTGATGAGGCTAATTGTATTGGATTGAGAATCCAATGAATTGTGCACTCTTGATTAAACAGTTTTTGCCATGATTGGTCTGATTTCTGCACCCTTGATCGATTTCTGCACCTGAAATCATAGGCCAATCTAGCAATAAGTTAGTAGTTGAAAAAATAAACATCTTTATCAGCTGGAGGTGACACATATTTAACGAATTTTAAGAGCATTCGCAATGAATAAATAGAAACAAATAAAATAGCATTGTAGGCTTTTTTTTTGCCCACATTTTTGGGAAAATATGAATAAAAAAGCAAATAAAATATTTATATATAGTTAATTATTTTTAGCAAAAATGTCAATGACTTTTACCAGAGACAAAATAAATTGCGGTAGCATTGCCACACGGCTGTTGCCGTGGGCTATAATAGATATATCGCACATACGCAGTGTTGGCCTCAGCCAATAAAGGCGTAATTAAAGCACCAAATAAATAATTAGCTCAAAATGCCGCAAACAAAACTATTCTACTCCTTCCCCTGACACCCTCTTCGACCCGCATATTGATCAATAAAAAAATACAATCGTTGGCTTATTGGAAAAACGGTTTCGAAGATTTTTTCTGCACTTGAGGCCAAAACAAATCACAGAGTCATTAGGTTTTATTAACAAAATCTGGGCTGAGCTCTATCAAGGGTCTTGACGTCGACGAAGAATGAACACAATGCTAAGATTTCTGATGTATAAAGAAAACCATCAGACCAGTCAAAGTCAAAAAAAGAAATGAGGAACAAAAACAAAATGAGCTTACTTATCAGTAACGTAATTAAGCAGCGATAAACTCACTGCCAACGCCCCCACTTTTTTGTTTAGTACCCCCTTTGGTCTATTTACCACAATGACGACCCGCAAACGGCGCCCAATTTCTTTATGTTTGCTTTAATTTGTTGTTGGTTTGTGGTTGAGTGATAAGCACAGGCCTTCTTTTTTCCACCCCATATATAGCTGGACCCACACATAGACCCATACATGCATACACATATAGTTTATATCAATTTAGATTTGAATTTAATTTATTTACTCAGTCAAATATCAATATGTATGTATGTTAGGGACCGTGGCCGAAATGTTTATTTTTGGGTGGCATGGTCAATTTATTGATAAATGTACAATAGAAAAAATTACTTTAGTCACTTTGCCAATGTGGGTAATGAATATGATGATGACCAGACACCATTACTCACTCCATTTATATATGGTTTTATTGCATTTTCTTTCATTTATGAAGAGACAAAGGGCAATTCTTGCTACAGATCAACTTTAAACTGACAATTGTACTAACTTGACCTCATGCTTCTTCTCATTATCAGCAATAAAGAATCCTGTCAGTGGTATAACTTAATTAAGACAGTAAATATTTCACATTTAATCGACTGTTGGTTATTGTGCGTTATTAAATTGTCTTAGAAAGTTCAAAAATTTTCTCTTAGGGAATTAAATTCTTTAAGTACTTTTCCCTAACCACAAACCATTTCTTTTGCATTGATAAATTTTAAATGCGAACTTTAAATTACTTCTGCTATCTTAGCCATTATTAAGTTTCAATAAAAGTTCTTCTAGGATATTCTCTGGTAAGGTGGAACACACCAGTCAATGTTAAATTAAATAGAAATTTAAATAAATTGAACCAAGAATCTTATCAACCAGTTGCTGTCAATTTGTGGCATACCCTGTATCGTAACCATAATGGTTATGGGCTGGACCTGTCGCCTCGTTAACTAACTGAGTGACAGTATTTTAAACTGATATCGTGAAACTTGGCGAAAATTGTTGATATGTCGAATCAGCAAAATGAGGGACGGGTAGGGTATTGGGGTTGATAAGAAATTTGGTTATTTCAGCCCAGAGTCTAGACCTTCTCATGCCAGTTGCCTATATTAACAAAGCCAATACATTTTCAGTTGCATTAGTGGGAATTAAGTATACGCCAAGTATGCCAAGCAAGACGCACTTAACCACTGGAGTGCAATTGGCTTAACCGAATACGAACTAATTGAATGCAGCTTAAGTGCGTTGTTTTTGACACGACAAGTTGTGGCTGGATGGGGAACCCCTAACGAGCAAGCTTATCTGGAACATCATCCCAACTAGCTGTGGCTCTGGTCAGCTGCATACTTGTGTATGCACAAGTGGTCTGACCAGAACAACAATACTATGTCAAAGCTTTTTAATTGCTTGCATTTGTATTGTTTGCATTTTTATTTATAATTAATAATCTTTAACAAATATTGCTCTTACTCCAACAGCACTCATTAAACTGCATCAGTTCAAGTTCAAAGTTGGATTAGTTGTTCCAAGGTAAATTAATAATTAGCACGGAAATGTGTATTGAACCGGGTTTACTGTTACACTTAAGACTTCAATTCAATTGTTTTTTCGTATGCTTAATAATCGCCATTAAGCCCAACTGATTACATATCAATTAGTAAGTGATTACAACTACATAGGCAATTATACAATCAGGTGAAATATGCCCACAATTACTAACATCGGGGCATAACACGGATGTGGTATACGCCTGCCAGCTATATGTATGCAAGTAGCTATCAAACTAAAGTATGGCCAACACTCGCGGCTGTCTTGCCAGACGTTTTTGCCTTTGATTAATGGTGGCCACATCAACAACGAAATATCTATAGGATATACATACTTACAAGCATACATCCTATAATATATACATCTACATATATATATATGGAAATCTGTTTGCTTTACCACTCAGAAACGGCTGGATGGGGTGGCTAGCCGCAAACATAATTAGCCATACATAATGCACCCTTGAGACAAGAACATGGTCCGAACGAGAAGTAACTTGGGCCACTTAAGTCTAACAAGTTTTCGGTTTTCGAGCTAAATGTCTAATCAAAGCATAAACAAGGCTTGTTATTTAGCCAAGGCGTGGCAAGGTTACGGAGGAGGCGGGTAGGGTGATTTCCCAACTTGTCTGCCCACTAACTCGCAATTTAATTAATGAAAAGCCAAAACACTTGAACAAGAGAAGATTTTGCTAGTAGTAAAATTTCTTTATCTATCGTGGCAATTTGATATTAAATGTATTTGTGTGATAGAGAGAGAGAGAGAGAGGAGGTTAGTTTTAAAGCACATACAAGTCCTTTGGCTAAATGTTCTACATATTACGCTTAAGTTCTCTTCAATGTCCATGCTCGTAAATCGTTGCCTTATCACTTGCTCATCTACCACATAAATAATCAATTTATGTCGCTCTCTTTTATTTTTTGTTGTTTTTGTTATTTTTTTTTTTTTTTACCTATTTGTTTGTGAAGGTCGTTTCATGGCTTTAATTACCCGTCATTAATCATAATTGAAATTGCAAGCGAGCAAGCAAAAAATAACACGCTTTGCACTATATTTTTCAGCTGACCAAGTTTTAACACTTGACCAAAAAGGGCAAAGTTTTTAAAGCTTAATGACTAAACTCAGCCGTCAATTAAAGTTCTTGTAAAAGAATTAATGTGGACAAACAGCCTGACAACAGCCAGGCGAGGTAATTGAAGAGGAGTGAAATTGTGGAAATGAAGCTGACCGCAGCAAGAGACAATGATCAACTTTGACAGATCCAGTTGTCGATTGGCAAAGACAGAGACAGACAGTGAGAGAGCTTAAATTCGCAATTATGGCGCTTTAATGCACAACAAGGAGTAGATGTTATTGCCATTTTGGTGCTGGATGCTGATTCCGAAACTCAAGCCCATCAATAATGTGCGTGACACATTGTTGCCACAGGCAACAGTCGGCTCACGCTGCGTATACGCAATATCTGTACAAAGAATTATTGGTCCAATGTGTATGTTTGTACGTACATATACATGTAGAAGAAGAAAGGAAATGTCACAGTCACGAGGCGGATGTGCTATTCTGAGATTGATAGCAGGATCAAATGCTATCTCCCAGCATGTTAAGTGGATTGTTTACGTGTCCTTGTTGAGTTGTCTTTTTTCTGTTGGGTTATGCGTGATTGTGTGTGTTTGTTTTTACACCATGTGTCTCCGGCGTGTGTGTGTATGGTGTGTGTTGTGTTTTAATTATATGGAATTCTGGCCCGACAGACAAAAGTGGGAAAACCCCAAAAAGTCAACAGACAAAGGCTGCCTTCTCTATGAAATTAAACTTAATGGCAGTCATTAATTATACACAAAATTGAGATATATTGCCCAGCTGCATACTGAAGTTTATGTAATTTGAATTAATTCATTTTGTACCGCATCCTGAAACGACTTTACCTTTTATTCAGATTTTCGCACTATATTAAATTACAAAGTGTGTCAGAATTTCATTGGTTATATCACGAAAAACAAAAAAAAAAAACAAAAGAAGCTGAAATGAAGTCATAATTAATCTTTATTCAATTGACCACAGGGTAGCTGTTGCCTGCAAATTTCATTCAGCGATGAGTTAACTTTATTTAATGAAATTATATCCAATTGCATCCCATACCACAATCATATGACCTGACAAGTTTTACCCAGGATGCACATCACAGTATACACATTCAATGACAATGTACTTACATATATACATATATGCTTAATATAAAAATGAATGAAAATTGTGTAAAGCTAATTAAATTTTTAATTATATTCCAGCTTAAGGGCAGCAAATCTAGCGTTGTATTTTGAATGTAAACAGATGCATTGCATATAATTGATAATGATTTTAATAAAGTTAACGAGAGAGAGAGAGAGATAGAGAGAGGGGTAAATATATTATAATTTGACCTAAAGGTCTTATCAATGTCCAGAAGATTATTAGTGTAATGAGTTTCAGTTAATCAGTTTACAAAAATGAAAATATAATTACAATTCAACTAAAAATTAGTAGCTGATCTACTAATTAGACTTCCGAAATAAATAACTACATAGAACTACAATTTGATATTTAAATAAAGGATGGGGGTTTTCTTGCAAAGTTTTCCCCTAATTTTTTATGATAACAATCAAATTGTAGAATATTAATATCACCACATATAACATAGCTGAAAAGGTCCATAGACCTGAACTCTAATGAAATTGTATATTAGAAGCATACTCCTATTATTATAACAAACATATGCAATAAAATTGATTGATTGATTGATATTTAAATACAAATATAGACACTATTCAATTCCTCAAAACTTTATATACATTATTTTCGGATAATCGAATCTCTAAAAAAAAGGAATACAATAATGAAAAACTAAATATATTCATAAATTTAATGGCTCATTTAATATGCATTTTGATAAGTAATTCATGTTGAACAAATTTATTGTCAAAATTTATGACATATTTTTATATTTGTTACTAAATGATTGCATAGTTGCGAATCATTTGCACAATTTATTAATGTCAGTGTCTATACAATTGTATGAATGGAAACTAAAAAATTGTCTCGTATGAATGCAAAGTACTTGTATGATAGTCCACATATGTACAAATATGTATTTATGTATTTCTCTGAATTCTCTGAGTTAATTTGACGTTATGCACTTTTCGTTTTGTGAAATTCTAGAAGTAGCCATAGCAAAGCAACATTTGTTGTCTTCCTAAAAAAGTTCTGATTTTCAATTACAACGTTTTTTTCTTTTTTGTGAGCTATGATTTATTTATGATGAGTTTCCAGCAAGAAAACTGTTGCATCCGACATTGTAGTTGCTCATTCAACTGACAAATTAATGCAATCTCAATTGCCAGTCTAATAATATCCACCGGTCGGAGCAGCAATAGCAATGAAATTGTATTCCCATTGTAGTTATACAAAAATAACAAGAATTGAAAGGATGCTGCTGGCATTCAGCAAGCCAAATTGACTGAAGTAGAATAAAATTCATAAATCAACAAGCAAGGAGATGAGACAAGCAATAACAAAGAATTTCGGGGGATACAAAAAAAAAATGAAAAGAAAAGTGCGTATAATCAAGGAAGCCGTCTTTAAAGTTGACTGGGAAAATTTGTGAAAATGCTTGAGGCAATCATTTTGAGTTTCAATTCACTTTTTGGTTTGTTGCCTTTCCATTCTCCTTCCTTCGTTCTCTTTAGATTTTCAACAATTTCTCATTATAGAGCGACCCCGACCAACTAGTTAATTAACATAAGTAATTTACTTAATGCCTAATACCGACTTCAAAATCACGCCCACGACGCACATATTTTACAATATGAGAGGCAGAAAAATAGAGATTCAGAGAGTCAGGAGGAATACATCTACCGTTTGGAGTGTACTTAACTAAGGTGAGTCTTCGACTGTTATTTGAGTTTGGGCTTGAGCTTTGGCTCATTTATCTTTTGCGAGTGAATAAACAAACGAACGAAACCTAAAACAAACACATGCATGTAGAGCGAATGAATGAAAGGAAAGAAATCCCTGGATTACATGATGGATTTCCAAATGGCAGGCATGAAATAATATTTTGTAAATAAAATATAACAAACGCCTCAGCGATGTCGGCGTTGGCGTTGGCGTTGCCGTTAACTATGGCGTTCATATTGAGTTTTGGGGTTGGCATTATAGCACGACTGATAGCGTCTCGTGGACGGAAATTAAATTTGGCCACGTTAATTGCCATGATTAGAACTTTTCGGCCATTATGATAAGCGTGGGCAGCAGACACCTAAAAACGAGCGCGCAAACACATTTTCACTCACACACTTACAGGAGGGCAAACTGAAGTGAACTGACCTCTTAGCTAATGAGCCAGACTAATAGACTAAAAGTAAATGTTCCTGTTAAAATATATAAGTACATATATATCGTATGTATCAATCCCACCTAGTGTATGCTATTTTGTGTGTCTGTCTCTTGTTATATTTTTCCAGTGATTAATTGTTAATTAATTATGAGCTTATTATTGCTTAAAGTAAGACGTAAGCATTTGCCCAAACATTTTTGCCTCAAATGTGGGAAAACGATGCAGAAAAACACAAAGCAATTTCAATTCATATCATTGCCATGAGTCATGGCTTCTCACATTCATTGTTTTCCTTTTTTCATTTCATTTTCTGGTTGTCAGCTGCGAAATTCGGAATCGACATCCATTGCGTTTCTATTGAAACAGCGCAAATTTCCTATGCAAGGATTCATGAGAAAGATTTCGCATTACATCAAAATATTCGATATTCAATATTCGACGAACACTAAGTAAAACATTCCCACCTTTAAGAATGGGGAACTGACTTTCAGGAATTCACTTTGCCTGTTACTTTCTTAAGACAAAATGTGACCAATTTTGGCACACCCAAACATCATCCATTTTGGCTCTGGTATAGTGCAGGATCAACCAGTTTATAATTGCCAAACGATGACAGCAACCACAAGAAGAACACAGGCGACAATATGAGCATTCTTGGTAATTAGTGTAAGTGCCCATATAAATTGTTTAACATCTTTTTGGCAAACATTCTTTTTGTCACTTTTCATGTTCAAGGATGCGCAAAGTTTGCTGCGAAATGATTTCAACAACGACAACCAAAACAAAGGAGGAAAACCAGAGAGAGATGAGCCAAAAGAAAAGCTGGCAAGGCCTCATCTACTGACAATAAGAACAGATGCCATGCTGGCTTTTATTTGGTTTTGGGCAATTAAAGCTTGTTGTTTTGCAGTTAAAGTGGAAATTAATATACACAAACCGCACAGCAGAGCATCGCTCCTACCCTTACCCTTACCCTCACCCGCAATTTCACCCTCATGCTTAGTAATGCACAAGGTATACCCACAGTTGTTTGTATATTTGGATAATTTCTAACAATAAACTTTAAAGATAAAACACTTCTCATCATTTCATATGTGGGGCGATGTAGCGTATCAAATCGGGCGAAATATGAGTTTGTAATATTGCATTAGACATGGAGCCTGTTAAACAGAAAGTGGCCACTTTATCAACTTAGAAGTGCTTTGAAACTTTTATAAGCATTTTGATACAACAATAATTTATGCTTATTGTTGCTCCAAATTGTAAGTTTAATTCAAGTGCAAATTTTGAAGCGTTAACTGAAGATAATAGGCTAGAAATTCAAGATTTTTAACTGAAATCTAAAGAAAGATCGTTAAGTTTTTTATGGCATTCTTTAATTTCTTATTAGACTAGGTCAAACATCAACTAGTTAGATCACAACTAATTCACACAAATTGCTGAACTGCCTTTCATTAAGATCTAAATTTAAATTTCTGACCAAACTCGCATACAAAGTGTATGATAACAAATTCATAGATACTCATACGTACTCACACACACACACACACACACGCAGAAGCAAAAACACACAAACACACGCAGATAGATATTTTAAGATCCATAACAAATAGGTGTTAAGGTGCTATATGTTTAAACAATGATTAAAGTAGCTGAAAGAAAAATCACCATACAAATATTTGAGAAAAACTTACTTAGTCGTACTAGGTCAAAGACTATTTGATGTTAATCTTTATCTATGCTGTTTGTATGTAAATTATTATTTCCACTGACTTTGTTTAAACGTTTTCCAACAGCAGCCATCAACTTAACTTATAAAAATAAAAATCCGAAAAAAAAGTTTAAAAAAACTTGCCAAACAGGTGGCAAATGTCGCGCTGGTGCATCTAAGGCCAAAGAAAAGTGAATTTTTCTGGTGTCTGTCTGTAATCCAGCGAAACTAATTCAAATGTGTGTGTTCACCTCCGATGGCAACTGTCTACATTGGCTTGTATCCATGGTGTGGAAAGCGAGGGCAAAAGCATTTAAAATATTCCATATTTTTCTCAATTAAATTTGTTTCTTTTGCTCAATAGTTTTCAACGGTTGGCCTATTTAGTTTCCGATTTCAAGCACTTTTCGCATTGAACATATTCATTTAATTTTAAAATAGATATTTTCGAAAACAAATATATGTGGATATATGTATTTTTTTTTTTTTTGTATTTTTTGCGCACATCAACAACAATTGAATATTATTTCATTTTTCTTTTTTGCACACAAGCAACAATTGAATATATATATTTCTTTCCATTAGATGTTTTCTTTTTTGTTAATTCAATTTATCTCATTCTGCATTGTGAGGGGAAAATTCTCACGCACTAAATGTTGACCGTTGCATATGATGGAGCAGTTCGATTTTTTTTTTTTTTGAATTTCAAACATCAAAAGATTTGTTTGTGCGATGAATACTACGGATGCACGATGCCAATTGAGATTGCTACATGTATGACATACACACACGACGGGCACTCACACACTCGCAAAAACACACACGCACACGCACGCAGAGAGAATTGTCGAGTATCTGCTGCGTCCCGTACATCCGTCTAATTCGTTTGGCGCTGCCTGATGCGTGCACGGTAAAAGTTTAACTGGAAACTCGGTCCGACCGCGACCGCCCCGACAATGACGACGATGACGATGCCCAAGCAGCAGTCAAGTAGCCAACAGCAGGCAAGCAGAGCCAAACGAGGCGCCACATTCGTACCTCGTACCTGTCCAATGCTGTTGCCTTAACATAAGCATTAACAGTGGATGCCGCCGAATGGAGAGCGAGCAGTTCGGCTACTCTTTCTCTAACATACTCCCCCACACGGACACACACACCCACACCATGACATGCTGTTATCAGCAGAATTTCTACTATCACTGTGTCAGTGGGTCTCTTGAAGAACAGCAGCTGTTAACAGGCAAGAGATAGTCTGCAAACAACACAGAGAGAGAGAGAGAGAGCACAGTAAGTCTATTCAGCAACATTGGAGAGCAATGTTACTGTACACCACCCATCCACCCACTGGGACCAGAATATACTTACAATATTTCTCGCATGCGAGTCGCCCCATAGCAGGAAACAATTGGCAAATGGAACTTGGGCAAGCGAACTAAAATGACTAACAGCAGAGACTCAAAACAGATTACCAGATGAAATTTGATTTATATCCAACTGAATTATTTAATGAATGGCCACATATCTTGTATCTAAAACGGGCAATTTACTTAATTTAACCTTACAAAAGACTGAGATTATTAAAAGACATGAAAAATGAGCTTGTAGAAATCGTTAACCTTCTTGTTCTGCGATTTGACTTTATGTATGTATTCACAAATATTTATTACAAGATGACAATAAGATTTTTTCATAGAAATATCTATTGAGGGGCTAACTTACTATGAAGAAGTCGACTAGTTCACATGTCTTAAATAATAATGATTCTTGTTTATCAAATCAATCCATAGATATCAAGTTAACTGCAAATATTGACCCCAAATGATTTCAAATGAATATGGGTAATATGATTATTCAAGTCTCTCTTTCTCTCTCACTTTATGAGTTTCCAAATTCAGCAATCGTCTGCACAAAATTTGAACAAGGGCGCCAAAAGTCAAATGTTAACACCAAGCGAAACAATCTGCATTGTCGGTTAAGACTTAGCAGAATTAGCGTTCGGCCCCCTACCCCTACCAAAACCAAAGACTTAACAGAAAATCGTAACACTGCAACTGAAAGTGGCCAACAGAAATGTTGTCAAGCCAATTTCTGCAATAGAATTTCCCATTCACAGCATCCGGTCTGCCTCATACCTGAAAATCGATGAGAAACACCAAGTCATGCATATTTCACTTAATAATAATAGCTTCGGCAATAATCCAAACAAAATAAATTAAGGCTTAATAAGCTAGCCATTAGCTGTCAGGGGGCCAGAGCACATACATAAATCTAAATGCATAAATACACGCGCCCCTACAAGTAAGTCCAATAAAATGGCAAGAGTTATTATTATCTAAACAAATATACAACTCATACATACATAAATACGTACATCCATACATATGGTTCTATACCCCGCTACATACATATACATTTGTATGTATGTGCATATACGTATGTATACCCAACAAGTGGGAGAATTCTCATATGCCATCGCTCAAAAGCACTTTGCTCTTGTGTTTTTCCTTTCCAAAGTGAAAAACAAAACAGCAAAAGGGGGAAAACATGAAAAGAAATATTTCCAATCAATTGGCAAACAGAAACTAATAAAAACTCATATGTGAAACAACAAGCAGACAGTAAACCAACGAAGAAAAATGTTGTTCATTCATTAAAAATAAAAATTCATTGAACAGGCGAGTGATCAGAAATATGTTTTACAAAACAACATTGCCAACCTTTGGTCAGACAAAAATGCAGTCCCATTCGATTAGCTTGACGGGAGGGTGGCCCACTTTGTGGTGAGGTCCACATCAATCCATATGTACCTACATATGTGCCATAAATAAATATGTATAAAACAAGTACGTCAAATGCTCAGAGGGCGATAAAATGTCTGGTCTTTTATTTAACGAATTTTATATTCAATGAAAATCCTCCACAAATAGAAATGCAACCAGTAGAATTCATAATGAAATAATCCTTAAAGCTACTATTATTCTATATCAATGTTTTTTGCTTTGATTCTGCAATACTAATAATAAGTGATTATTATTCCGAGTAAAGTCTTTCATAAACTGAAATCCATAACACTTTAACTCTTTTATTAAATTTACTTTAAATTTTCATTTAAAAGGAATTTTATTTTTATTAAAATAACACGCCTGTTGGCTAGTTGAAACCATTTTAAACCAATTTCTTTTATGGACTGCATTGAAACCAATATACTCAAATGGAAAAGTGGAAAAGTGAGCAAAACGATAGCGAAAAGTTCAAACAGATGCAAATAACAGACCAAAAGAAAAGTGTAAAGTGTGCAAAAGAAATAAATTTTCCAAACAGCATACCAAAAACCAGCGGCAGTTTATGAGTAATAACCCTGCAACGACATCAGGCATGCATATTTATTTACTCACACATACATATATGTACATATACTGTATGTGTGTTTGTCTGTATGAATGGTCTACCCAACATAAGCGATTCAATTAGCAGATACAACAAAAAAGAGCAACTCAACTTGGTAGATAAAACTTTTTTTATGACATATGTACCGAAAAAAGTTGGCCATTTGACATATTGCTATTGCATTATGAAGCTGGAGCAAACTGAAGCAAATTGTCACACATCATTGGCCATTTACACGTGGCCCTAAATGGTTAAAGCCATAGATGATTTCAATCCTTACACAAAACAGAACATAGAGAATGAGTGGAATATCATATCAACCATTTTTGGGTTTGACCATAAGAGCTCTTCAAAATGATTAGTTATATCCATCTGCCCATTGACCTTTTTCTTTCCATTTAGTTTTTTTCATCTCTCTTTCGTTTTGCTATTTTTGTAGATGGGCTTGAATAGAATGACTAATGCTTTCTTCCAAGTAGAACAATTTATTGTTTGGCTAATAGATGATGACTACTAAAATGTTACTAATATGGCCAAAAGTGTAGAGTAATTTGGGCAAATGGAAGGCAAATGCTTCTACATACATATACTCATATGGGTGTATGAAGGCATTTGTAGCCAATCATTAACATTGGCCTTTACACTTAGCAACTTTAGGCCCATGTCAAGTGGTTGGCATTTATCACTGCCATTGACCAAAAACAATTTTTCAATTTTTCTATCAAACACTTTGATAGGTCATGTCTGTCAATCGTCAGGCAAATTATTTTACAATTGTAGAAAGGCCAACATGCATTGGTTCCACAAAAAAAGAGAGGAAATCGGTTATTTATCCAAACATTCAGCAAATATCAAATATAAAATGAAGATTGAAATAAACCAAAAAAAAAAAGAAATAAGAAAAACAAAAAAAAAAAGTCAATGATGAGAATGCTGTCAGGATAGAGACAAAACAAATTCGCAAGTCAACTGGAAGAAATCATAAATAAAATATGCGCCAAGGCAAACATACAAACACCCTAGTGGGTGTGGGGTCAAAAGGTTGAGTTCTGGGTAGTGGGTTAGCGAATGAGTGAGCAGCGGCATCGACATCGGCAGCTAAGCGAAATTCAATTTGATTTATGATAAATACGCAATGATTTATGCCCTTTTTTTGTTTTTTTCTTCTCATCTTTACGTTACTTTTATTTCTATTTTTATGTCGGTGTCCAAAGCTTAGAAACAATTTAATATTTTCAACTTTATTTCAATTTTTGTGTGGGCGTTTGCAAATCGTAGCTTGCGATTTTTTCAATTTTTCATTTTACTAATACTCTGCTTTTGTTTCCATTGATTTCGCGAATTGTTAAAGTGTATGAGGGACAAGAAAAAGTTTTAAAAAGTTATTTGACGAAAACTGCATACTAATTAGCTAACTATAGGCATGTTTAGACTTTAGAAAATAGTGATGAATTGGAAATCATCGTCTTGGTTACTTGATCTCTGATTATCTTTCGTAGGATGTGATCTTGCAATGACAATGATTCAAAAGATTATAAACTGAATAACATATTTTTAGTTCGTTGTCCATTTAATTTAATTTTGCTTTTCCTTTTTGTGTGTAAAGTTTCAATTACTGAGTACTACAAAAACTATCATCAAGTAATCACATTCATTCCATATTTCACTTTGGAGACCCATATTATATGTATGTATTTCAATTCAATTCATTGTCGATTCGTTTCAATTCGCCTTTTTGCGTGCATATAAATTGGGCTGCGTCATGAGTTTTAAAATGTGCTGCATACTTTTGTGGGCGCCCATAGAAATTTAGTTCGCTTTTTTTGTTTGATGGTATGTGGGTGTGCGCTTTATATATCCTTTTGGTATGTGTGTATGTGTGTGTGTGAGTCTGTGCGTTTGGGTGTTTGCTTTGTGGTTCTCTCTGACTCACTTGTTTATTTATTTATTTAGTAGTAAGCGTGTGCGAAACAAATATGAAAGAAACATTTTACGCGAATATTTCTTTTGTTTTCCATTTTACTTTGCATCTCGAAAAAGGTTAGTTTCCGGAAAATGGAAGTTTGCATAAATATTACAAATAAATATTTTCCTTTTGTTAATGTAATATGAACATGAATTTGCTTTCCTAAATGGTCTATAATGGTGCTCTGACCTATATTTCTAAAGGGTGTTTATAAGGCGATTTGTAATCTATTACTTTAGCCCTTTAAGAAAACAGAAAGAAAATACTTAAAATATATATAAAAGCACTTAAAGTGTATAGATTTTAGAAAACTTTACATGCATGTAACTGTAGCGAGCAGCCCAACAAAGAATTTATATAAAAGTAAGTTTAATATCAACCAGAGGGTCGGGGTTAACTTCGACCGCGTCGAAGTTTGTATACCTTTTCAACTGTTTTGGTAACTTTTTCCTTACCCATAGCCATCAAAGTGGAAAAACGTTTTATCTAAAAAGGCTAATGTTTGCGAAAGAACGGCCTACAATCTTAGCATAGGAAATAACGAAGTTATTGACAAGTCACTGTTTTCGACCGATCGTTCCATTGGGAGCTATGTATATGATATAGTCACCTGATCTTGATTGACATGTCATTTTGAACTCACCTCGTCGTGCTGATGAAAAATGTCTATACTTTATATGGTCGGAGATGCTTCTTTCTATGCGTTGCACGTTTCTGACCAAAATAATATACCCTTTTTGCAAGGGTATAAATATAGTGAATAGTGGGCAAAAATCATTATTAATCTTGACATATTTTTCAGCATATCAAACTAGTCTAGGGTTTAAATAAATTTTCACACCTTTTTATTGGCGATGGACTTTGTTTTCCTTCAGCTCTTTATGTGGGCTTAAAAATCATCATTATTAGGCTCAATGGAACCATAAAATGTAATCAAAGCTAATTTTCATCACAATTTCCATTTAATTAATACCCACTATTAGCATTCTGGAA
Source organism: Drosophila equinoxialis (assembly GCA_018150345.1). Lineage (NCBI taxonomy): Eukaryota > Metazoa > Arthropoda > Insecta > Diptera > Drosophilidae > Drosophila > Drosophila equinoxialis. The sequence continues at coordinate 7,306,691 of JAECWI010000562.1, forward strand.
ACAAAACACAAGTCACGCACTTCTAACCAAAAGTTGAAAGTAAAACATAAACAAAAATTTAATTAACTTTCGCCTTTAGTGAACTTAGGATGACAAAGCCGAAACAGAGACGAAAAAGAGAAACAAGAATAATGCTAAGCTGGGCCAAAGCTAAATCCTGATAAACCCCTCCTCATTTGATCTATTTATAAATGACACTCTAATGCGTTAAACTAGTTATCCTAAAAATTCTAAACAACATTCAGACACCCTTATCACATGACTAAAATTGAACCTATGTAATTAAATGTACATTTCGACAGCTTGACATGTGTGTAGGTGTTTGTTCGCCCGACTGTGTATATGTGTGTGTGTGTGTGTGATGGGGGGATGAGGATTTTCATTTTGAAAAGTTTACCGAGTCCACAACCTGACAATGTTAATTGATACGAGGCCAGAGTCCAAATTCCGGGTAAAAATAAAAAGTATCTCTGAAAGCTGACAGCAATAAAAGAAGAGCGAAAAAAGAAACCCCCACAACATACAGTGCGTATACGCAATGTGTACGCTAAAAAGCTGATGGCGACACAGCAAGAATAAAACTTTATTGCTAATTTATTTGATTAAATTTCACGCGGCGTATTTTGTTGTGAGTTGAAATGGCATTTTGCTGACACCAGGCATCTCGTCGGCTCTACTTGATTTGGCCCGGCTTGACTTGACTTGATTTGCTGCAAATTGATAAGAAAAATACAGTCGGGCAGACAGTCAGTGAAGAGAGTGTGAAAAAAAAACAGAGGACGACAGGACCACATTTCAAACCACTAAGATCAAAGCAGAGATAGAAAGAGACAGAGACCGAGAGAGCTTAGTCAGATCCGCAAAATAATTTTGTTTAAAGCCTCAAAGTCCTGTCGTCACATTCAATTAGACAAATGCTGGCAAAAACTGTGGCGTATGATTAACATTTGGATATGCAAAACAAGTGCAAAACGTGACACCCGAGAAAAAGATGCAAATGAAAGCGAATGAAATGCATAAATAAGATGTATAAAACGTGAAGTGCCAAATGTGAAATGGCATTATCCTTCACAGACACATACATATACACACATGCTCGCCAAACCACCCACAATTAAAGAAGCTGCCATCAGGCATCAGGTTAAGAGGAAAACGAGAAACCTGAGTAAATACATACATAGCCAGCGAGGTGGGATGATAGCCATTTGCGAATTTCCGCTCCCGTTGACATTTCCATTTAAATGCGTTACACACTTTTGCACTAGAGTACGAAAAGTAATGACTTTAATTTGAATGGCGTCTTTTATGCTCTACCACCTTTATCTCTTTCTCTACCTCTCTCGCTCTCTCTTTCTCAAAATATGGCGTCCCGGTCACAGCATGTTCATGCCGTTAGCTTTTGCAATTTTCCGCATGGCTATAAAAAAAAGTTTTTCAGTTGAGGTAAACTTTAAGCCAAACCAACCATTCAGAGTAGAGTGGCACGTGGTTAGTTAGTTCTTTCTAGATTTCTAGCCACAAAACTTAATTTATTGCCCTTGTAACATAGCCGCATGCCCCTTGCCGCAGTTCGCCATTGCATCAACGCCATGTAAATTGAATAAGAGAAAAATCATTCATCTCCTTTGCGGTTCTAGGAAATTGCGAAGTTCTCTAATACAAATATCAATAAAAAGTGTTGACTGCCGTAAGAAAAATGCTAAGAAAAAATATACGCACTGACGACTCAAATAGCAAACAAATTGAACTAATAAAAGCAACGAATTGTCAAAAAACATGAGACATTTTTTATATACCCTTTCAAGATACAATAAAAACACAAGAAAAATGAAAAGCAGAATGAAAATCAAGAAAATGTTTTAGTTTTATTTTTCTAATCAACTAATAAGTATCGATTAGTTTGTTAAAATAAATATTTTATATAAAGGGCAAAAAAAAATAGACAGAAAACGTTATTTACCTTAATTTGTTTTTAAATTTAAATAAATCGGTTATTTTAAAGTAATAGGTTTCTTCTATCTAAAACAAATTTTCTAAATTTATACCTTTTAAATTTACTTAAAGGAAACAGTATAAAACATTGCAAGTGGCATGCTTTAGATAACGAAGTCAATCTAACGGAGTGTATACAAATACATATATAGTATGTGGTATATACAAATATATATGTATATTTTGTATGTATATAAAAAAATATAGAAAATAATATCAAAGCCATAAAAAACTGTAACTAAACAGTAGAAGGAACACACAAATTGCAACAGTCAGGCGGCAGAAGCGACCTTCAGGAATAGCAATGGCAACTCAGAGATTGAATTTTCACGCACCAATGACAACAACAACAACGACAAAAACAACAAGAACGACACTCCTGTCAAATGGGCAAACATTATGGCTTTTATTTGTTTGTATGATTGTGTGTGTGTGGGTGTCTGTGTGTAAGTATCTACATATATACATATATACTTATATATTTGTTTGGCAGCATTGTAAGGCAGCAGGCAAATCGAATTGACATAAATTGACGGCATTTATTCTCCGTTTCGTTCTCCAACTGCAAATGTTTGGCAATTTGCGATTGTGTTAGGGTAGAAAATTGAGTTGGAATATTAAAATAGGAAAATTTCCTCGACTTTAATTCAACAAGTACTGAGAAACTAAAGTCGACCATTTATTTGAACTATTAATACCAATGCCATGTTAGCTCTCTACAATTTTGCATTTCCGGCTACCCAATTGTACTTCCTTTACCAAAATAATCCTTAATTAAAGGCCATAACCAAAACCTTTCATCAAATGAGTTTCAGCTTCAGGAAAGCAAAATGTCAAAATGTGATTTATAGGCAGCATAATTTTCAGCTTAAATATCAAAACGCCAACTACACAACAAGGGACAAAAAACAATTGTTTCCCATGTGAAATAACTGACACATATGAGATACAAACAATCAAAAATGCGTCTATCTTTCAATTCTCTGCACATTTTGCCAACGAAACTTTATTCAGTCAGTTTCATTTTTATGCTTCCATTTGCTGGTAACCGCAATTGGAACAGCAAAATTCATTTTGAATTTTCCAGATTGATTTCAAAATTTGCAGGGAACTAAGCTTCGCGAATATGGTAGTCATAGACCAATTTTAAACCCATGCTTAAGGTTTCCAACATTTTAGCACAAACTCTGAGATAAAGACATACATTTTTCACGGTAACAGCAATTTAATTAGCCATCAGAAGTTTGTTAAAAAAACAAAGTAAATGCTTTTTACGACGACTTTTGTCATTTAACTGTTTTTTAGTCTGCCAGTTCCTAAGAAATTTTTCTCTTTTATTATTAATTTCCGGAGCATTTCTTACTTAAAGGCTATGCAGGCGATTAATCTTCATAAATAAGCTTAATTATCTATGCATAGAAAATGGGAGAAAAAAGAACATAACCAAAAGGGAATCCAATGATAGTCATAATCAATATTAATTAAGTAACCTCACACCGATGAAGGTAGCAATTAAAAGTTCGACTGAGAAAATAGCTGCAATTCAAATAGCACACGGAGGAGCAATGCATATTGAAATTCCTTGCGATAGATGTGCAAGGTAGATGGAAACCAATAAATAGTCGTTTATATTTACATGCACCGATGTAAATGCAAATGGCAAAACGTAATATTACGTATGTATACGTATACAAGACACATGAACAAACACATGCATCTCGAAAGATAGCATATACACATACATACATAGCCGTTGGGCTGAGAAATGACAAAGTAACATTCGATAGCATCGCTTCGGTATGTATTTACACTGGCTAGGGCCAAAAATTTGATTACTCTGTGGCTTCGATGGAAGACGAGAATGTGTCTATTTGCCCAATGGCTGGTAAATTCTGGGAAACAAATTCAAATTGATTGTATGCTCTTCTTTTGGTGCGCTTTTGCAGCATCATTCTTGGCAAGAATTAAATCAAGACCAAATAGAAAGAAAGACTCTAAGCTAAGTTTCCATTGTATATTTTGGCATTACATACCAATTGCAATTGGAAAGGTAATATCAATATTTGATTAATTTTCTACCTCCACTGAATTTGCCTTTGGTCTATCTTTGTGTCTCGCTCATTCTATTGTTGGGTTTGCTGCTGTCTCCCTTCATATAAAATCAAACTGCATATTTAATTAGTTTTAAAACAAATTGCCAAAAACCTTTCTGCTTGGCCTAATTAAATATTTGCGCAAAATCAGACGAGACTTAAAGTTCAAGAAGGGATGGCCCCTAAAAGCGAAATGTGCCTTTTCTTTTTGCTTTCCGGTTTTTCTTTTTTTTCTTTTGTCTCTTCTTTTTTTGGGCTACACATGTAACAACTTGTTGTTAATTAAGTATACGCACTGGAGTCTGTCTCTTTCAATATGTGTCTGCTTCCTTTTCGTTCGCAATGAACGTTTAGTTTAGTTTTTGCTGACTTTGCATAAATTGCCTTTGGCTTATTTGGAAATGGAAGCCCTATTCTGGGTGTAGCAAAAGTATTTCATGTTAATTGCTCGTAAACGAAATGGGCAAAGAGTATTTCCCTAAAACATATGTAAATTACATTTGAAAGCACTTTTATTTGCTCAACTCATACAGAACAAAAAAAAAAATAAGAACGAGAAACCAGCATTTCATTAAGGCTAAGTTTTAATGAAACTTTAAACTAGCAAAGTACTACAAAATTAAACAATTCATTAGGCCAACTACATAGGTAGGCGATAAATTGATTATAGGCATTAAGTTTGAATGGGGATTGAAATACACTTTGCACTTTCTTTCAAAAACTTTTCACTTTGGCAAAAACTTTTTAATAAGCCAAGCAAGGAAACAAATGCTCTAATTAACTGCTGTCGAATTTGAAAGCAATTGTAAATAATTAATGCAACATTATGCTCAATTGCCAAGGAACTTGCATACGAAATTGTTGCAAAACATAAGCCGCACTCAACAGCGGCCAAGAAAGATAACAAAGGCATAGAAAACCCAAAAACTTTTACAATTTCCAAGGCAACTTGTTTCTCAAGCGCTTTTCTTCAGTAATGATAATGGGCAACAGAGTAAGGGATCTGGAAAGCCAAGCAAGGGTACACCAAGGAAAAGAGAATTTGAAATGTTTCTAGTTATGTGGTTGAACGACTTTAAAGTTCCATTAACGTGATATATGATGCCTGACCTAAGTCTACTTAAATGCAGTTTGACCGAAGCAACTTTAAGACATGAAAATGTTACAGAGTTAGAGAGAAAATTTGCAAAAATTATACCAAGAGTGCAAAAAGTGCATGCAAACTAACTGGTAAATGGAAAGCAAAAAACTTAAATGACAAATTCAAATGCTTTAAGTTACAATTTTGCAAGTCAGCCAGGGCAATCAACAACAATTTGCATTATTGCAACTTAGCAACAAGCCACCAACAAGCAACAACCAAACAAACCAAGCAACGCCGACGCAACAAAAAAGTTGCCACAAGCCCCAAAGCCAACCGCAACTAACCAACAAACAAACTACAAGAAAAACAACAACAGGAAAAACCGTCAACCAACTATGCGACTCATTCCCAACGACATTGTATAAACAACAATTTTAGCGGATATTAAAAACAATGTTGCTGCTGCTGCTGCTGCCGTTCACTGTTGCCGGTGCTGCTGCTCAGGGAAAATGGGAAGTTTGCTGAAACAGCCTCTGACATTTGAGTTACATCAAATTTCAAGTTGTGTTTTGTCATTTTCCCATTCAACTGTTCAGATGCTGCTCCCACTGTTGAGTTTCCTTTTGTCGCTTTGTTCCATTTTTAACCATCGACACTTAGTTCGCCCTCAGTTGTTTTTTCTTTTTTATTTGAGAGAATGAAATGAGATGCTGGTTATTGTTTTGTAGCGCTCCATTGAACAAGGAACAGGATATCCGCCTGTCGCACTTAAACAAAGTCTGACAATGTCCCGATTGTCGTCAATTGCGGAAGTCACTTGCTGCCAATTCACAGACTCTTTTCGCGGACTTAATTAAGCCTTTGAAGCAGTTGCCAGGCATCTGTGCCTAATTTAAATTAATTAAATTTTCATTTACAAAACATTTTCACTAATGTGATGAAGGCTCAAGATAAAATTTTTACACCCACAAACAACATAATACTACAACTGTGAGTAACATTAAAGCTATAATGATTTTCAATCTATGTAAATGAAAGTATATAACTAAACACTTAGTAGCGAATATCCAAGATAGCTGAGTGAAAGAATGCTGAGTTGAAGTCAATATTGAAACGAATGCAAAAGAAACCAGTTTAAATGTATAATAATATCTTCTTTGTGAAAGTGAAAACCAAAATTATTTAATTCTTTGCAACAGGCAACTGAATTACTCATATTTATTGAGGGTAATAGTTGATTGATCTTAATGATGATAGCATTAATTGGCAATTGGTATTTGTTTTGTCCTTTTGTACATTTTAGCGGCCGCTAGGCTCTGGCCTGACCTGGCCCTATGACTGTGCCTGTGTCATAAATTAAGTGGCAATTAGGTATGAAGGAGACAAGAAAGCAACAACAAAATCAAATTCAAAGCTTGTTAATTAGACGCATCTAATTTAAATTTAACAGCTAACCGAATTGAATGAAATCAGCATACTCGACTGTGTGATTTGTCTTAATTTGTATTCGCCTCAATTGCAGGACAAAGGACAAAGCTCATGTAAAGGTGTTGTGCGACTAATTGGCACGTGTTATCGTTTGCCAGCCTAGGTGCCAGGTGAATAGTAACTTGTTTGTTTGTATGCGTAGCTAATCAAAAGCAAAGAGAATCATGTCTCTTCTCACCTGCCCCTGGCATATCGAGTTTCACTCTCTTTATTGCTATGGGCCAGACAATGACAGCAACGCTTTAGTCAAACATGGCTCAAACATTTGTCTGTCATTAACTGCTAAACAATTTGTGCAACTAACTTGTACATATATACAAACGTATAGGTCGTAGACCATAAAAGTCATCATCCAATTGAACACCATCGGTTGATGCTGTCACACGCACGCCTCTAATGCGCTTTTGAGTATGTGTATATAAGTGGCGGGCATGGCTTAATCAACTTACGACTAAACAAAGGCACATATAAATTATTTAATTAATCCTTTGGGTTTATTGGCCCTCACAGCCCGCACACATTCACCCATCGTTTGGCACGTCTGTTGCTCGAGTGTTTGTAACACACACAGAGGCGGCCGACTGTGCGTGCGGGCAATCAATGTCATAAACGCAGACACACACACATATGTACAAACATAGGTGTGAATTGGTTGGCTTGATTGTGATTTTCAATGAATTTCCTAGCCGTAAAGGAAAATATGTTGCTCGAAGCTATAAAAAGATACAGGGAAAATACCCAATGCATAGAATGGCAAATAAAATAATTCAATATTAAGTTTAAGTGACATAGAAAAAGAGTAGTAAGGTTAGCTAAGCCCACATTCACATATAATGGAGAGTAGATATGTTTTTAAGTTTAATTTCCGTAAATATTCATAGCTCAATTACCTTAAATTTACAGTAAAATTTGAAGCCAAAATCGTTTCTTACGGAACTCTGCTATGCTATGCTATGCTATGTGAATATCTATGTGCATCTGCTACAATACATTTGAACACAATCCAAGTTCATGCCGGCACGCACTAAATCTTTGCTTTCATGTTGAAGTTTTTGTTTGAATCAAAAACGAAAGAAAAACTAAACCCTTGCCTGGGCCAAGTTTTTCATGAATTCACACACACACACCCAAACACAGCATGAATGGAGACCCAAAAACCTAAATAGTGGGGGTTATAAATCCCTGCCACATGCCTTTATGCAAAGTTTGGATTAAGTTTTTCCTTTGCCGCCTGGTTTTCCTGCTCAGAAAACAGAAAACGGAGACGATGGCGACTTGGACTACAAGAAGCTCCCCTCTCGTAATGTTCTACCCCACTGCTGATCCCTTTCCTTCAGCTGCATGACTACCCAAAAATTTGTAAACAATCAGAAAATGTGTCAACTTAGTTTCTTTTCGTTTTTTTGCCGGCAGAGGCTGGGCAACAAATTCGTAGCAACAATGGCAACACAATCTGATGACCAATGCCTTAAATAAATATATATATATACAATAGTTTAAAATTTGTTCCTTGTGTGTTCTTTCTTTTGTTGCTCACGTTCGGTTCAAAGTGTTGGAAAATTCATTTAAGCCGCTTAGTGAAATTTGTGCCAACAATAATAGTATAATAATAGGAAAGGTTTTTAACTTTTAAATGCCAGAAGAGAGCATTTAAAATGAATGTAGTAAGTGAGTCGACTTGCCGACTGTGGTATACCATGCACCATGTTAAACAAAAGTTATAATTTCGAAGACCAAATGTATGTACTAAATTGCTTGGGTTTAATAGTCAATCAATGATTTTGAATACAAACACATCAAGTAAATATACATATAACGTTACACCCAGAATGTTTTCATCGAAATTTTTGGTAAACTTTATTTTATTATCACTATTTGGCATCAATAATATTTCTGGGCAATGGAACAATGCGATCACCGACAATCGAATAGACGATAAGGCCTACGACAATTATGACGTTGACAATGGAACGGATATATCTTTGTTAAAACTGCTACCCTTGAAAGCCACGTCCTTGTCGGACATCAGGACATTAGATCGAAGGCAAGGCAAGCAAAAAGCGACAGCGGATGATGAGTTTGAAATTCTCATCAGTGGTGGCTATAGGCCAAAAACTAACACTCTGGTTCAGTTCCTTGTATCTTTGCGCAGTTCACAGGAATTTATGATTTTTGGTGACAATCATTTTTGTGGTGGTTCAATTATTTCCAAAAGGGTAATACTAACAGCGGCTCATTGTTTAAGTTTGTGAGTATTCAATATAATTAATCTTCTACCCATTTGTTCCTAAAAGCGTTTGTTTCTTTTTTTCAGGGGAAACTATATACTTTCACCTGAAGAAATAGTAGTTGTGGCTGGAACTCCACGTCGTCTATTGAAAACTGCAAATACTCAGATATTGGCTGTGCAAAAGGTTATACAGCATCCAAACTACAATTCCACAGCAGTTGAAAATGATATTGGTATTTTGAAGCTAAAGGATGACATAACAGTTAAAGAGGGATTTGTGAATATTATATCAATTGCAGATTCTGCACGAAATATTGGCACAAAATGTAATGTTCTTGGGTGGGGTCAAATTACACAGGTAAGTGTCGAATCGAAAACCTTAATTCATATTAATTTTGAATTCCGGCAGTTTGGTCCTCTCCCCGATGAAGTTCTTACTGCCGATATGACTATTAGAGATGAATCGGAATGCACTTATGAGGGAGGTCCTATTCCTAAAAATGCTATTTGCGCCAATAATGAAAATGATTTTGAGATTAGTGGCTGCTTTGGCGACTCTGGAGGTCCATTGTTTTGTAATAACAAACTTGTAGGCATTGTCGTAGCTGTAACAAGCTGCGGTCAAACCGAAACGCCTACCGTGTTCGCAGATGTGTATAAGTATCGCAAATGGATTGCAAAGAATGCGGCGGCTTCTATCCGCCGATCCAGTTCGATGGTAACCATCGAAAAGCTAATGCTGTTGCTTTTAGCAATTATTAAGCTGGCAATAACAAAAATGAGGTAAATATATAATCTCAAAAAAATAAAAAATTTAATGTATTTGAATTGGGTGCCGGTTTCCATACTACTCAAACTGACATACCAAATTTGATGTCCCTATCTCTTATTGTCTGCGAGAGGTGATTGAACAGACGGACCGACGGTAGGGCTGCTGGGACTGATCAACGGTATACATAAACATATGGAGTCGGAAAAGCTCGCCAAATCCGGTGTTATGGACCGACTAGTAAAATACGTATATACTTATACATATGGTGCATGTTTCTAGTCCGATTTTATTTAAATTTGGTGAGTTTATAAAAATTAGTAAGACTTTTGCAATTTACACTTTACAATTGGATTTTTTAAAGTCAATCAATTGCTAGAGGCAGTCGTTATTCTCTAAATTATGGAGACGGAAGTAGAACTCACAGGGGAAGCATTTCATAGAAATTCTGCAAAAGAACTGCCTCAAGTGTATAAAAACTTCTATAAGTTCAAAACAAATACAAATATTAATACGATTTAATTTTACATATTCATAAATCAATTCAAAAAATAACACAATAAGCATATGGTCGAATAAGCATCTGAACGGATTTCAACTTTGGCTTGTACCCCAGCACATACTTGTCCAATCCCAAACTTCAGTTGGAGAATATTTTCCATTAAGGTGGCTAATAATGAAACAGAAAACATATCAGTATTACCAATTTATATTTGTTTAAGACTATAAACAAATGGTTACTTACTTTGATCCACAAGGCACCAAATTCCTTGTACCAATTTACATTCTTGTTATATATGTAAGTTATTCTGATCGAATGTCAAAAATTTCTCATTTAAATCGTAGTATAATTTGTGCTGTGATGTTCCACTGAATGTTCCCACAAATACTAAAATTCAATAACGAGCATGTTTGATATTGCCCTCGAAATGTAAAATATCCACGCAAGGTTCACAGGTTTCTGAAATGAACGCGGATTCTCAAGACGAAACCATTGCGATTTTCGGATTAAGTTTCATTCTAAATCTAAATTAAATTCTATGTTTATCTAGCCTCTGACATTAGCAAAATTATGTTTTGATTAGGTATAATAGGAGAACGTTCAAACATTCGTTTCTCATCTGGTATAAATAGAATACCCATAGGTGCCGCTTATTATGCCCTTGCAAAAAGGTTATATTAATTTTTGGTCAGAAGTGTGCAACGCATAGAAGGAAGCTTCTGCGTCCATATAAATTATATATATTCTTGATTAGCACGACGAGACGAGTGCAAATAGCCATGTTCGTCCGTCCGTCCGTCCGTCTGGATCAACGCAAATTCCTCCTAGACCGTAAGAGCTACAGAGCTGAAATTTTGCATGTAGGCTTGTATTCGTTCGAAGTCCCCGAATATATATATAGGTATATATTTCAGTGATCGAAGTTGCTTCTGTCTTTACGTTTCACAAATGAATATACCTCTTCGGCAAGGGTATAACAATACATTTTTCAATTGAATTCGAAGAATTGAGTAAAATAGATGGCAAATTGTAGTTAACAGAGCGTAAAGTAAATTGCAATCTCAAAGTAAATTTAAACAAAACAAACTGAATGCACAGCTGCACATGGACATTGTACAATTTGATATAAAACTACATCCAAATACATAGATGTAGCTACATACATAGATAGAAGGGTGAAAATAAATTGGATTTCTTTGACGTTTCGATTTGATCTTGGCCAATGTTTGTAGTTTTTATTTAAAGTTATTTAAGAGAAAAGCCCTAGTCAATGCAATTGTTATTGTCCTTTGTCTCAACTGGTTGATGACAATAACCGTGATGATGATAATGATGATGATGATGATGATGATGATGATGATGATGATGATGATGATGATGATGATGATGATGATGGATGATATTGTTAAGCACTGAAAACAATTAGTAAAACGATATGCCATACACACGCCATGCCTAATGTCATCGATGTCTATCTAATTTCATAGACATTTCAATAAAATCGATTTACCAACACTTTGGAGCAACAAATAGCACAAAAACGTATAAATAAATAAACTCAAACAACAACGAGAAGAACAACCATTCGCACAATAACAGGGAAAATAACAAAAGCGAAAATAATTTCATTCCACACAAATCATATCACTTTTCGAATCTGCATTTATATTCCCACAACAAAAACGCGGTTATACACAAATTTGGTGCGATATGTGTAAGAGAAAGTAAGAGATAGCAGAGAAATGGAGATAGAGAGGAACAGGAGAAGAGCAACTTGCAGAAGTCCCTTCCAGTTTATGGTGTATAATATATCACGAACTTGAAATATTATTATATATCTTTAAAACTTAAAGAAAAGTCTTTCCATTTCTATTGATTATTAGTTATTTACTATTAGTTTCACTTCCATTGCATATATGTATACGTAGGTATTGCTTGTGTTGCTCCCAGTTTGTGTTCATGTATTGTTATACATTGGAAAAACTTTGGGTAAATAATCGAACAAGAATACACCGAGTTGAGATTTTGTGTGAACAAGTTTTTCATAAATGAATGCCATGTATGCACACATATACATACATATATGAATCAGTTATCCTGGCATGAATGAGCGTTCACCCAAACTGAACAACTGAAACATGCTTGCTGATGCTGTGCACGCTATAAATAATGCGGCAAATGTGTAAACTTACCCCACTCGGAGTCGATGAGTGTGTGAGTGTTTGGAGTGTCGGAGTGTTAGAGGACCGAAGGACCTGAGAGTGGGACAGTGGCTGTTTTGAATATGTTTGTCATTGTTAGAGACAGCAGTATCAGTGGCATCGACATGGACTATCGCACGTGTGGTTTGGTATATGGTGTGTTGTGGCCCATCTGAGCATACAGAAGTTCACAGAGAAACAGCTAGTACCAAAATTTCCCAAGTGACTGACATACATAGACCGACAAAACAAGTTCAACATTTTGTGTCAAAATGGCTGCTGCCAAACACACACATACACATACATACATTCAATTGCGGCAACCGCAATACAGATACTCAATAGAGCTTTGGGAGTTGGGTTACTCCTTTGCATATATTGGGAAACAATAAATTTTACAGTAATGTCTAGCTATATACACCCACACACATCAGCATGTATGTATATACAAATATGTGTGTGTCGAAGGAGATGACCTTCCCCATAGCCAGCCAGGGACTCAAAAGACAAAGGATCTCAAATTGCTAGACTGTGACAGCTGCAAGGCATGGAATAACCTAAATGGGTTAAATGGATATGTTTTTGGCTGCTGCTGCCATTGCCGCTTAATGCGATTTAGTTGGCTCCTTTCCCAGGATTTTATTTGCGGATCGATTGAACAATTTCTTAAAGCTAGATTGACAAATTTAATTAAAGTCGGTTTATGTTGACCATTCAAACCTTTTGAGGGCAAAAAAGATATAAAAAACACTACTTTGCCAACATCGACAGGCACAAAATCACAAAGATTGGTAAGAATTCATTCAAATTGTCTACTTCTTTCAAAACAATTTACAATTATAATTATAATCAATTCAACATTTCGCAATTTCTCGTTCTGTTCATTTTGATTCTTTTTTTCGCCCTTTGCATTGCAAATTGTTTCCTTTATCAGGCAAAAAAAGTAATGCAAAAGTATTTTAATGCCAGCGCGAATAACCGTAAAAAGAAAAAATCAGCAATTTTTTTTTTTTTTTTTTTTTTTTTCAAATAACAAGAAGAAGCATTAGTGACGCTGCAGCAAAAAGTTGCTCTTCGACTAGCTTTTTGGCCTTTCTCTGGAGCTAGCAATTTGAAAAGCCGGTGAGAACTTTGGCCAAACAATTTTAATAAACATTCCAGGAAAAAAAAAAACAAAAAAACTGAAGAGAAATTTAATTATATGCATGGGTATTCATGATTATCTGGGAAATAGAGACACATCCACAGGAGGCTCAAAATAAACATGGCCCAGATGCAAAGTCAAAGATAAGCAGGCAAACCAAACAGAATTTGTGAGTTGTGGAGGGGTATGAGGAGATGGGAAGAACCTTAACCCGGCAAAAGCTAAGCTGAAATTTAATATTGGAAGGCAATGAGCCAAAGCGCAATAAAAGCCAAAACCCCAATGGGATTGTATGGTTTGATATTCTAGATTAAGTGAAGTGAACGACTGGCACTGTGAATGGTTGTGAGTATAGGAGAACTCGAAGAAGAAGAAGAAGAAGAAGCAGTAGAAACATAGGATACAAAGGACCATCATGAGCCGCTTCTCATGTGCCGCATGGTAATGAGGGCAGCCCTTCATCTTGTTCCACTTACTCTTTGCCCTATCGCCATGCCCATGTTGCTGTCATGGCTTTGTTGCTGCCAATAAAGTAAAGTCGACGAAAGTATGTAGTGTTATAGAAGCCGATCGACTACTGAGGGTAAACGTTCAGAGCTTTTGTTACATAATAGGTGAAGTTTTATTGTCGAAACCTATTAAACTTTTCCCATCAAAAGCGCACGATGTGCCACATCGAAAAACTAGGTGTTTGTCAGTATACGAGTGTGTGTGGGTGTGGGTGTGTATGAGTGTATTATTGTGTGTGCAGAGCCTTAAAGTTCGCTCTATTGCCAATAGAATGGATGGTAAAGTGTGGTCATTGCAAATTGACCCAAGGGACGCATAATCATTATGATCGGCATTAAAAATTTAATAAAACTAACAAGATAATGGCAAGTCAATTTATTAATAATTTTACCTCTAGGATATGCAACTAATTAAGAAAATTTCTGAAAATCAATTTACACACCATTCATTAAGCTTATATTATATTATTTTTATGCTGACATATCCAGAAATATTAGTTAAATTCAGCTTAGTATAAATTAGTATAAGAGATACATAGTTTTCCTCAGCAATCTTGTAACTAAACTTCTCGTAAGATTAATAACTATTATAATAGAGTGACTATTTTTAGCTTTCATCTTTTTGATATTCGAAAAGTATTCATGGCATGACATTAATAGCATTTTCATCCATCCCTGATACTAAAAACAATTGACTTTTGTATAGGGCAACCACAAAAGTTTCCCCATCCTTTTGATTGTCCGCGTGCCACTTAATCTTCGATTTGTTTTTCATGCAGCCAGGGCACGCATTGCGCATAAAAATTGTTTCAATGTAGGAAAAACTTCCAGTTCTAATACTGTCTACGTGAACGAGGATATGCCAATATGTGTGGGTGGGCAATGTCTACATTTCCATCGCGTTGGTTAAGCTTTCAGTTTTTTTTGGTATTTTTTTTTTCGTAGAAGTACGGCATATGAAATTGAAAAAGTTTACGAGCAAATTCTTTTTCTGTGGAGTTTTCAGTAGACCACAATGTACGAGAATATATACATGTATGTGTGTGAGTGTGTGTGTGTGTGTGGTGTGTATGTGCGATAATTCGAATTTGGATTGAAGTAGTGCTAATGAATTGGCTTGTTTGCACTTGTGGTTGAGCCACCAAATTGCCCACCCATCACACAGGACAAAACTTTCAAGCTGTCAAATGTTGGACCGAGCATTTGAAATGCAATTAATCAGTCTTTTGCCGTAGATTGCAAGTAAAAGTTTTGCAAACCAAGCGATAACTGAGACTACCGCATGCAAACCCAAACCCAACCACAAATGCACACACATAAATACACTCACACACGACGTTCCAAAATCCAAACATACATACATACATACATACATACAATTCTTACCCATGTTTGACACTTTAACTAGCATGAAAAAAAAAAACCAAAAAAGGGGCGAGGTCGAAGTGGCAGTAGAAATAATGTTGATGCAACAACATGAAGCTATGACACTTGCCAGAGCAAAGGCCACCCAGCCAAGTCAACTCAAGTCATCTCACCCCTTTCTAAAAGTGTCTAAAGGGAGATTGGAATGGGTACCGTTTCTGGGTGTCTGAGTGTGTTTGTGTGTGTGAGTTACATGCACTTAAAGTTGATTTGTGCATCGACCGTAGGACGAGTAGAAGCCAGTCCATGCCCAAGACATACAGGGTTCTAAATCCAGTTAAGTTTCATTTGCAATTTTCATTTCCAGCTGTAACAGAAGAGTGCCCATCAACCAAAGATACATAAACTAGCACCCAGATGCATTCGTATGGCATATATACACACACACACACACACGTAAATGTCTAGTAAAATAAAATTGAAATCAAATGTCTATGCTGCAGTCGGTCGCATCGAAGTCTACATACTCTTGAAATTGAAACTAATTTGTTCTGAAAATTTGTGTAAGCAAAAAATCTACGTCCATTAGAAACATATTTAAACGGAATAGTAGGAGTATAGAAACAGAAATAGGAAGTTTAAAAATACTCAGACTACGAGTATAATGGATGGTAAATTCAAAATAATTTTTATTTAATTTACTAACTTTAAAAGAAAACTAATTCACCCCTTCTAGCAAGCGTATAAAAACGATTTTAATTTTGAACTTTATGCAAAAATGGTTATAAACTTTTAAAATGCAAATTTTTTTCATATATGTTAATAAACTTTTTGGGTTAAAGTTTAAACTGTAAATAAACTGTTTGTTGAAATTGTTGTATTTAAAATTTAAAATGTGTGCTTACTTAAATACTTGAAATCATCTAAATATATGAACGTTCTTTTGTTAAAGAAGGTTTTATATTACCAATTAAGGTTTATTTGTATTACCAATGTCCAAAGAGAAGATTCAGATGCTTGATGTTTTATTAAACCTCACCGAAAACATCCTTTTTGCCTGTCACCTATAGCCCAATGCAATTTAAATTAATAAATAAATATAATTTAGCAACTAATGAAAGAGCAGACACAAACCACAAGAGAAATTGGAAACGATTTGCAAAACTTGGCAATTTAATTTGTATAAGGGGGTGGCCAAGAGGTTGAAATTAAATTTATACAATATGCTGTTTAAATTGTTTTTAATTGGCTGCTGTTGCCGTCAGTCAACGACGAGCAAACAACTAACAAGTAACCACCACCACCAAGACCACTGGCAAACACCCACCCACCACAAAATCGGCTTTCGCTTGGTCTGTGCAAAATGAAATCAGAAATTTTGAGAAACATCTTGGTAATTTTCGTTCAGTCTCCTTGAATCGAAGACGTCGACGATGGAAAACAAAATCTTTGAGGTCATAGTTTGTAATTACTCGATATTTTTGCCTATGGCCACCTCTCATCTTTATGCTACATTACGCAATTTGGGGAGAAGGAACCAAGGACTAAGGACCTATATCAAATTCTTAGGCAGAGTTTGAATGATGAGTTGGGGTAATTATGGCAACCGCAAGAATCAATTGGTAAAACACCAACCAACCGTCGTGTAATTATTATAAGTTCTAATGTTTAATTAATTGATGCAGTTATTGACAGATGAAGGTGACCATTACCGCAACAAATACGTAGGCCAAGGTGTTTCACGGTAATTCAATTAATTGAAATTTGATTGAACACAGAAAGCCGAACCTGTCAACTCCTTTGAGTACATTCCATTGACGATATTTCTGTCTGCGACAGGGTCTTTGAATGTCAATTTGATAGCTAACGCCAATTACGCCAATATGTATTGAAATTTTTCGAATTTTTAGATCTGGTTGTAACATTTCATAGGTCGCCAATGTTAATATTTTCCACAGAGATTATTACAGCATTATAAATCATGAGTCGCTAAAAAAAACACACAGATTTAGTAGGGGATAATGGCAAGCAATAAAAATTGAATTGTCTACGACAAGAAAAAAGGAACAGGAACAACAAGGGCCAGCCAAGGAAATCAATTAAAATCATTTTTACATCCTTCGACTCATAAAGCGACCTTGTCTTGCAGCAGTCTCCACTTTAGCGTCAACATTTTTATAATTTATGGCGCCTATAATTGCAGCAATTTGTGCGAGCCGAAAGGATGACAGAGGAGGTAAGTACATATGTATATACACACATACAGTATATATACGCATACATATGTATGTATTTTGGTACTAAGACTTTATGTACAAGAACCAGAGGCAACATATGTGTCCTCCATTTTGATGCATGGCCATGTTGGGCTTGTTTCAAAGCTCGTCCCTGGGTTCTGGGGCGTTCTTTGTCGTCGCACTGCACTGCACTGCAGTTCGTCTCCATTGCCTGCCTCCATTGCAATTCCCGTATCCTTGCCTACGCTTGATTGCTCTTTTAATTAACTTTTTTTTGGTGAATTGCATTTCTTGGTTGTTACAAAGCCGCCTTCTATTGGAATTACCAATTGTCGACACATTGTGACCATTTTTACCACAAACACACACACACACATAAACGAAAGGCAACACACACACAAAGCATATGTTTGGTATACATAATTGAATTTGGGTGAAATGATTCCTGCACAATTTAAGCCACATTCAAAATGCTAATTCACAAATATTATTATGATTGGAAAATTGAAAATCCATTTACGTGTGCACTCAATTTTCAGCTCATATATAGCTTAAATCTAGCGGCAAAAGATATTTGGGATAACAGAGAAAAGGGAAAAGAGAAACCCCATTCGAATCATGTGTGCAAATTAATGCGGGTTTCTTTCTGACATGCATAACAATGATGTTTTCTCAAATCGAGATTTGATTCGCAGCCTATCTGGATTATAAACAGCTATAGGCATAAGATATTGAGCAGAGAATTTGCTGATTTGCTTGATTATAAAGCATATGCCAATGCTTAGCTCTTCCCCTCTTTCTATACTTGATTGTCTACTCTCTCACATTTTGATGTTGTTTTATATATTTTGGCTGAGTCGTCAAAATATTTCAATTTTGTCTATTCTTATTGAACATTAACTTCATGAACCAAGATAGCAAATTCCCCCTTAAGACTGATTTGATACCTCATAAAACAATCTGCCATGTGGTACAGGTCTTAATTAGTATTAGCGATTTGCAACACTTAAATATAAACGGTTTTGCTTGTAGATCATACAAATTATCTTAACATTTTTCAAAATTATATAGGTATCAAAATAATTGGACTTTTATCAATTCAATTCAAATCATTTAAGTTGTTCATCTGGAAAATTGGTTTGTACTCTGGCTATATTTACATTGTCATACGTTCTGAATAGTCATCAGTTTAAATCGAAACATTGAACAATGTTTTACTTATTGAATCATCACTGGATATTTTGGACGGTTATGTTGTTAGTCTTTTTCAAAAAGGTTCGTTTCTGTTGTTGCCTTTTTTTAATCCCTAAATTGTCTATTAAATTCTTTACAAGATCCATACAAAATTTGAATTTACTAATCTGAAATGTGAGTCTCAGGATAAGCAGTTCGCTGAATTTGAATATTGTTATTTAAAATCCATTAATCGAACCTACAAGTACATGTCACTAAAAACTATTTTGCATAAAATGCCCGTCACTGAATTTACGGTATGTTGGTATACGATAAACCATACTTAAATAAAATTTACCCAATTTGTATTTCATTTATTTACAGATTAAAGCTCAATTTTTTAAGCGTTCTAATGGTTATGTTCCATTAATGTCGAAATTCACATTGGATGGCTGTAACTTAATATCGAATAAATCTCACAACCCTGTTGCCACATTTTTCTATGGTTTCTTAAGTGTATATACTACTCTGAATCATTCATGTCCTATTAACGTAAGAATATGGAAATCATTGAGAATTACAACACTAATTTTTATTTTGTTTACCAGCATAACATTATACTGGAAAAACTACCAATTGAAAGTGTGGATTACCGTCTGACAAAAATGATCCCATTCCCAAGAGGCTCCTATCTCTTAAACACCACCTGGTTGGCTTATGGTATTCGTCGTGCTGTAGTTCAAATATTTGGAACACTTTCTTGAACATACCTAAATCTACATATTTGAAAATATGTTCAAAGCATTCATATTGTACTTAAATAAAGGTAAAGAGTTCATTGATGCTTCTTGGTCAAATTGATGGAGAAAATGGAATCAAAGCCACCCATTTTGTTGCATGTTCAGCACTCAACCACTTGGATATTTTTCAATTAACAAGATTTATATATCCCAGTCCAAATCGAATTAAACAAGAAAAAAAGTGGCCCTAACAAGGATAGATAACAAAGAGAAAAAAATGGAAACTCCTGGGACTACAAAACGTTAAAATGAAAACTAAATATTTACCCTGACCTTTTGTTTAATGCAACAAAACAGTGGAGAATTGGCGAAAAGGTCCTCCGCATATATTTTTTTTTTTCAAGCACATAAAACAAAAGGAACACCAGAACAAAAGCAAAAAAATACAACGTTTATCTATGAGCGTTGAGCGCCTAAATAAGTAAATCAATAAATCAATTTATCAAAATAACAAAAAAAGGAAAAGAACAACACTAAAACAACAAAAAAAAAAAGGGAGGAGAAAAGAAAAGAAAAGCTGCTGCCTTTTAATATTGGAAGTTTTCAACGTTTTTTGTTGGTCCGTTTCGCAAATCCCAAGCAAACATTGAGACAGAGGAAAAGGAAGTCAAGAGGTTAAAGTGGGGTTTGGGCCAAGAAAGATACATAAACAATGATAACTGTAAAGTTTATCAATTTGTAAAATGACAGCCACAGACATCGGCTATATGTACATATGTATGTATGTATGTAAGTATGTATGTATTATGGTTGGCCACAACGGCCTATACATATGTACGATATAACAAGATTATCTACGATATTCGCATGGTTGTGGTCAATGATAAGATGTAAGCTTTCTATGTCGATTTCGTTAAGAAAGAAGGACTTTAATATTAAATGAATTTGCACAAAAAAGATACCAAATGAAAACTATTGAAAAAAGGTTTATCGACATGAGAGCATTCAATGTCTATGGTAGCTAAATAAATCAATGTCTATCGGCAATCAAATTAAATGAAAACTGTGGTTTAGGTCAAAGCTAAAAGCTTTAACTCAGCCCTACTCGCATATATGCTGGGAATATACAAAATTTATCAGATTTGAGAAAGTTAGTTGTTAATGCCAAAAATACAGAGCTCCTTTTGCCCCTTTGCTCTCTCCTGCTGTGTCCCTAGGGCAACCGAAACCGATTGCCTGCAGAATTTGAAAGTTTCAAGCAATTATTGTTAATAAATAATAATGAAAAATTTGCCTTATGAACATAACTCATATGTTGTTTTACAAAATCGCAATTTTTATTCATCTCATTGGGTATACAAATATCGTACATCAACAACAATATAATTATCGTTTGCATTATTTATCAATCTGTGTGGGTGTGTGTGTGTGGGAGCCAATATAATTTTCTATACTCAGCACCTTTTAAAAAATGTACATCTAATCAAGATTTTTGTTTTCATTTTAACTAATTTTCATTTCTCAGGACATTGCCAGGCTGTAAAGGAGCCCCAATAATTATATATTTATTACGTGTACACATATCTGTATGCATGTATTTGTGTGTTGTTGTAGATATTGACTGAACTGAGGTTGGCTTTTTGTGTTTTTCATAAATTACAAATAATAAAAAAACTTAAATCTTAGTTAACATAGGGAATTAGTTAGTATACTCTTGCAGTAATCTTTTTCTTCGTTTTCTTTTCTTTATCTTTTCATTATCGGATTCGCCTAATGCCAACTCCATTCCACATCGTTCAGTTTTATGTAGTTACTGCAAGAGTATAACAAATTCGGCTTACCGAATTTACCTTCCAGGCGTATTTTTAATCGATTTTGTAAAGATTTTTGGATATTTTTTTGTTTGTTTTGTTTCTTGTTCTTAAACATTATTATTGCATTTCAGGCATAAAAATAAAAAATTATTTAAAATTAAGACTGGGGTATAGCTTTGTTACCAAATAATCTGTTCTTTGCTTAAACTTATATAGAACGAAACTTGATTGAATATTTTATGGCATTTCATGCGCGAATGGTTCAAAAAACAAAAAAAATGCAAAACAAAATAGCAAACAATTCCGAGTTCCATATTAAATATGTTAATAAGTGTGTGTACGAATTTCTGTCAGCTGGAAATGATGTGCTAGATGTGTGCGTGATAATAGAAAGCTACATTTGAACCATTTAGGCATGAAATGCCTCAAACAAGTGTATTTAATATATTTTATGCTTTTGCTTTTTCTTTTTTTTTTTTTTTGTTTTAATTTATAAATATCGTTTTGAATTTGTGTTTTGTTGCATTGACTAATAAACATTTGTGGTTACTTTTATATATGTTTTCTTGATTTGCACATATTCAACATTAACCAAAAAGGAAAAATATATATTATATCAAAAAAGGCAACAACAAAAATTGAGTAAATATTTCAACACCGCTTTTATGTCTTAATTTGTTTTGAGTTTTTTGTTTTCCAAGTTTCCATTTAGTTCTGTTGAATTTGGCAGATTTTGTATGCCTAGAAAGATTTGCATATCAAAAGATTTTGTTGTATAGTTTTCCTTTTTCGAATATATATCGAATATGGTGTATATATGTGTATTTTTGTCTGTTAGTTTTGTTTAATGCAATTATTTACAGTGTCAACAACAATGCCTAAAAACTAAATAATAATTCTTGTTTACAAAAGTTTATTTAATTTTCGTTTTTGTCTTCTTCATTTCTCTTTATCATTTTTTTTCGGCTTGATTGTTTGCTCGTTTGCTGACTTAAACACACAAAAAAATGTTGCCTGCTTCTTAGCCTAGACATATTATTAGTATTATTTTATATATATATATATATATATTCATTTAGATATATACATATGCATCTATATATGTACATTGATGTTTATTTCATGCGATTGATGACTAAATCTGCTACCACCTGCAGTCCCTTCTGATAAGGTGACTCTGTCAGCTCCTGGGCCAGTCGTATCGCCTCGTTGCAGTGCTTTTTGGCCAAAAAGCGCGTCTGTTCGAGTCCATGGGACTTGTGGACCAACTCAAAGGCACGTTCCACATCGCCAGGTTCACTGAAGCGACGCATAACCATGGGATTCAGCTCGGGGTACTGCAATAGAAATGCGTAAATGTGTGTGTTATTATGCAAGATTTGGTATTTGGGCGGGTGGCTAGGCGGCGCATGCCAAAGCCAAACTTCTCCACTGCATCTCTATATACGTATGTATTGTTGGTTTAGCTTTTCACTATTTGCCAATGCAGTGGCGTTTAACGCGCTGTTTAGGACGCACTGCACGCGTCTGTTAGTCGCGAGCTGCATAACAAATGGCCAACACTTTGTTGGCGTTAATGGTTAACGAAACCGTTTAACAGACGCATAAACCCACCCACTAGTATGATATCATCATCGATCGGGAATGCACTTGAGGATGCAAAAGCAAACGAAGATGTAGTCGAACAGCCAATACTAATATTGATGCTCATGCTGGCAGCAGAAGCGGCCTTTAAACTTGCATAAATGGGCGACGAACATGGGTGGTGGCTGAGTCCTCTTATTGGCTGCCACTGTGCGACCCGTTGCTGACATTGTTGATGATTGAATAAAAACCCTGCTGTTGGCACAGCAATAAGGAAGTCTAATTGGCAAGCATCGGGAACTCACCTTTTCGCATGCAAAGAGCACTGGAGCTGTGGCCAGGCCCAGTTTCAAATCCGCTGCAGTTGGTTTTCCCATTTGCTCTGTAGATGAGACAAAGTCCAACATATCGTCAACCAGTTGGAAGGCCAAGCCAATATTCCGACCATATTGGAAAGCCAATTCGGCCACATTATCATCGGCCTGGGCAATGACAGCAGTCTGCATAAAAAAGAATCGTTAATCAAATGCTGAATGACAAAATGTTATGCGTGCAAACTAATTGGCAACAATTACAATTCAATCATTGTGGTAGATACTTTGTGCTTGTATGTCTGTATACTTATTGGCGTGTTACTCACCGCTTTCAATGCATTGGCAATCAGCGAAGCGGTCTTCCTGTATGTCTTGGTCAAATAATGCGCAAAACGCTCGTTCTCTGTTTCCCTTGAGCCGAGCTGCATGAATTCGCCTTGAACCAAATCGGTTAAAATCTGCAACGAAAACAACAACAACAACAATGACAAAAAATATTTAAGTACAATGCGTCATAAATATGCCAAGTTTTATTTAGTTTATAGCCGGATTGTTCTTCACACACACAAAGAAAAGTGCACATTGGTTAAAAATTGATGAAAAAATATAATCAAATTATACATTTCGACTTCAATTTTGTCGCTAATTGTCGATTTCCTAAAGTTAAATGTTTTCAAAGTATCAAAGACTTGATTTTTAGAAACTGTTAAAGATTTCTATGTTACAACATCGCAAAGTTTTCATTGAACATTTTTTAGAATAGTTGGATATAGTGAAGAAGATATTGAAGGAAAATCGCTCCAGCAAGTTTTAGAACATTCTGTGTATAAAAAAAGACCCCCCCATTTCTTGTAGCCAATTTATAGTTTACTACTCAAACTAAAAACTACAAATTTTGTCAAATAATAAATACTTTTCCAGCCAATTGCATAGCTATTTGTCCCATGTTGTAGCTATTGGTCCAATATTGGTTATTTTTTCCATTTTTTGATGTGTTCATTTTGCGCCTTCTTGTTGATTAAGAAATTATTATTTTTTATTTTCTTAAGAGAAGTCTCAAAAATGGCTCTTCCATATGCTCGACATCAGTTTTACGTAACTTAAAACAACAAAATGTAAGGCTAAAACTCTGTGTGATTGAAATATGACTCTAAAAGTAGTGAAATCAAATCTTAAAAGGAATTAGTTGTATCATTTTCTTCCGACATAGGATTCATTTGTAGACATAGAATGAACTCATTTATGACTTCTTCCATTAAAAAGAGGATTTAAATATGATCAGGAAATCAAAAAATGATCAGTATATGAAATAAAACTTACAAATACAATAAATTTAAAGCATATTATCAGAATTTATTCTCAAAATGGAACTGCTTCTGCCTTACCCCATTTAATGATAACTTATTTCCACCTTATATCACTGTAAAACTGCATAAAAGTAGCAATTTGTTATTCCGGTCAAAATTGTCAATAAATCTTTAAGTTTAACATAAACAACTAAGTGTTTTTTTTTTTTCTTTGAGAGAGTCCAATGTGTAAACTGAGTTTGGCTTACTCACGTCATTTGGGAATTTCCCTGTGACTGTTTGATAGGTGTGATTAATTTTGAACCGAGGTTGAACTAATGCATTTCATAATTTCTGTACAAACTATTTTTAGTTGCTTAAACTAATTTGATGTGACAAACCCTAAGACCCACAGACATTTTTGTCTCTGGGTGTGTGCGTGAAACTAAAGGTGTATAAATATATGCGCATACATAACTTCCGCATGGCTAACTCTCTAAATGCAAAATGCAAACACAATTGTGCCAAATATTTCAAGCAAATAAAATTTCATTGAATATATGTATGCATATATATATATTTTTTGGGATCAACCGACCAATTGCCGAAAGTTTGATCATTTTATGGATTTATCTGTACACTTTTCTAGTATCTACAATTTTTGTTTGTTCGGCACGCCCTTGAGTATTAGGCATATTCATTCATTCAAAACTCACAGACGGTTGTAAAATTATTAAATAAATACTAGATGGATTTTTATGCGTATGTGGGCGCTCCTCACGACAGACAACGCTCAAGGAGTCCAAGGTAAGCTAAGCCTATATGGACAAATTGACGCCAATAAGTTTCAAATATGAAGTTGACTTTCAATGTTAATTAACACCAAAAATGAGTGCGTCTAGCAGTAGTAACAATTTGCATCATTAAAGTCAAAAAAAAAAAAAAAAGAAAACAAAATGTTACAGCATATTTCATTTGACCACAAATGACTTCTTTGTCTGTGAGCAATTGATTTGTCAATTACATTTTGTTTTTTTCTTGGGTGATTCCATCATTAAAATGTTGTTCAATTTCTGCTATTCCATCATTTTAGGATTATGGCCCTTAACGGAGCGGTTTAACCCACTATCAAAATACAGAAATAGCCATAAATTGTCTACATCAGTTAGATGTTTGAATGCCGTCAACGTTCTAGAAGCCGTTCAAAAGTTATTCAGGCACGTGTCTGGCATATTAAATAAGAAAATTTTGTGGATATGATCGCTAGAAGCAGAAATAAAGAATTATAACTCTTTTATTCGGCATGTTTAGAATTGAGTTCAGATGGATATACATTGATATCAAAAGAAACTTTAGTTTAGGAGTCGTCTCAAATTAATTTCCATTCACGTTTTAAGTCCAAGAACTTGTTTTTCAGGCATATATGGAAATGATGACAGGCTTTTAAAGAAAGCATCAACGTGCCATTAGATGTATACATATGTAAAGTTAATGTGTGGGCTATGCAAATAACACTGATTATGCATTAGATCTCAGCAGATTTACTAAAAATGTTAATAATTATACATACAAACATTTTGTGGCGGTGCAAAACTCTAAGATGGCCAAGCCACACCTTTGAGATCTTTAACTTCCCATGCAAACACACTCACACACACAAACACACGCACACTCCCTCCTCTATCCAAATTCGTTACGCATGTTTTGCGAATTTTCGTATATATCAAATAGAAACGTTTTTTGGAGGGTCCCTCGAAACGTAAACAAGTTTATTATTTACTTTGGCCATTAACTCTGGGTCCACCATCTAGATTATGTAGATATTCAAGCATTTGGTCTAATTTCACTCTCGCAGATGAAAGTGAAATTGGCAACTGACTAATATGAAATATATGTAAGTATAAAATTCAACCAGTTAGCTAGTTGCCCCACCTGTGTATGTGTGTGTGTGTGTGGCAATAATTTAAGGAATTTCGCATATTATGAAAGGGTATAATCAACATGCGAAACAGGAAAGAAGTGCAATAAGCAAGCAAGAGCCAAAAAGTGAATGCCTGCCCTTCGCCTTAGCCTTGGACATTGACCAGGGACGCAGGAAGTGAAGACAACATCCATAAATATGGCAAGCCTTCGGCCAGCTGAACGGAGTCAACCTTTTGCTTTGAGGCCAATTAACCAGACAGGTTTGCTCATCAAAGAAGCAGCAACTTTCCTTAATTTAAAAAAAAAAAAAAGGTTTTCTTTCTCTCTGCTCGTGTGAAATTTACCACTCAATTCGATTACGTACGCCCAGCCTCAAATATATAAATAAATGTATAGTATAAGCATACTTATGTATATAGCGAATCCGGGTTCTTTTTTTTTTTTTTTTTTTTTTTGATGGGGACTTTTTCGCATGAGTTAAACAAATAGTTAAACATTAGTTATATTTACGTTGGCAATTTACGAGTAGTAGCATAAAATGTGCCAAGTACTTGAAGAATCCATAGCAACTAACCGAGAAATATTGAACATCAACTAGTGGAGAGATACACATGTATACATATACTATAAATGTTTGTTTAAGGCACAATAGTAAATATATAAAAGTTCCTCGAATTCAAACAAAACTAAGCAACTAAATGTATTATTTGAATTGGTATAGTTTTGGTTTGAACACTGATATCGCCCTTATATAAAACGAATGAATGAAAGAAATTCTATATCATATTGCTTAATCTATGTCCAAGTTAAGAATTTCAACTTCAACTTTTCATCTTCTTGTGTGGTATTCTTACCTTACTCAAAACAATTGTCACATCATCGCTCCTGAGGCGAGCTATCATAATCGAGGCAATCGATAATATATAATCACCAGCCATTGTGACCTGAAAAAGACACAGAGATAGAGAGAGAAAATACAGAGTTAAAGACGATCAAGATGATGAAAGAAAACCGAAACAGTTAAAAGGTTGCAACAAAATTATGTTGCCAACATGACTAAGCCAACGATAAAATCATACAAAAGGAGTTAAATTAACAAAAATTGTTAATTTAGTTTATGCATTCACTCAAGACATGCCCCGCAAGGGTAAAAAATGCAATTTTAGTGGGAAAATATATGTAGATATGGGTTTAATCAGTCAAATCATAATGAATTGAAATGATGCAAGAAGGCAATGCTGATGAAGTTGATGCTGATGATGCAGACTCGTGTTGACAGAGTCAACAAAATGCCAATCAAATCAAAATGCGCAACAAATTGATGTCAAAGTCAAAGAGTTCAGTCTGAATTGACTTTGGTTAGGAGGAGGAGGAGGAGGATGATAGCTGGATGATCTTCACAGTCGTAATATTTGTTTTTTGTTTGATTTTGGCAAACAATTTGAATGAATGGCACTTACCTTTTTATGATTCCATAGCGCATTCACACTAGGCTTGCCGCGTCGGAAATCCGATTGATCGATGACATCGTCGTGCACTAAACTGGCCGAGTGTACCATCTCGGAGAAGAGAGCTATTTGTCGTTGTTTGTGTACTAATTGGCTGTCAAGGCGATAGGCGAAAAAAAAAAAAAAAAATGCAAATAAATTTGTAAATTTTTCATTTCTATGCTCTGTGTGTGTGTGTATGTTGTCTTTAATTTGGCTCACACATACACACACATTTGAGACGAATTTCGCAAACACTTGCTAATTATTTACACTCGTCTACAAAAAGTGTGCCAACATGAAAAGATCTTCTTTTACTTACTGTGACTCGTTGTTTAGATGATAGTTTATTGCCTTGGCCATCAACATGGTGACCATCGGACGCAGCGCCTTGCCCTGTCCATCAAAATAATAGCTAGCAATGGTATCCAATTCTGGCTGTGATGTTCCCGACTGCAACAGCTGGAGACATACAAAAAAAAAAAAAAAACAGATCATTTTACCAAATGAAATACAAACATCGGAAAAAAACCCCACATTGCCACAAAAAAAGTTGCCCAAATCTGGACAAATGACGTAGCTAACCGGACCCTAAATCTAACAAACATATTTATTCATTAGAACACATTTAAGTGTTTAGGCGTTTTGTAAGACTCTATACGTTTTCATGAATAATAATGGGATAATTCGTCTGACATAACGAATTCAGTCCTTGAGCAAATCAAAGAGTCCATTTAAATTGGATTTCCAACTTACATCTCTCACATCGTCATAGAAATATTTAAGTTCATCATCGAGTATTATATATGGATCGATTTGTATTTCTCGCACAGGTCCAGCGGGTTGTTGGGTGTGGACTGAACTATGTTGACGTAGGTTAGTCTTGGAGCATTGTGAGTACTTCAGATGATGGCTGCAACTGTGTGGATTTTGCTGCAAGAAAAATAGAGTATATCTTAGAATTAGATTGGCGTTAACAATTGGTATATAAAGTGCAGCAATTATGGACAAAGTGTGAATAATCGAGGGGCAAACGTGCTTTTAAAAATGTTAAATTACATCGTTTTAGGTTGTTTTTTTTTTTTTTGTTGCTATTTTGGAGTCACTTAACAACTTTCAATTGCCGACTGACTGGCTGGCACAACTAACAAGTTTCTTTGGCCCGCAGCAGATCTATTTTTTTTTTTTTTTCTCCTCTTTTTTGACACGGCAGCCGCAAAATTAATAACTGGAAAATTGCAGCAGGCAAAAGCAAATGGCCAACTAATTGAAGTTGATTATTTAGCGCCCTCGCGACTCTTGACCTTGTGTGTGTGTGTGTGAGTGTGTATGTAGTGTAGCCACAAATCCTTTTGTTGTTGATAAATAATACTACTAAATACATAAAAAATATTGTATGAGCATGACACGCGCAGTTAAATCGCTTGTCAACATGTTGAGGCAACACCCAAGAAAAAGAAAAAACACATAAAATGTTGCTCGACATTTGACTTGGTTTATTTATGTAGTTTTTCTGCTACTTTTGTTGATTTTGAATGCAATTATGCAACGGATTTTTGGTGTTTGGCATTTGGTATGTATATAAGTGTTTTGCTTCTTGTATTTCTGTCAGCCAACTAAGCAACCAAACAGTCTGCCAGCCAACCAGTCAACCAGCCAGTCAGTTAGTCAGTCTGTCAATAAAAGCGATAACATGTAAATTTTATGTTGCCAACTGGAACTGTCAACATTGTAAGCCATGACAGGGGCGTATCGATAGGGGTACAAATTTTGATATTGATTTCTAACATATCACAAGAGTTTCACTAATTTTAACTTTACATACATTTTCCAGAACTTGCCACACACACACAGATTGAAGTCTTTTCAAGTCTTTGGGCTGTCACTGCATCAACTTGGGCGTGGCTGATTACACATCATCACGAAAGCATCAGCAGCATCATGTTGACCTACTTGTCATGCAGATAGATGTTAAGAGATCCTGCTCTGATCGTTCAGTCAATGACCATAATCAAGAGACCATAACTATTAACGCCCTTGGCAAGTGTTCATCTTCTTCTTTTACAGCATCGTCATTGTCATCGTCATCATCTCTGATGCACACGTGTGTGTGATGAACCCTGAATGATGATGATGATGATAATGACGATGATGAAACTGGTTCGTCAATGATTTCTTTTCATTCAAATCAATTTGCTTGACCATTCAAAAAGGGGCAAGCTTGTAATGACCCAGTTTCATATTAAATATATGTCATAAACATTTTATTATTATTATTTTTCATCGTCGTATTTTGTTGTTGTTGTTGTTGTGGTTGCTGTTTGTCTTTGTGTTAAGTAGAAAGCTTATTACAAAATCGAAGTAAGACCAAATTAAATTCAACTCGTTGAAACTTTCATTTTCAATATGTGCGGTAAATTGAAATTAGTGTAAGAAAGTGAGCAAATGCTTTAACATTTTTTTTTTCTTTTTATATTAAAGGTTTGTTGGTTTTTTTTTCTCTTTTTTTTTTTTGTTTTGCAAAAATCAAAAACCCAAGAGAAAAAAAACACAAAAACCAACATCGAAACGTGCAGAAATGCATTTAATTGTGGCTATTTTTTCATCGTTGGTTTTTGGCCAACTACGTTGAATGATTTTTAAAAACATTTAAACGGTTTTAATGTTTGGCTTCTGCTTCCACGGCAGGTGCCGCCGCCGCCGCCGTCGTCGACGTTTTGGCTTTAAGTTCAACAAAAGTCTTTCAAGTGTCTCTAAATAAGTGGACGGGTAATAAACTTTTCGACGTCTGTCCGTACTGTGTTTAGATGTGTGGCCCCATAAATGCATAAATAATTATAATTATGTTTTGAACTCAATTCTGTATGGCGATACACATAAATATATATAAACACAAGCATATGTAGGTGTGTGTGTGTGTGTTGTTTTTATTGACTAATAATATCAGTGAATAATTGATCATTAAGCGAGCAGCAACTTAGCAATTTTGTGTAGTTCTTTTTGTTGTTGCTTTTCAAGTGCGTGCAACCAAACCAAACCAAAATAGGAAGTAAACATTTTTAGTTGTTCGTTGCACTTGGCTGCTGATCGTTAACCGAGGACTTGGTTTTTACCAATGCGTTTATGCGGTTTATATTACATAAGGAGGGAAATCATCAAAATAAGTGAAAGATAGAGAAGGAGAAATGATCTATAATTATTTATTGCTCATCTTAAATCGCAATACCTTTCAATTAGAGAACTCTTTGGCAGTCTGTCATGTAATCTAGTCAAACATTTTTAATATTTTTTCCTAAAATAATAACAAACTAAAGAAAAGTACTATATTATAACTCTAAATCCTTGATGCCTTAATGCCTTATTAATATTAACTCGGCTTAAAAGATTATTAAAACTTGTCTGTACCAAAACTTTACTTATAATGCTAGGAAAAATTTAATTTAAAAGATCATTTCAGCAGAAGAAATCTCCAAACTCTAACTCTATAAAAATAAAACAAAATATCAGTCAAGTGACAAATAACTTTGCCAACTGTGGTCATGGCCTTTAAGTGCCACAGGCTGTGAGCCTAAGCCCCATCTTGGTGGTCTATTCATTTGAATACTTTGGCTAAAACGAGTCACTTTAATCTTCTCATCGTCTCAGCAACATTCACACAAAGTTAGCCACAAAGTGAATAACCAACCAACCAACAAACTAACAATTGGCGTCGGTCCAACTTTCCCCCATTGATTGAAACAAGAAAAATAAAATAAAATAAAATAACCTCTGACAATTTTCATTTAAATATGCGTTTTTCAAGTCATTTATTTAATTATGCAGCAACAAACAATTACAAAAGAAACAAAACAAATATACAGAAAATTATAGTGTTAACCCCCAAAGACGAGGAGGCAAGTGCGAAATCAAATTTGATTATCTTAAACGCCTCGGGGCGCTCCCACGACACATGTCTACATATATGCATGTATAATCCTCAACACTTGTCGATTGTAGAGCTTGAATTGCAAACTGAAGATGAAAACAATTAAAAAGATTGTTCAACATTTTTTGAACCATTTATATACACACTCTAAATAAAGAGTTTTGCGGTTTCTATCAAGCCAAAGAGCCAATAGATTTATGTTTAATCAAATTCAAAATGCTGTAAGCCTGTAGTTTTGAACTTAAAGTCCAAACACGTATTAAGAAATAAGGAAAATACAAATCGCTCACATCATTTGCTATTCCCTCACTTTCAAATACAACTCAAAAGGGTGTAAAAACTTCGACACATTCAAATTAGCTTCCGTCATACGGGTGTCTCTTTGGCATTTTTGGTTTTATTTGCTGCCTGCCTGATTGATGTCATTTTGATTACAAAATTGTTGCATTTTGTTATTGATGGCTTTATGGCTTACTTATTGTTATTATATTTTTGCTCTTGTTTGCATTGAAATTTGTGAATTGTGTGTGTAGGTTTGTCGTCTATTGTTTTGGTCAATTTGTATGCCGA
Organism: Drosophila equinoxialis; assembly: GCA_018150345.1. Taxonomy (NCBI): domain Eukaryota; kingdom Metazoa; phylum Arthropoda; class Insecta; order Diptera; family Drosophilidae; genus Drosophila; species Drosophila equinoxialis. The sequence goes on from JAECWI010000562.1 coordinate 7,339,121, forward strand.
AAAAATATTGTTTGCTTTTTGCATGTAGCTATTTTAATGGAGGTCGAACGTACTTACCAGACTTACCATAAACATAAAAATTGATGTTTGCATTTGAAAGCATTCGAAGCATTTGCTTTTGGGCATTATTCACCCATAACAATTACTATATATGCAAATTGAGTGCAAGGAGAACATTAACCAAGTGGTCAAAAGGAATAATCATTTCTTTTCCAAAAACCGGAACTGTTTCTAGGGCCTTATGATTTAGTCATACGTTTTGAATGTAATTTCATTGAATTTAATTGCTGCCAAAAAAGAAATGCGACTGACTTGACTGATCAGCTATGACAGAGGCCACCAAACAACCACACACACATGCACACACACACACAGAAACAGAGGCAAATAGCGGAAGCTAACAACAACAACGACAAAATAAGGTATTGGTCAAAAGCGAAGACAGCAACAGCAATAGCAAACACAAGAGCCATGGCTAAAAGAAATAACATTAAATTCAAGAAAGTGAGCAAATGCCTCTTTGGCTGAGGGCCGCCGCCAATGATGACGATGACGACGCCGATGAAGACGAGGCATTGGTCTCTCTTACTTTCCCTTTTTGTCGTTGTGGCCCGGCCTAAAGCTGACATAACCAAAACGCCCGCTAGGGTAGAAGACTGCCAGAGATAGTGGGCATACACAGCAGAGAAAGAGAGTGGGAGAGAGTGAGAAGGAAGGCAAAGATCGGTTCGGGGACTGCAGAAATCGCTGGCCAGGGCCAGTCCATTGTTTGGTTGAATGTTTGTTCGGTATGTCTGTAATTTCTCTGTTCGATTTTGACTGCTGCTGCTTGGCTACGACTGCGGCTAGTTAACATGCGTGTTAACATTTCAACAACGTCTCTCACACGCATTTCAAGTGAGTGTGAATGTTCAATTTGAGTGTCTGAGTGAGTGTTTGCCTCTAACTAGGCAATTTACTTACAGACATGTTGCCAAATGGCATTAACATTGTGCCATAATAGCCGTCATTGAGAATGTTTCTTACCCCATGACAGCAGGTTATGGACAATGCAATTTGATGACTCAATACATCAATTCGTCACGGCTTTATAACGTCTAGATTAAGCCCATCAAAGACTGTGAAGAAGCTACTCTGATTGCCCACTTATATGCCAACAAGTGAAAGCCAATTAAATATTACATGCATATGTTAAGAAATTTATGGCAAGGGACATATAACTTACCATGTGAACTTTTGTGGAAGTTCTAAACATTTTATGATAAATATTTAAATAGAAATGAGAAAGAGTCCTTCAGGAAAGAACTTTGAATTTAGATTCAGTGGTTTTCGTTAACGGGTTTGTACTATTCATTGTTATTCAAATTGGTTCTGCTTTTCAAAATATGTATGCAATTAATACTTTGAGGGGTGCTGGCCATTTATTTCAGTCTTGAACTGGTTCACACCTTATTGCCTGCCTGATCAACTCTAAATGCTTCTATTTTTTTTTTTTCTTGTTGTGTACTTTGGACCTTGCGTAATGCGATTTACAATTGAAATTAGTGCCTGATATCTAACACGTAGACGGCTGCTCCTATAAATATGAATTTGTGATCAACTTCCGAGCAGAAAAACCAATAATAACAAGTGGCTATAACTCATAAAATGACATTTTAGGGGTTTGGTAATTATGACAACATCTGTCAAATGAAAACCACCAAAAAAGCCAAAAAAAAAATACCTAAATACAGCGAAAAGTCGAAAAATTTTTGGGCAAATTGAAAACCAGTTAATCGAGGGAAAAACTTGTAGATTCAAGTTTATCCTGCATTACATAAAGATGAATGCAAATGTTAAGGAAAGGCAAAATTTGACAAAAAAAGGGGAGAAGGGAGGAGTAGGGGAAATAGTAGTAGGCAAGCAGGAATGTGGCAAAGGCAAACAATTAACCAATTTCAAATGTAAATTAAGTGAAACCAAATTACTTTAGAGCCAATGCAAATGTAGACAAACAAACTATTTTTCTCAAATTTCAGAATGTTGAACAAACAAATGTGATGAACTAAAAGAAAAGAAAAGAAAAAAAAACGAAGACGCAACATGGCTAACGGCCGGGCCTGTCTTGGCCTGGCCTCCATTTCATCTCATACACAAATGAGGCAATCAGTTTGGTATAATCAAATTTATGTTAATTGATTGATAAAGCATCCAATGTATGTATGTAAAAAAAAAATAATAATAATAAAATGCTAGATAGGTATACATGAAAAACTGAACGACATTGATGAAATGTGGGCTGACAGTTTGGGTAAACGCGTCGGCTTTTGGGCCCAAAGTTATGCAACTTGACCAAAGCTTCAAACTTGCTTCAAGCCGTTACACGATGGTGCGGCGGTGCTTCTTTTTGGTTGCTTTCAAATCGAAATTCGAAATTTCGGTTTTGTTGTTAAACAAAAAAAAAAAAATCAAAAAATGGAATGAAATGAAAGAAAACACAACGCTGAAATCATTAACAGTTAACAGTTGCTGGCCGCCATGCCGATGCCGATGCCGATGCCGCCAATCAACCAGCAAACCTCTCTGAAACAGAAGAAACCACAAACCAGTTTAGGACAACACCGAAACGCATGCGTCTTTTGGAATTGGGTCAGCAAGTACGAGGCGAAAAAAAAAAAAAAACAAAACAAAATACCAAAGCCAAAGGCAAAGCCAAAGACCAAAAGACCTCAGCAACAAAAAAACAAATGAAATGCAGGTGTAAGGCAGGTTGTATGAAAGTCTAAAGCCGTTTAGACATGCCCAAAAAAACGAGCCTCTGGTTGGGTCTCAAACCATTTCCCCCTCATCAAATTTTCATTTCCCATGTTAATTGGATAATTTAACAAATTATTAAATGCATTTTCATGGTTAATCCCTTTAAAGAATTCCAATTTGTTGTCTTTTTTGAATATTTTCATTTTAACCCAATTTGCTTTGCGATTTTACACTCTCCTCCCATTGGCCATTGGCGAGTGAAAGTGTCTGGGGCCAACAACAATAACAAAATGCAGAAATAAAGATTCGGCCACAAAGACAAAGATTTACGATATGACCATCTCGTGCATACGACAGATATTTACATATACATACATATACAAAAATTATCTTATTTTTAACATATTTATGCGCAAATTAATGACTTTCTCACAAAGTTTTGGCCAGCCAAACAAAAACGACAAAGTTGTGAAAGATTTTGAAATTTCACGATGAAATTCAAAGAAATCTTAGAATTGAGTCATATTTAAAATTTAAAGTTAAAACAAAATAAAATTTTGCTATTATTTTTGGAGTTCTTTATCTAACTAAAATTCTATCTAGATGGCTCTATATAGTATCCGTTTGTGATCATATATTTTAAAGATATTAACCCTTGATCAAGAAACTCTTCAAATCTCAAAACCTTAAATGAATTTTTGTTTTTTTAATGGCCCCGCATCTTCTCTCTTTCTCTCTCTATCAGTAAACTTATCAAAAATTCACACGCAGTCGTTAAACTTTTTAACAAATTTCACGCGTTTGCAATGAAAGTGAAAAGAAGAGCAAGAGGAAGCATTAGCCAAAAAAACAGACGGCATTGACCACGGGTCGAGGGAGGAGCCCCAAAAAAAACAAAAAAACAAGTTGTTGGTTGAGTTGGTTAAGATGAAAAATAACTAAATTCCGCAATTAAATCAATTCAAAGATAACAAATACATGTATTGGCAATTTCGTGAAGAGCATAGATAAAAGACAATAAATTTTCTACAACTAAGGAAAGAAACACCGACTATAAAATACTTTACAAACTCTAAGGTGTTGCAGCTTGAAGAACGTTATGAGCTAGTCTAAAAAAGACGAAAATATCCTTTTGACTTTCCTTACTTGGCTTTTTTTAGACGTATAGAGTTAGGGTATTTCAAAATCAAAGAGACAATTTGTGAATTTTTTGATTGCTGTTGTTGTTGTTGTTGATCAAAACAATGCCAACATATGAATGAGAAAAGAGACAAATGAAATGAAGAAGAAAGTCAAAGAAACCGTTAAAAAGTGAATTTCTGGTATAACTGGGAGTTGTTGTTGTTGTTTTTACTGTTGCTATTGCAGACTATTATTAGTTGGCGTTTATAAGTATACACACATATATAGACATACATACATACAAACATATCTACATATATTGTTTTTTTGGCGACTTAGCTGCCGCTGCCTCTGCCGCTGCCGCTGCGACGTGCGCTTTCTATTTGCGTTTTGTGTATTGTTTACCTATGATAGATGAATGTATCAGTTACCAGGTGTGTACGAGGGATATTACAAGAGTTTTAGATGACTTCAAGTTGGACCGAGAAACTAAAAGCCAACACAATCAATTGATGGTTTTTTAAATGACCCATGTAGGACATAAATTCTAAAAATCAGTCAAATAAGGAAAGAATGTTAAGGGTTTTTCTTCTTCCGAATATTGGACAATTTTTATAATAATTTTTGGCAATTTTAGTTATTTCTCTACGTCTAGACTTTAATCAATTCCTAAGCGACTTCAAAAGGGTTTTTGATAAATATAATGGGGATTTATCATGTTTTAAATTGGCATCAAACATTTTGAAACTTAAAGCATTTTGAAACTATTAGACATTGGATATATAAATTTTAAAACTCGTTTATAAAGTTAACATAACTATAAATTAAGAAAGTTTTGCTTGTTTTTTGAGAATTTTTCATAATTATTTTTTGTTATTCTAACTACTTTTCTTTGATTTCAATAAATGATTTGTAATTATATATAAGAACTTTCATAAAATGCACTAAGAATTTTTAATTTACTTTAATTTTAATTGATTTTTAATGCCAAAATAGTGAAGGATATTTGCGAGTTTTTATGTGAAACTGAAAAAGGATGTTCAATAGGAACTAGAACAGGAATATCAATACGAATAGACAACGTTCTTAATAGAAATTTTGACAAAACCTGAAAAGGATGCTCCGTAAAAACTGGAAAGATCCGATTAAACTTATATACAAGAAAACAATGTTCTTAGTTTTCTAAAAAGAAGAAAATTAAAACTTATAAATAAAATTTTTGAATTAAATTAATTCCAACTATTAAAATTTCCCTCGCACACTAATGTGTGTCTGTGTGTGTGTGTGTGTGTGTGTGTGTGCATTGTGTGTGGTGGACATAAAATCAATTCGGCTTTGGCATGAATTTGGTAGTTGAAAACAACCAAAATGCATAAATAATGCCAACAACGACAATTGCATACAAAATATATGAAAAAAATGATTATTTGTTGAAAATTTACTATCAAATTTATAACGTTTTATTTCAAATTCTTTTTTTTTTTCGGTATCATCGCTTGGTATTGACATTGTTTTAACTGTGTTAACCCGTTGCTGTGCATTGCCATTGATCTCTGACTCGGTTCAGATGTTGGGTCAGTGGTCTTACATTGTTACAATGAGCTTTAGTTGTTTGTAGACAGTTAACCTTTTGTTTTCGTTAGTTGGAATATTTATGAATGCCAAAAAACCTTGAATCAGGGCTACAGTCTAAGCCATATTTGAATTAATGCATTTTGTTGGAATCTCTTGTCCAGAATTTGCAATGTTAAAGCAATTAAAATCAATTTACAACAAGCATTTTGAGTTTTGTGAGGGCCATTGCTGCTAACTAAGTTTAGGTATTTAGTAGGCCGTGCTAAAATGGCATGCTATAAAGCAATATAAACGAAAAATTGTGCACTAATTGCTCTTGCCTATACATAGAAAAGTGCATATTAGTCAAGGCAATAAAATTAATATGCACCTTGCAGTTTAAGATGGTTTCAAATAAAGGTTTCTTTAAATTAAATTAAATATATTTCTATTTCTATTATAATAAACCATAAAGCCAAAATGAAATCATTTGAAAATTATATATTTTAACCAATATATTGACATTGACCAATACTTTACTGCCAACATTGACCAAGTCAACAAGCTATGAAAAGTTGTCAAAATTTTGATTTATGAGAATCCAACCCTTTTTTTTTTAATAAGCATAAATCTTAAATATGTAGTTACTTTTATAGGCTTAACGAATATAAATGAGGCCACTTAATTGATTTCGAAAATTCTAACAATTCTAATTTATGCTTTGGCTAATTGCTTTAGTTTTTATTTGGAAGGACGAGTTAGTAAATCCTTAAAACAAAAACCTTTTTATTAACTTTTCTATTAAAACTTAATCAATTGCAATTGAAAGATAGATTAATCAATACGAGCTCAAAGAACAGAGTTGCTCACTATATACTTTATTATTCATTGAAATGTTCTCAGTACTAATTGTTTACTAAACAGCGGTGACTAAATTTGACAATTGCTTGATATGTTTTGTTAAGCAGTGAGGGAAATACCCATGAAAGGTAATCCACTCGAAATCAGATAACTTTTAATCAGTAGAGCAAAGTGATAAACCATATTGGCATACATATGTCGGCACTAGATATAAGTATTTCCTATATGTAAGCAATTAACTGATGTTTAACGAGTTCATAGTTTTAGAAGCACTGCTAACTAATGTGAACCGATAAACATTAATAAATATGAGCAATAAGTAACAGAAATAAAAACAGATACAAAATATAACAACAAGAAGGAAACCCAAATTGCATAACATAAAAAAAAGAAGGAGGCAGCAAAAAAAAAAAAAACAAAAATTACAGACTTGTCAACAATATAAAAAAGATGACAAACTGCAGACAAACATAGATACATATATTCATAGGCATTGAGTGTGGGAGATAGAAAGAGAAAGAAATGTTTCACCTTGCCAATATGCAAGGCAACAAAAAACAAAAAGGAGAAAAAAAAAAAAAAAAAAAAAAGTTGCAGCTAGCGGCTTCCGCCAATAACAACAACAAGTGGGAGCTGCTGGTGCCGCTTTTGCTTTGGCTTTTTCACGGCACTTGCACAAAACCAGCAATGGCCAACGAAGACCAATTTCACTTTCATTTTCCTTTTGGCTTGGCGAAATGAAAAGCGGACAAGACAGCCAAGAGAAAAACAAAAAAAAATAGTGTAAAAGAAAAATCCAAAAACCAAAGTCACGCACTGCCAATGCACTTTCAGTGTCTTTCAATGAACTTACCAGCAAATCGAGATAATCCTGGCCAATGCTGAAACTTAATCCATGAAAACCACGCCTCAATTGTTGCTGCTGGTGCTGCTGTTGCTGCTGACGCTGCAGAGGATACGCTGAGGATGCTAATGATGATGACGATGACACTGACGTTGATGTTGATAATGACTGACATCTAACAGCGAATAGTTGGCAAAGGAACTTGTGCGTCTGTTGGCGGCGTGAACCGCACGCAAGGCGACCGGAAGTAGTCAGGCAGGCCATATTGTTTACAAAAAAAATGTTGAACAAATTATTTGCTTTTGTACTATTTATCTCTTCCTTTTTTATTGAATTGTTGTGGATATTTTCGTGTTAGAAGTACTTTAATTGCACAGAAATTATGTATTTCATTTATTATTGATTGCTCAAGTGTGGATCATTATTGTATATTTTCTTTTTTTTTGTAATAAATATTTTTGTTTTATTCTTTTATATTCCTTTGGTTGTTTTCGCAGGATTTTTGGCACCAAAAAACACACACACGCCCGTCGAAATATGTTGTTGCTGAGTTAAGATTTCTTTAAGACTTTTCTTCTCCAATATATATTGAATTCCGATTTAGGAAGCGCGCTTTGCTTGCGTCCGACTCCAGCAGCTCCAGCTAAATGTTTTTTTTAGAAAATCAAAAAACCGAAATCTGGCCGCGCTTGCGCATTTCAAATTAACAGTCGAACAGGTAATATGTTAAAAAATTAACATTATGTTATCACAATGTTAACTAACATGGGGACGACACACAGCTGTTTGATCACAAACCGTTATTGGTGCACACATTTGGTTTAACAGTTTGAGAAGCACTAATCACCTTGAGGATTTCCTTTGGCCGGCCTTGGATTTTGTAGGAGGAATACACGCGTTCGCTGATAAAGGGAGAGATGGACGGCCAAATTTAAGAACCCTTTTTAAGGCAACTATTCATGGTTATTATTCTACACACACACACACACTCTTCGACGCCAGCGTCTTATCGACCAACACTTTGAGAGCGTGTTGATGTCCTTGTGTTGTTGTTTTTTGGTGCGGCAGTGGTCTAAATTAATTATTTTGCAATTTTCCTACTTTCCACTAATTTTCTATTTTCACGTAATAGTATCAACAGCTGTCTTTGGCATGCCGCCGAGCTAGAGATGGCCAAAACAGTTGGGGTATTCCCGCATCTTTGAAACTGCGCAAGCTGCAACAAAAACAAATCAACAGTAGCAAGCACAAAACAAAATAAATTTTGTCGGTTAAAAGTGCATAAAACAGTTGCTAAAGTATTAGTTGTTGATTGATTGATTTAATTAAAAACTTAGGTTTTACAAATCAAATCACTAGAAACATTAACAAGAGTGCCCTAAATGTTTTTCCGATAAGCCACAGCATGTGTTATCGTCCATCTCTTAACAGCTGATGGAACATTAGGGGTCACGTTGTTTACGTAAACTAGAGAAATTGTATTCAGAATGTCGAAAAACTTATTTTTATCAATTACAAACTTTGTGAAAACTATTGAGCGACTCTTCCTTCCTCATGGCGGACCGCCGCCAGGTGAATATATTTCAGATAAGTAAAAACAGAGTAAAATAAAATAGTTTTCTGCAATTCCTCCACTAGCTTTTGCCCTCGCCGGTTTGGACCACCAGTCGCATCCGCGCATCGAGAGAAGTGCCAATCCTCTTTCCCCAGGCTTCAGTCTGAATGAACTTCTGGGAAATGGTATGCTTTGGGCCGTACCCAAGCATCGGCGCTCTGTGGAGAAGCGCTTAAATCGAAAATTTGGTTACCCAGAATACACTTGGAAACTACTTAAAGAAAAGAGGAATCTACGGTCCTGCGTACAGTGCGGACATGATCATGAATTGGGAGTTCTGTGTCGTAAGTAATATATACTCGAAGGTCGATTTAAGGTTTAATTTCTTTCCTTTTAGCTCACTGTTATGATAAGGTGCGTCAGGAAACCCAACTAATGCAGGATAAAATTCAAGAACAGCTTGGACTGGATCCCGTAGAGAAAGAAGTTATTGTCTTATACGAAGGCGAGAAGGCGGAACAGCAAGCCGATGCTCTGCAAAATAAACATATAGTTGAGATGCCAAAGCCTCGGCCCCATGTGGTTCACAAAGAATCTGCTGCAGAAATCCACCCAACAGACATCAGAAACCAAAGAGGTTAAACCATCCGATTTGGGTTGAATATATAAGTGAAAATTTTGTTACTACATATTTAACAGGCAATTTGTTTATTTTCCATAAATTGTAAACTCTTTGTTTGTCTCAAAAATCCATTGTTAAAATCCTGGGCAGACATGCATTTCCTGCCCTCCACACGTAGCTGCAGTACCTCCACTTGGGTGTTATTAGCACAGCCTATAAACAGGGATTTAAAGGCACGTTGATAGCTTAGGCATCCTGGTTTCAATTGAAGCCTTTGATCTTTCTTATTTGGCAGGCGAAGCTCAATCAATTGAATTTGCTTCCCATGAAAACTAGTAGTTAGGTTTTTAAAGCCATAAAGAGCCCGATATCGAGTATAAATGTCCTCGGCATTAAGTGCTGCCCAAGAAATCTCTGCGATTTTGTTGGTTATCTTGGGAGCTAAAAAGAAAAAGGGTCACATGTATAACTAATTATATTTCTGTGATCTTAGATTCTGTTACCGTAACTAGCATTTTGATTGTCCTGAAGGCGAGCATTCGCCAGTCGTTGTGGCAGATTGTTAACAGTATCCACCAATAAATCAGCCCCTAAATGCGCTAGTTTCTCATGCAATTCGGGCATCAGAATGTCACTTTTAATCGCCATCTCATGTTGAGCTAAAATCTAGAGGATTTTTTTGTTAGAATACGAAGGAATACTTTAACACACATCGCTTAAGTACTTACTGCTCCAATATCAAAATGATGTGGCTCTATTTTCATTATCGAAACACCCGTTTGTGCATCTTTATTCATGATGGCATATATGATGGGTGCTGCGCCCCTCCAGCGGGGCAAAAGACTGGCATGGACATTGATCATGCCCTTGGGAAAGGCTTGGATCAAATGGACTGGTATTAAATGGCCAAAAGAAACCACTACACCCAAGTCGTAATCCAAACAATGGGAAGTCTTAATGGGCCAACTCTGGAGAGGAAGGTTTGCTTGTTCCGCAAATACTCGCACACAGTTGGCTGGACTTTTAAAGGATGTCACCACACCCAGCTGGTCGCTAGATTATACATTTGTCATTTATATTATGTTTGTTTGATAAATACTTTATTGCTGACCTGTTATTCTTGTGAAGAGCCTTTAGACTGGGTAATGAAAAATGATCCGTGCCAAAAAATAGAATTTTGGGCGGCGGGCAGGTTGATTCAAGACGTTTGACGCTGGGCCCGACATGGGATAACACTTTTCTCTTATATTTAAACAAACTGTTGGCTAAACTTTTACTATAAAACATAATTACAAGGTATTAAATAATACAACGCGATGTAAACAATAACAGCTGATCTTATAGCGGAGGTTTCAACCCCATATTATGGCCCCTATTAAGATTTGTTGCAACGCGCGACAACTCTGGTGAAAATACAGAGTTGCCTCAAATAAGCAATAAAGCGGAAAACAAGCAGCCTTTTATTTTATTTTAAAGTTTTTTATCCAAAAGTCGCAAGAATTAAACATTACCAACATGATGACTGATAAAGTACAGGATCAGAGCATCATGGACAAGTCCATGAGGTCGGTGTTTGTTGGAAATATACCATACGAGGCAACTGAGGAAAAGCTGAAAGAAATATTCAGCGAGGTTGGGCCGGTTCTATCTCTCAAGTAAGTAAATCATAAATATTGGAAAAGAGGTAAATAATCTAAATATTATTCCAAACAGACTTGTATTTGACCGTGAGAGTGGCAAACCCAAAGGTTTTGGATTCTGCGAGTACAAGGATCAGGAGACGGCACTTAGTGCCATGAGAAATCTCAATGGCTACGAGATCGGTGGCCGAACTTTACGTGTGGACAATGCCTGTACGGAAAAGTCGCGCATGGAAATGCAACAGCTGCTGCAAGGCCCACAGGTTGAGAATCCCTACGGCGAGCCGTGTGAGCCCGAGGATGCGCCCGAACTGATAACGAAAACCGTAGCCTCGCTGCCGCCTGAGCAAATGTACGAGTTAATGAAGCAGATGAAGTTGTGCATTGTCAGCAATCCGTCGGAGGCTCGTCAAATGCTTATGCTGAATCCTCAATTGGCTTACGCTTTGCTCCAAGCCATGGTGGTGATGCGTATTGTCGATCCACAGCAGGCTTTGGGCATGCTCTTCAAGGCAAATCAAATGCCACCAGTACTGGGTGGCAATCCGCATGCCAATTCAATGTATCAGCAGCAATCGCAACCTCCGCCGCAGCAGCAGCAGCCCCCAAGCCAGCCAGGTCCTGTTTCTGGACCTAGTTCTGGTCCTAACTTCAATCCCATGCACTCTGATATAGACTTGCGAATTATGGGCCGCAACATGGACCAGGATATGCGGCAAGTGATGCCTAATCCTGTGCCACCACCTCTAATGGATCCACGGACTCGCGGCCAGATGCCACCCCAGCAACAAGGGCCTCCTCCAGGCCCCGCTCCCTACCCAAGCGATCCCAGACAACGGCCCATGGATCCACGTCTTCGTGGATCTGTTGCAGGCCCGTCGCAGCCTCAGCAGCCGCCGCCACTGCCACCACAGCAAATACAGCCGCCGACTCAGCAACAACAGACAGCAGCTCAGCAATTGCAGAGTCGTCTCGGTGCCCACGGAGTGCTACCCTCCGATGCCTCCGACCAGGAGAAAGCGGCTCTTATTATGCAGGTGCTGCAGTTGTCCGATGAACAAATCGGACAGCTGCCACCCGAGCAGCGCGCCAGCATATTGGTCCTCAAGGAGCAGATTGCCAAGAGCACACAACGCTAAAATTTCTCATTGAACGATTCTTTTACTTTATTTTTGTAACCCAATAAACAGCAAACTTTCGCGAGATTTTCTATTAAAACTGGAATGAAAGGGATTAGAGGGCAGAGACGAGAGTCTGATGCAACTTCTGGACAGTTGTGTTCAGCATTTGCCTAAGGACATCATCATCAGTGCACTGAACAACCTGTAAAGTATAAAAAATTTAAACCAAGGTTTAATTTATTTTATTTAAGTGCCTTCATACCAGGGATTCCAGATTGATTTCCGCTCGTTTTCCGCTTACTGTAACCGGCAGGACATCGCCCTTAAATAGCTTTGGCACACAATTATCCCCAAAAGTATCCTGCAAAGTCTCAATGAGACACTCACGGAAACGTGAATTCTCCGATTTGGTCTGATTGCTGGCCCCCTTCAGATTGGTGCCACCTAGCTCCGATTGCATGATGCAGGCCAGAACTGCATCGGCATAGACATCGTTCACATGCGTTGCCTGCCATTCCATGATAATAATTTTCTGCTCCACCGTCAGCTCAACGCAGTTGAAGACACGTAGCTTTCGCTCCGGTTCCACAACCACTACACAACCAGCTCCAATACGATCCAGCAGGAGTTGAAGGGTGGTCAGTGAGCTACCCCATGGAATGGACTGGCGTTGAGTCACCACAGACATGCTCATGTCAGTGTATTCTGAGGGATAAAGATGGTATTAGTTAAAAATGGGAATCGGGTTTATCCAACTTACTGCCAAGATCCGAGGGAGCGAGCAGATGATATTTGAAATCACGCTTGACCAACACTCCAGATAGTTTGCTAGCTACTTCTGGCTTATTCGCTGCCAGGTGGCCCATCACTTTGGCTGTCTTTTCGCCCCGGAAATACAGATCGACGGCATGGGTATTTCGGGGATTGTAGAATTTGATATCTGTGGTGGCGTCCGCCTCGTATTCCCGCTGCAAGGCTAGCTTTAAACGTGACATTTCGTTTTGCTCACCATGGACTAGGACGACATGATTGGGACGCAGCATGCGGATGAACTCGCTGGTCTGCTGGTAGTCCGTATGAGCTGAGAAGGATATATAATCAACAGACATGTTTAGCGGCAACTTTTGTCCCGATAAAGTGGTAATTTCTTCCGGCTCTGATAGTATAGTCTTGGCAAGAGTTCCCTCCACACAGTAACCGGCAACGATTACTCCATTCTTGGGATCCGTACACCAACTCTCAAAGAGTTCACGCGACAAGCCGGATTGCATCATACCCGGCGAAGCCATGATCACACATGGCCCAATGTCTTCAAAATGGTCAATGCCCTTTAAATTCGAGATGTGGCGAAAGACAAAGGGATTATTGACAGCTATCTGCCGTCGGATACGATCATTCATAGCATTTATGTATGTCTGATAGACGGCCATGCACTTCTTGGCCAGAGACGAGGCATAGTAGATGGGTATTTCATGCAAGTCGGGATTCTGCGACCAAAACTCATCCAATATCAACAATAGCTCCTGGGCACGGCCCAAGGCAAAGACTGGAATCAGGCAACGGCCACCCTGCATCACCGTCTTCTGCACCAGAGAGGTAAAGCGGCTCTCCCGGTCTTCGCGTTTCTCGTGGATGTGCGTGCCATAAGTAGATTCAGTGATTAGGACATCGGGTTTAGTTGGCGGCACTTCAGCAGCCATTAAATGGCGATCCTCTTGACGTGAGAAGTCACCTGTGTAAAGGATTTTAATGCCGGCAATCTCAATCATAAACATGGCAGCGCCCAGGACATGGCCAGCGTTGTAGGCACAAAAACGAACGCCCATCACATCACGCTCTTCGTGGAAATTTATGGTCTCAATCTTTTCCATTGAGGCCTCCAAATCGGCTTCAGTATACAGCATTTGATCCGTAGATATGTTGCTGATTTTGATGAAATCTGACAGCATCCAGCGATAGATGGCCTTGGTGGCATGTGTCATGAAGCAACGTCCTTTGAAACTGGTTTTCATCAGAAACCAAGGCAATGCTCCACAATGATCTATATGGAAACTGCAATAACAAGAGTCACTCTAAAGCATTGTCCAATTCAGGCAATATATACGCACTGTGATATGAATAGCAAATCGATTTCATCAGCCTCTATCAGATCTACATAGGGCAAGGCATCCATTCCGGACAAGCCAGGATGTATACCGCAATCCAGCATTATTTTTTTGCCTTTAAATTCAAGCATAATACATGATCGACCCACTTCTTGACCGGCACCACTAAAATGCATAAGGAAATCATTAAAATCGGTTTAATATTGAGTTATTCGGTTACTTACAGCGGCTTGATCTGCAAAAGATCACTTTCTTCATCTGGGACTCGAGCATCGTTTCCTGGCTGCGACATGTGAATCAAAATGGATTAAAAATTAAAATCGTCTGAAATAGCCGGCAACCAAAACAAATAGGGCGAACACACAAATGCGATAGCCTCTACGGAAATAGGGGGGCAATTAAAATAGGGTGCGCATGTACACACTGGTAAATTTCTACATAGTGTGACCGTGGCATTTAGTGTGGAATTGTCAATAACCACTATATAGTGTGACCGTGTCACTTAGTGTGGAAATGCCAATAGCCACTAACGCGTTAAAAATGGTGAAAACTAAATGAATGGGTTTTAAATCGTGAAAAGTGGGTGGAAAATTTATAAATTTAATGGCAATCAATAGCTGACAAAAGTGGTTAAACACAATTCAAAGAGAAGTGCTGCAAGAGCATAGAAAAGTGCACTCAAACGAGTGCGAAAAAAATCACTTTATGTGTAGTAACAGAAGAGGAACACACGCACGCACACATACACCATACATACGACACACACAAACATATATATACACATGGTGATAAACGCAATGGCCTCGCAGTCGCAGCAGCGTATATAAAAGCTCGCTTGTATATTTGGAGAGAGAGGGCGAGAGTGAGAGAGAGAGAAGGAGAAGAAGACGAGAAGAAAGAAGGAGAAGCAAGGAGTCATTGAACGAAGCAACGGCAAACCAGACCAAAGGAGTCGGTCGCTTGGAATACAAGGAGAGGCTGCACTGCCACTGCCGTTTCTGTTGCTGCTGCAGGTGCACAGCATTTCAAGGATACCTAGAAAACAAAAAAAAAAAAAAACACAACCACACACAAGCCAAGACTCCAAGCGAAATGGAAAAACTTGCTCTCTTCTCTCGCTCACTCTCTCTCACACACAAACACACACACACACGACGATCGATTAGAGCTCATTAAAGAAACATTTTCATCGTCAATTTTGTCATTCCATGGACGAAATCAATTCAAAGTGAACAACAAAACGGAAACAAAAACGGAAAATCTCGTTCACAAAAGCGGAAATCAATTTAATTATTTTACTGTGTGTCTGTGTGTGTGTACAGTGTGAAAAATATTGAAATTTGAATATAATTACAATACATGTGTATATATATATAAAAGCCAATAAGTTAGGCCAAGATCACACACACTCACACACACATACTGTGAGAAACATACGCACACAACTGTGAAACCTGCCAGCTGAAAAAAGAAAAAGAGGTTGGTAACTGCTGCAAAAGAGAGTGAGAGTGAGAGACAAGGGCAGGTCCTACACACATTTAACTCAATTGATTTTCATCAATAAATTGTTCTTGTTATTATTTTTTTTTTTATGGATATCAATTTACTCACTCTTGATTTCTTTTTATTGAATTCATTGTGTACCTTTTGTGTTATCGTCATTCTTTTGCTCTCTCTTTCTGTCTCTCTATGTATAACCTTTTTTGTTTTCTGTGTGTGCATGAAGCCCAAAGGAAAAATCAATAGCAACAGACATAGACATTTGTATTTGCCGCTGTTTATTTGTTTCTCTGTGCGGCATCAGCCACAATTCAACCCTTGCAACACATTTGAAATATGCATAAATAAAAGCAAAAGGTGCTATCCCCATATTTGCTTCTTTTAATTTTCCATTTGACTTAAATGAGAATTCAGCAACAACAACAACACGTTCATCGTCATGCAGCATCGCCTCTCAGTGGCACATATCAGTGGCAGTGGCAGAGGGTCGTTGTTGCCATCCGCCATTGAAGAAATGAAAAAGCTGTTTCGAAAAGTTGTTCTTTCCAAGTCCACTTTATCATCCTTTACGTACTGGCCTCCTCTCCATCGATTTCATGTCTGGCTTGGCCCTCTAAATAGGATGAAGACTTTCCTTCACATGGATCAGAGTAGTTGAAAGTAGTAGCAGTAGTCGTGAAACGGCGTTCAGAAGGTTAGACATGACGTTAAAAGTTTCTCGTGACACGCTCCTGGAGGGCGTCAGCGGCCTGTTGGAGGCTTCGGAGACAGTGGAACTCCAAATTGGCCTGGAGAACTACGATCCCCAAAAGGACAAGCGTTTCTCTGGCACCGTCAAGTTGAAGCACATTCCCCGACCAAAGATGAAGGTGTGCATCCTTGGTTATCAGCAGCAGTGCGATGAAGCCAAGGCTAACAACGTGGGGTACATGGATGCCGAGGCTCTCAGGAAGCTGAACAAGAACAAGAAGTTGGTTAAGAAATTGGCCAAATCCTATGATGCTTTCTTGGCTTCCGAATCGCTTACCAAACTGATTCGCCGTCTCTTGGGTCCTGGTCTTAACAAGGCCGGCAAGTTCCCTTGTCTACTGTCGCCTAAGGAATCGATGATGGGCAAAATCGAGGAGGTTAAATCTACCATCAAATTCCAAATGAAGAAGGTTCTGTGTCTGTCCGTGGCGGTCGGTAATGTGCACATGAAACAACAATAATGGATGGATATCCCACCATGATTGGGGGGATTCGTATTTTATGTTCAAACAAATCTACATTTTTCTAATGTTAAAAAAAAAAAAGAACGTATAACAAACTTTAGTATCAAATCGAGATGAAGCTTCTTATTTTATATCATTTAAAAGTAAACTCTTGTATTTTATCACTTTACATAGATATGTATGTATATGTTCCCAATACTGATACGGAGGCGATAGTCATTCGATATGGAAATTAGTTATTTATCTTTATCTTTCGATTACCAATCCTTTGTTTTCATTACTCTGATAGGCAAATGAGACAAGAATTCACGTTTATTTAGATAAGAATGTATATAAGAATTTTTTTGTTCACTCGACTAACTTGCATTCTTTGGTATTGATTTACCAGCTTGGGCTTGGAGACAAGCCACCTCCCAGTTTGCTTATCGACTCATCACATTTCACATTTTTATGTTTACAGTGCCCCAAATGGATTAAGCAAGATGTCTGCCATTAAGACACAGGCTGAACACGGGGAATGCTTATGATCGAGATCAAGATCCATAATTGAGCATTAAGTGAATCCTTCGTTTATTTCGCAAATCTCGAGAGATAGAAAAAAACCATCTTCATCATGGTGGACAGTGTGCAGTGCCCCGTGTGCACTTTGTATCTGCACGCGGGCATGAATCTGTCCGATCATTTGGAGACCCATCCCAAGGAGCAGGTCATTAGGGCTTTGGTGCAAATGACCATCGTTGGCAATGGTGGAAATGGCAATGGCAATGGCATGGGTAGTGCTCTGGCGGCGGCCATGCTTGCCACATCTGGTGGCGATAATGCAACGACCACATCCGCCATGGCAGATGTTAAACCATCCCCGAAAACCTTGTCAATAGCAAAAGGATCCTCCTCCAGCGCTTCGTCGCCGGCAGAGACTGCAGCAACGTCTCAGTCAACGCTGCCACCACCTCCGCTATCGTCCTCCGTCACTGGCGGCGCAGGCGTCTCCACTAACAAGTTAAATAATCCACCGATTAAGGCAACAATGAAAAGCGCTCCGCCCATGCCCTCGACTCCAACGACTGAGGCGACATCAGCCAAATCCTCTGCACCCACCACAATATATCAGCCTTCATTGGCCCCAACAGAGTATGGCTATGATCAGCAGCAGCAGCAGCCACCTCAACCAGCCCCACAGCAACATGGCTTTCCGCGTGGAGCCACTGCCACCTTGGTTATACCACAAGTGCCGCAGCAACATTTTCTGGCCAGCCAACAGCAACAACAGGCACTTTTTGGCCACCAGACCCAGCAGACGCAGACGCAGCCGGGACTTAAATATGGAACCTATGGCAATACCTCGCTGCCGCCGCCACCGCCCTTGCAGGTGAGTATTCTTTACCTTAATACTGTCCACCACAGATAATTCATCACATTTTTTATTCTCTAGATCTTCACCCAGCAGCAACAGCAGGGAGCAACGCAGTCTCAATCACATCAAAAACCCCCACCCGCCTATGGAGCAGCCATCAGTCAAATTCGATCTCAGCACAACCAAAACAAACAGCAGCAGCAGCACCATCATCATCTTAATATGCACCACAATGTAACCTTGGCACCACCGACCAACACCAACACAACTACCAATGGAGCTGGCAAACAGCAGGCTAGCAAAGTTCTTACGGAAGTATTTCTCAATCCACCTCCTCCGCCGCCGCCGCCGCAACTGCCAGCCTCTGGACAAGCACAGCATCACCAACACCACCACCATCACCAGCATCATCCTCACCAGCACCATCAGCAGCAGCAGCAACAGCAACAACAAACACATCAAGTGCTGTTGGCAGCCAGTTGCTCCTCTTCCTCGTCGTCGTCATCGATTCGGGGGAATCGGCAAACAAATTCACCATTCGGAGCTCTCCTCAATGCGGCTGCTGCCGTGGCGTGCGCCGCTTCCTCATCATCGCAATCGCCGTCGGTTTTACGATATGCCGAATCCCCAGTTGCCCATTATTTGGAGCGGGAGAATGGCGATTTCATTGTCCAAGAGACGCCCAAGCACATTGTGGAATGCGTGGAGACGGAAGATGGTGAATTCTCAGTTATTGAACGCATATACCAATCGCCACCAAGTGTCCTGCATATCCACGACGAGGATGAAGATGAAGATGACGAGAATCTTGGTGGAAATGCCGACGACAATGAGGATGAGGGAGATTTTGTTAATAACGTTAGAAAAGATGAAGAGGATTTGACAGAAACATCCGATCATCATGTGGATCATGATGGTGACGATGAGCGGGAGGAGAATAGTCGTAGTCGAAATCTAACCAAAACCACAACGAAAAAGTCACGTAAATCCAAACCGAAACGAACTTCCAAGCAATTGCAGAGAACCACAGAGGAGGAGTTTATGAGCTTAAGCAGCGGGGAGGAGAGCGAGTCGGAAATCGCGGAGAGGCGAGAGCAAAAGAAATTGGAGGCGTCTCAGCCGCCACTCTGTACGGCTCCTTCCACGAGCACTGCGGCAGCTGCAGCCTCATCAGCAGCAGTTCCTTCACAAGCAACGGCTGCTGCTGCTGGTGCTGTTGGCTCCTCCAACATGACGGAAGGGAACTCTACGTCCACCAAGTCGAAAAAGAATCGCATTACTGTGCTCAGCGATGTCCCTCTTAATATGAACGAGTATCTTGATCTAATGGGCAACATTGTGGCCTCCAGTCGCATTGGGCAAGCTCGTCCATTTGCCGCTGTAGCTCCTATACCCCTGGTGAAAGTGGAAAAGGAAGAGCCCCTGGATGACTGTGACAATGAGAGTGTGGCGGAAGAATCTCAAGTGGAGCAGAAACCCAGCTTGGGCACCACCAGCGTAATACGTATGGCTAGCACCACCACCGCCACCACTACCGCCAGCGGCAGCAGTAGCCTTACAACTGCCGAAGATCTCACCCAGCCACCGCTTATGAAGATTGAGGTGGAGGCGACAGCATTGTTAGCTCCCCGCTTCTCGGCACCAGCACCGACCACCACGCAGCGTGGTCCCAAAAAGCTGGTCATCAAACCAAAGGCCACCTCGGCCACAACAACAACGAAAAAGACTGACACCCACACACTCCTCGATCCCCAACCATCTTCATCATCAACATCATCATCATCAGCGACATCTTCTTCCAACCAAATCATATCAAACGGAAATGCTAATCCCTCTGCTCCTGTCTCCTCGGAGATGGTGCAAATCAAGAGCGAGAATCTAGAGCCACCATCAACGAGTAGCAATAGCATATTGGAGAAGCATCTGACCAAGCGGAAGCATTCGACAGTCAATGATGATGATGCACGGGTTCTGCTCGAATTTGCCAATTCGAAACAGTCGCCGGCTTTGTCCAGTGGAGCTGCTTCGAATACAACATTTGTGGTAAACGCTGCAGTTTCCAGTTTCCCTTCTGCCGGATCTGTGTTTGCCAGCAGCAGCAGTACGCCAGCACCTAACCAGATTGCTCCCAATCCGGCCGATGAATACATCCTGCCGGACAATAATCTAGAGGTGGACGAAATTGTGATATCCTCCTCGTCTTCCTATGCCGCCTCATGCGTGTCACAACAGCTGCAGCACCAATCCCAGGTGCAGACCCAGACGCAGGCTTCCACCTCAATACATGATTTCAACTTTCTGTATCATCAGAACACAACACAGACCACGGCGGCCACATCAACGGCAGGGGGTAATGCCTATTTCACCCCCTTTGCCAGGCAACAGCAGCAGCCACATCATCATCATCATGGAACCACTAGTGAGGCCACCAATGCTGCCACTTTGGCCTCTTCTTCAAGCAATTCCTCGGCATTGGATCATGATTCAATGAATGCCACTTTCCGTGTAACAAAAACCCAATCCTCGCACTCGCACTCGTGGTATCATCCCGTGGAGCAGCAGCAGGCGCAAACATCGACGGCGGCAACGGCAGGATCTGGAGGAGGATCTGCTTCCGATTTGGCCCAGCCCACCAATTTTAATGCAGCTTTGGCTGCGGTGGACTGCTGCAGCGTTGCTGTTGATGGCGGAGATGTCAAGGCTTATCTAGATCTCGATGCCTGCAAGCGGGAACAGTTAAGCAACAGCAGCAATTTGCCATCAGTTTCCGCATCCACCACATCGTCGTCCTTTGCTGGTGCTGGCACAGAGAGCAGCTTGGTGGGTGGGCTCAATATACGCACCGATGAAAAAATGCCCGCCAAGGGTGAGATCTCCGAGCAGGAGAGCAACTGTGACATTGAAAACTCATGGAGTCAGTCGGTGAGTACTAGTGGAACAAGAAGGAGCACCCAAAGAACCAGAATCATATTTCTCTCTGTTTATTTATTAGATGTACGGTGACATATCACAGCGTTACTTTAGAAATCAATTCTCTGCCGGTTATAATACAGACTGGCGACAGGACTACTATCCAGCTCAGGATCTCAGCAGCGCCCAGCAACGGGAGCAAAAGCGGTAATATCTCAATTGGGATTGACTCAAAACGATTTCATTATAGCTTTTCATTTATTTTGTTGACAGATTCGATTTTAACGCAGTCGTCGACGAGGAGGCTTCGTCTTTATCGAGGAAGAGTTTACCCATACCCACCGCTTCCACCTCATCCTCAATATGCTCGGCTTTGCTGGCTGGTCCACCAATAGCCTCCACCTCCAGGGCGGCAGCTGAGGCAGCGGCCGAAGCCGCAGCAGCAGTGGCCGCAATGTCCCAGCAGCGTAAGCCACCGCCGCGTCGCAAAATTTACAAGTGTCCCCACTGTGAAGCCATCTTCGAGAAACTCAAGGAACGCAATGCGCACATGATTAGCGACCACAATTATGTGCGTCAGAATCGTCGCTTGATTTGCACTCAGCCGTTGGTCAGCGCATCGTCGTCGAGCATGTTGCCGCCACAGTCGCAGCAACAGACACAGCACCAGCCGATGTTGCATCAGCCGGATCTTGGACTCTTGCAGGAAGATTCGAAAGATGGCATTGTTAAGATCAAGCAGGAGCAGTGTCAGGATAAGCACGAAGCCGAGCAGCAGTTGTTGGACCATGCCGAATTGGCGGACATGAAGGACGCCGAACTGCTGGGTCATGCTGCTGGCTTGGATGGCGGCGACATAAAGCCACCAGGCGTGGGTGGTGATATGGATAATAAGCTGACTATACCGCCCTTGGCAATGACCACGCCTGCTGCTAAGTTGGCGGCCCTTTATCGGATGCTGATGGCCTACAACGAATCCAAGCTCGGTCAGGACCGCAACATTAGCGAACTGGAACAGAATGCCATGGAGAAGTCCATCTTTCTGTGCTATGTTTGCCGTACCGATTTCCCCACCGTCAAACTGTACGATGCCCATCTGACAGAACATCCTGCCGAATGTTTCACCTGTGGCAAGAAGTTCTATCGATGGAAGAACTTTTCGCTGCATCTAAAGCGACACTTGGGCTGGAAAGAGTTTGGTTGTTGTGTCTGTGACAAGAAGTTTGTGGTGCGCAGTGCTCTAGTGGAACACATGCGGATGCATACAGGCCAGACGCCGCTTAAGTGCAAAATTTGCGGTATGTATAATAGATTATCTAAGTGGGAATTCCGTCCAACTAATGGCTTCTCTCTTTCCCTCAATTAGGCAAGAAATTCAAGCGCTACTCCAATTTGACGCAACACCGAAAGCGGCACACCAAAATGATGGTTCGCAAGAAGGAATACGTTTGCCATTGCGGTGAGGTTTTGCCCTCCAAGGCTCGATTCCTGTGGCACAAGGAGACCCACGATTTAAAACCGAAATGCTGTCCCTACTGTTGCGATCGATTCGTGCATGCCAATTCCCTGCGACGCCACATACGGCTGGCCCATTCGGACAAGTTTGACTATGCCGAGCCCATGGAGTGCCCCATGTGTAAACAAATCTTTGCCAAGACCTCCATCAAGGCTCACATGGCCACACATTCAACAGATCCGCAATACGACTGCGCCATCTGCAACAAGAGCTTCTCCACCAAATGGAATCTTAAGATCCATTCATGGGTGCACGCCAATCGAACTGCCAAGCCCTTCAAGTGCGAGTACTGTCCCAAGGCGTTTGTCCGTGAACTGGACTTTAAGAACCACATCAATGCCCACAAACAGATTAAACCGTACACGTGCGAGTATTGCGGCTGCAAGTTCATACGGAAATACAACTATATGAGGCATCGGCGTGAGCATCATGGCAACAAGATGTTCACCTGTGATCAGTGTGACAAATCCTTCCATCGGCATTACTATTTGATCGAGCATCGTCGCATTCACACCGGTGAACGGCCCTTCCATTGCACCATTTGCGGCAAGAGCTCGACAACAAAAACCAATCACAACAAACATCTGAAGATCCATCACTCGCGCGATCCTTTCACCGTTGAGGTCTAGGGATGCATCCGAATAATCGCAAAACTAAAGTTGAATTAATCATTAGTTTTAGGGTAGTTGTTCATGACTCTTCTCTGTGTGTACTACTTACTGTGTGTCTGTAGTTAAAACGAAAGTAGCGTGCAGGAAAAACAAAAATAACAAAACAAACGAGTATTACTTATAAAATGAGAATCCAGAAAAAAAAAAAATGATGAAAAGAAAAAAAAAAACAAACATATAGTTTATATATATGTACGCGATTGCCAATTCATCAAAAATCAACAACAACAAACAAACAAAACGAACGAAAAACCAGAAACATTATATCACAATAAATAACTAACTAGTAATTACATTTTACTAATCGTACATTTTGGATGTGGTTTATGCAAAACTTAGCTAAATGTGAGAGGCCCCTTCTCCCCTTCCCTTTAATAACACATCTTCCAATCAAAACTCCTCACACGCAACACACGAATTGTACATTTCTTTCAAGACGCTTTAGTTCTGCTTTAGTTGTATAAATTATATAATTATGTTCTTTTTTTAGTAAAATGACACGCCTAGTTCAGTGCAATATACATACATACATATTACATAAATACATACGTACTTGTTTTTAAATCAGTTAAATAATTATTTCTATTTTCGATTGAAAAGCGCAAGCTAATCTAGTTTAATTTAAGTTAGCTACAATTGGTTTTCAAACAAAAACAAAATACAAAAAAACAACAAAATTTATGGCCCACTGTGAACCAAGTTGTTATACAATTTATATACATATATATGTACAGGTATATATATATATACATATATACGTATATATTCCTTCCTAATTGAAATCGAACATAAACGAACACAACTGTCATATTGAATAACATAATAGTTTCTTCGATTTAGCATATAATTTTCATTCAATTGGATTTTGTAGTAAGTTACAGCTTATCTTTAGACTATTAAACAAAAAACAAAATGGAAATGATAATGGGAAAAGAAAAGTATGAAAATTGTTTTCGATCGTTTTAATAAGAAATTAGTTACAATTTCATAGATTTTAAGCATATACACATACACACACTCACACAAACACACTATACATGAAATTGAAGTACGACACATACATACAGTGGCGGCAAAAAAATTTGAGACATCAATTTTTTGACCTTAAATTCTGATTTCATTCGATTTTTATATAATATTAGTGAAAAGTTTTGATGTGTTAATTTATAATTACTTTTAGTTTATACATACATTAATAATGCATGCATACAGGCATAGCTCTGAATAATAATATAAAAGAACAACAACAATTGAAGAATGAATATTAAGAAGAAATGAAAAACAATTTTAAACAAATATTTACAACTTACAAAAACAAAACAAAAAACATAAAAATTTCAATGACGAACTAATGGAAAGAAACCTAAGCTATGGTGGAAATAAATTCAATTTATGAACAATTATAAAAAAAAAAAATAATGAAAATGTGTAAAATGTCTTAATTTCTTAGCTTTCTTTATTGGAATTCTATTTTATTTGGGTTTCCCTCTTTAGTGATTGACCCCCCCCACTGACAAATAGTCAAATTTCTTAATTAGAGTTAACCAGTTGTTTTTATTTGGTTATTAAATTGAAGAAAACAAAAAACTTAAAAATTACAAAATTCTGCAATAGAAATACATATTCATTTATGTAAAGCAAACTAAAATATAAAATGAAGTTCAAACAGTAGAAATTTAGTCAAGTTTTTAGACGTACATCCAATTTTCGATCAAAGGCTGATAAATCACCTTATGCTTGTGTTTATTTTCATAGAGCTCCACCTCGAGCAGTCTGTGCTGTCCCTTTCTGATGCTGTCGTGATAGGTGCTGGGATAAAAGACCCTGGCAAAGACATACGTGTGAGCGCATAGACAAGCTTGTAATGCCTGACGCACAGTCTTGTCTGCAAAACTCTTATTCGGCTTAACTTTATGGAGCTTGACGCGAAACGAGCGCAATGGGAAGGTGAACAACTGTTTTGGCATTACTTTAAGATGCGCATAGGGCACCGTTTCAGTGTCATGGAAATCAATATATAATACCGTAGCACGTTGGGTGGCTGTGTGTAGTTCCGTAATGGTTGCACGATACCATTGCTCATCTTTGGAGTACTGGGCCAAGCAAAGGGTATTGACTTCTGGATGAAGTGGAGCAGCCTTCTCGATTACTGCGCTAGTCTCTTGAAACAGACTAATGTCAAATTTGGTGAATTCCGTAAGACATGGTGAGATCTGGAGCTCAGTTGCTGAGAGTATGCTATCTACGGTGCACAAAAACTGATTGACTCCAATGGGTAAACTTTGTGGCTGAAAACAGATCTCTGCATCATAAGAGAACACCGTAGATGTGTCCATTGGAATGAAATCCACTTTGTTCATCATATCCTGTTTAAAAAAAAAAAACTAAGTTAAATTTTTATTTAATGCAAAATAGAAATAGAAAACAAACCTTTCTACGCAATTCAACGCGACGACGCAATTGTTTTAGGACAACGCTCGAGTGAGGTTCCAAAACATCCGACTGATTGTTATCAAAAGGCGGAGAAATATCATGCCCGGTAGGTAGATCGCCGCCATTGTCTTCGTTTTCATGCCTGCTTTGGAGGCGAATCGAAACATCATTCTCGTCACTCTCAGTTTCCTGAGCTTCATCATCCTCAACCGAATATTCATCCTTCTTATGCTTTTTGCTGTTGCTGTAAGCACCAAAGCTTTTTCTAGCAATAAAGTCTTTATAGCCTCTTCCTCACAGTCAAAGTCCTCCGGATCGCTGTCAGAAAAACTGATTTCTTCAAGGAATGCCTTTTTTGGCGGTGGTGGCTTTATGGTTGAATTGTCATCGTGCTCCTTAACAGGTTCACAGAAATGTAGCAACTCGTCAAACACTTTGAAGCTCTCCAATAGTTTATTCTCTAGCGGTATCGATGCACCCATTTTAGAAATCATCTCGCCAATGTCAAGGTTATCCACTTTAATTTGACACGATGGTACTCCATTGGGACCCTTCATCTCGACTACCCGCACACTGCATAACTTCATGACGATCTGCTTATGGATAGTGTCCATCTCGACAATGGTGTACTTCCTTGACTTGGTATGCGCTCCATGAATATCCACCAACCAGCACATCGCTTTAAGTTGTGGAAATGGTGCATATGGCAACATTTCGTCAGACGTTACCAATTCATCGTTGCCATAGTCAATAAAATATACGGTATATTCTCCCTGCAAGTTGGCCAATCTCTGGACAATGCCACGATAAAGAAAATTATCCAAATGATATTTGACCAATACGGGTTGACCAACCACATAGTGATGTACGCCGCCCAGACGGCTCATCATTGGCTTAAAGTGCTTTTCAAGTACAATACGCATTTGCTCCATGAATGGTTTATCATTGGCCAAAGTCAAAAATACCTGACATCCGTAATTAACGTAGGTTGGCAGTGCCGTGAAGATGTTTTTCTTGCACTCGCGTGCCACTGTCCAGGCCAGGGGAGCTGATACCTCGCCTTTGGTAGTTGAAAACATATTCAAGTCCTTGAGAAGTGTCAATGGCGGCATTTCGTCATTATCTTGCGTCGGCGATATGGACATTATGGACTGATTCACTGAATCCTGACTTGCAACCAATTTACACGACTGGATGCCACCATCAGGGTTTTCCTGACACGATTGCAAAGCTATTGAGCACGAAGATTCAGGTTCGTCATTTGAGCCAATGTCGGACCGAACACTACTTTTGTTCTCATCCTTGAAAGCTAAGGCCAACAAAACAAGCATATCGTTAAGATTCGAATATTTGACACGTTCTGGGCTGAACGGCCCGGGTATTTCTCTATGTGTACCCCAAAGGACGACGGCCAGAGAATTTTCGTCGCGTCCGTAACCAGAGACTTCCAATCCATGGTAAGCTTGCAGCTGATCCTTAAATAAATCAATGCCATGAGATGTCCAACGACCACCTTTAGGATGTATGCCATACAGATGGCAACGCAGGGCGCTATCCGAAATCAACCTGTGAGCCTCATCCATGGTGGTCATCTGACTGGCTGGGATATCTGAGGCCAATTGGCCCAAGTCACGCAAACGAATGCGATATTTGGGCGAATCGTTGTCCGAGAATATGACCTTTACAACTATGCCACGATGCCACATCATCTTCTCATCACAGTCGGCCTGAAAGTGTACATAGCACATATCGCCAATGTTCCATTCGCCCGGCGACAAACGATTCTTATGCATTTCGGCGGCAACTTCCTGTACCAGTTTCTTCAGGTCCGCAATAGCGGGTATAAACTGTGGTAAAGTCACGTAGAATTCA
Source organism: Drosophila equinoxialis (assembly GCA_018150345.1). Lineage (NCBI taxonomy): Eukaryota > Metazoa > Arthropoda > Insecta > Diptera > Drosophilidae > Drosophila > Drosophila equinoxialis. The sequence continues at coordinate 7,366,751 of JAECWI010000562.1, forward strand.
TCGGGTTGCTTGACGTACATGATTTTAATGGGGACACGTTCATTTCGATTCCGATTCACTTGAGAATAAAAATCAGCTCCTGTCAGCGATAGATTTAAATTCTTTTTAGTTTGTTGTTTTATAAATTTTCGCGTGGCGTCATTCAGAAGTGAGGGACGTGATACTGATGATGTTCCCGGTTGTCGACTAGTATCTCCAGTGGATTTGCAGTGATTCTGCTTAACCATCTGGACGCCCACACTTAACATCTCACCGCTGGGACGCATGACATTCAATGCAACATGAACAAAATCTTCACGCATACCGATAACCTCCATATGAAGCTTGGGATTCGAAGTCAATTGAGTAAATGTTTTAATTGCATCCGATGTCCAGAGATATCCATGCTCAGCCAGAGTCTCCACATCAGTCAAGCAACATTTGATGGCTATCTCGGTGTGCCAAAATTTTGATGGCAGGATAAACAAATGATCCCAAAAGACTTTCTGCACGGTGCCAATATCCACAAGACGAACGACCACAAATCCTGCGGGGCCAACCAAATAACAAATAAGTCGATTGGGGAATTATCATCAAACTACTTACCCTCGGGCAACATTTGCTCAATGCGGGCCCGATGCCATTGGTTCTCCAGTTGCAGGACACACGCCAAATGCAAGCGACCCAAAAATATATTCTCCAACTGACCCAGTTGTAAATGATTCATCACACTTTGTAATGCCGTTTGCAGCTCATGACGTTTCGACTCCATATCGTGACGCATCACATAAAACTCATGGGGCGAATTCAGATGGAGAATCTGCGCCATAAAGGCATCACCAAAAACGGCCTGATACATCGGTAATCGCTGGCCACCAAGGGCAACCAATTGTTTGGGTTTTACGGGATCGGCGGCGTACGCATTACCGTAACGAGCGCGCGCCAGGCCAGTATATAAAAAAGATTCCCGAACTGATATGTTTGTATTATAGTTGGTAACCATGAGTTCCACTTCATATATATTGGTGCGGTCTGTGGGAGTTACCATGGTCACGTATACAGAATTGCTGAAATTATACGTTATTGTTACGTGTTGAAAGGATCAAATATCCCGTACTTACTTTTGTACCAGCTGTTTGAAGAACCTAATAGCCTTGGCATCCCATTCAGAGCCACCATTGCGTGGCATTAGATGCTTTAGTTTACATTGCACGGCTGCAAAGGGTATCATGGCCAATTTTCTAGGCAGTTCTCGAAAACTGAAATGGTTTATACTCATATTAGAATTGGAGCGAGAGAGAGAGCGAGAAATAGAGATGTGGTTTAACAATTTGACTTACTTTTTAGCATGGATTCGATACTGCATTCCGATATCGGGCAGTATGACTTGATATAAATCTTGCTCTTTCAATTTCTCCTTAACCATTGCACGATAATAGCGATTCACCTCACTGTGATAGGTTATATAATAATTACCCACAACAATCTTTTTGGTTTGATGACAATCAGATGTCTGACAAAATGCCCCAATCTCACGTTCTATACGATGGGCAACATGCATGCCCTGGACAAAGAATTCATCAGGCGAATTAATGGCACTAACTTTTACCATAATATCTGACGTGAACCAGTCACCATTATTACTCTTATTATTGTTCTTGATACTTATATCAATTTCTGAGAAAGTGGTGCGCATAGAGTCAATTTCCATGCGGATATTACCATTATTCGGCAGCCGCCCCCTTCAGTTGAACTGGAAGTGTTACAGATGTTGATGCTATTTCGTTTACCAACATTCTTCTTGGAGACACGTTTCATTTTCTTGTTATGGTTTGGTTTCAACTGGCCAGTCGGTGGACGTGGATCAGGAGTTTGACCTGGTTTGCGAAGGAGCCTGGTAACAAAGCTGACTCTTTGACTGTCTAAATGATTTTTTCGTCAATTGTTGTTTGTGCTGACTTTGTTTGTCATTTTCCTTGTCACTGTTCGAGGATTTAAAGAAAGAGGAGTCATGCTGATGTTCCTCCTTAGCAATGCTCGAAATCGGGCTATTCATTTCATAGACACTTTGATAGCGTACTTTCATTTGAGGATCAATGAAATTACATCGAAAATTTTTCTTCAGCATTGCAGTCATAGTTTGGCCACTGCTGGCGGCAACGTCAAAGCTGCAGAAAAGAAATAAAATATGAAATTAAGTAAATATAGTTAATTAATTTTGCTTACATATAGGGATTCTTATCCAATTGGGTGACTTGAACATTAGCTGGTATTTTATCCAAATGTCGTGTAGTTAAGGCCAAGAGCTCTTTAAGCCAAACATTTCTTGGCACTCCAACATTGGTATCACTTTCATATAATTCGCTTAGAGTCTGGAAAAAAAAAGGAATGCCTCCATCACACACCACCATTCGTTGGTATATTAAAAGAAACGTACCTTGAGGACTGTTTCATAGCCATTTAGATTGTTCATGGCTTCATTTAGCTTTATCTGAGGCGAGAGACTGGACTCGCGTAACTTTTCAATGACCTGCAGTTCAGCCATTTGCAATAGGCCATGCAGATGGCTAAAGTGTTTAGATACCTTGGTCAATGTTTCTATGGCATAGTCGCCCAGTTTCTTTTTGGTATTCTTCACCACCTGCAATGCAAATGTATTCAAATATTTAAAATAAGATGCAGATTAATAAAAAATATACATGTACATATATATATGAACATTCTAAAGACTCCATTCTCCACTCTGAATGGGGCAGGGGGGGGTCTAGTCTATGAGAGGGGGGACTCGTTCAGTTGAGTTGCCACTTTTAATTGTGCGCATTTCTCAATAGGCAATTGAAGGCAGCAACTTCTTCTTCACATCTTTAGCCATGGAATAAACGAGACAACGATCATTATCAAATGATTCCTCTATATAGTTGTTGTTGTTGTTATTGTTGCCATTTGAAAGTGATTGTAAAACATCAACCCAAAAAACTTTATGACAGCTGATTTGTAGCAGATGACAGGCAAGTTCGCGCCAACAGCTCGTTCTGCCATAAATGGCAACTACATCTAAGCCAAGCCACGTCTAAGAGACCTGAAGAGTCGTGTAAATGAAACCCATATAGAGTAGAAGCCCAGCCAGCTGATCTCCTCGCACATCATTATAACAAGACGAACAGTAACATAACAAAGATCGACACAAAAATCACTTGATTTTTACATGAATCTGAAGTGCCCAATTCACTCGACCTTGTCAAGGGTCTCTTCAACGAAAAAGGAAAAAAAAACCAACTGACTGAAGTTGGCAGCAATAGACAATTTCATTGTTTCATTTGCCAGACAAATTAAATAGAAAAAAAAAGTAACATACGCAATCCGAATTGTTTCAATAAATAACATATTCATTCAGTTGTTCAAATTGGTCCTCGCCAATTAAAAAGCTCAAGTTCCCCTCTCTTCCCAACCATTCACCAACTGAGTAAAAACTAACGAAAATGGTTTTCAATAATCTCCAATCTGTGGTCGCAATTTTCAACAATTATCGGCGTAACCAACTTCCTACGCAATGCGATTTATGGCCTGGCCAAAAGAACACTGCGAGTGGGCTCAATTGAAGCTAACTACAACAATACACCAAAAATAATAACAACCAAGCAGAAATTAAGCCACCATACATTTTGTAGTAATATTTTTTAAGCGACCTCAAATGATTTGGCTTTTGAGTTTGCTAAACTAATTCAACATGGTTAAATCAAACACATACACACACAAATTATGCACGTACATGTAGAAATAAACTCTGTTAAATCGAAATTTATAATAACAATTGAAAATCTCTAGTAAATTAAAACCCAGCTTTATGACAATCTTCTTTAGTACTCTTAAACCAGTGACTGATCATGATCTCTGCCATTTATCATATAAATTTTGTTTAAAATACGCTAATCGCACAATAACTTAATTAAAATATGTAGTTAGGTTTGATATTTTAGAAGCATATCCTATCCTTTATTGATAATAAATATCCATCCAATTGCTAAACTAATCCAAATGAATCACAATATGCGATAAAATTTGAAAGGGTTCAGGACTTCTTTATAATAAATTCATTATTCAATTAACCTCATTTAATTAAATCTTGAACGTCGCGACGTTTCGGCAACAAACAAACAAAATACTTCAAATATTTAGATCCATAGTTTATGGGAAGAAAAGTACTTAACTAACTTCTTTACTCACATTGAATTTACTTATTAAATATTATAATTATAAAAATTTGCTTAAAATCGGATAAATATATACATATATCACACCTAACAAGTGTTCCTTAGTGGAATTTTATTTGTAAATATTCTCATTTCCTTATACATATGTACCTCCTATAAGAGTCATTAGGGACGCTTGTGATTGAATGAACGAAATGGAATGGGCGAACATGTTGAATAAACATCTTCCTTTTTTACTCACTCACTTGTTTAATAGTAATTAAGTCGACTAAACCACTTACGCTCACTGCTAAGTGTAAGTGTTTTTAAGAATATGGTAGAAATTGTGAAAATAACTTGCCATCGATTCCACTTATTATCTTTATGTAGTGCTGAATTTTTGGAAAATTCGGAACTTAAAACAAGAAAATTGTTTCCATGAGTTGTAGACAACTGCTTAAAAGCTGGCAGAAGAAGAATGGCTTAATCAATTGACCAAAAAAAGAGGTTTCTTTGGCCTTCCATAGATTCAGTTACCTTTTTATGGATAATCTTTTTCTATTGTTGTTACACTCATAACGAGGGGAAGATTTGAGTACCATGTTAAGTACTTTAGCATGTAGATAGATTCCCATTAATTGTTCAACCTTGCATTATTGCCAACATTGGTTAGTTAATCATTAAACAAATTCTTTGTGTATTGAACAAAGTTTTACATTGATTTTATGGTCAAACATTTAGCAGGCCATTTAAACGATTAGCTTGTAATTAAAGTTGGGGAAAAAATCAGTAAAAATGAATTATATATACAATTATAAAATCTCAATTTTCAGCTGGAATGAACATAAATTTTGGTGTGTGTTTGCCGCTTGTTGCTTTTGTCTGTCTGTTTGGTTTGGCAATAGGCTGGCTGGCAGGCTGAACTGGCAGTAGTCCGTCGATCACTCGGACAGTCATTCAGTTCATTTGGCCAGTTTATCAATTACAGTCAGAAGAAGAGGAGGAGTGGGCAGCGCGATTCGGTGGCATTTTGTACCGCCTCGTTAGACATTAGTGCGTGTGCCGAAATCAACTTTTGCTATTAATAATTGTTGTTTTTACTTATGTTTGTTTTTGGGTTATTTCTTTTAAATTTTATATAATACATTATTCGTTTCTGTTTTGTTTTCAATTGCCATTTTTAATGGGCACGTGTGGGCGGCCAAATCAGGGAAGCAAACTCAGTTTCTTCTGTTTTTTTTTTTTTGCACGCTCTGGTTACGGAAAGCTGTCTCTGCCACTAATGTGATTATGATTTATGTTTAAGGCCTTGAGATGCTGATGCTGCTGCTGCTGGCTGTCCAACTGGCAACTGGCAAGGCTAATTGGACATGCTGGTCGCCTATCTTAGCCGGGCCAAATATAAATCAGACGTTCTGCTACACACACATTATTATTATGCAGGCCAGTGGCTAAAACCTATCCACAACAATCACACAACAAAAGAGACAAGAATGGTTGTCGGTGGAGGGTAAAGACATTCTGTATATATTTACCACCTTCCACTATATACATTCATGTTCTGAGGCAGTTCGTCCCAAAGAGTTAACCATAATGCACAAGGTCACATCTTCTATGCAATGGGCCACAATAACAGAACAACAACGTCGATGCTCAAAAGCGAACAAAAAATGAAAGGCCCCCAAAAAATCAAATTCGGCACAGCAATGAAGTGTCGTTCTCTTAGAAGGTTTTTCCGTTCTGCACGAGGGTTGTTCAAAGGAAACTCTACTAAAGTTTACAACCAATATACACACAGTACACCTCAAGTGGAGGAACTCAAAGACGGAAAGAGCTTTTTTGGTCTAATATTGAATATATTTCGGCTGTAGAAGGGTTAAAGTTATCCTTTAAAGTACTTTAACTACAACCCTCGGATATCCATAATTACATGATTAATTAAAAGCCAAGTCAGTTGGTGGCTTCTATTAGCCACGACTTTTGCCTAATGTACTTTTTTTTGGTTTTCGTTTTACTTTTTTTGCGATCAATTGTCGAAGGTTGTCGAGAGACGCGACAGAGATTGCTTTTAGTTAGGGTCGGTCGGTCGGTCGATCGTATCTCCCTCCACACTGTTGTGATTCATTCAGACAATTTGCAATTGCGTAAGGCCTCCTTCAATTCAATCCAAACCAATCCAATCCAGCTAGCTTGCTAGCCAGCTAGTTAGTACAATTAAAAGTGAGCAAACTAAACATTTTGGAGGCACGACAAACAAGTTCAGAGCCTTACTCAATTCTAGAGACAAAACAGAGAGGATGGAGTATGAAAACTGAGAGTGTAAGCCTGGTCTGAGATGACGCTGCGGCGAATGTTGGCAACTAAAAAAAATATGTTCAACAACAATTGAAGTCAGTTGATGTTGAATCGTTTGGGTGAACGGTTGGCTTTGGCTTTTTTGAGTCTTGTTTTCGCGATCGAATATCGTAATACACACACACCACACACACACAACACACACAGTTATAAATAAATCTAGTTGAAAAACACTCCCCGAAAATAAAACAAAAAACAATTGCAGCCGGTTACAACTAATAACAATAAGAAATAATAATAATAAAAGTGCAACAAATGCGAATTGGCGTCTGTGTAAGAAGTGCAACTACTGTGTCTGTGCCATATTTCGTGCCCCATTGTCTCCTCGTTCCCCACCACCAACAACAACAACAACTGTAACTGCAACTTAAAGCACCCGCCCGCTATTTTAGCAGCATATTAGGCAACTTCACATACAAAAGTCGTTGCAGTCGTCGTCGTCGTCCAAGTTGTTGCATGTTACAAAGTAACAACAACAACAATTTTTTTTATAGGCCAACACCAGATTCATGCAAATTTTCAAACAATCTTTCGCTTTTTGGTGTGGCTCCCGTCAAAACAACAAAAACAATTGCAACAACAACAACTTAAATCAAGGAAAACAAACGAGAGCAACAAATTGTTAAATAGTTAACTGCTACTGAGAAACGGCTGCTAATAAAGAAAGATTAACTATAATTGCTTCTTTAAAATGAAATTTAATGAATCGTAAATACCAATTTCAATAGAAAGCAACAACAACAACAACACAAAGTTGCCGCATTTTCATTGCTGTTGCTGCCACAACGTTTAGCGGTTTTGGCCAAAATACCTAAATTAACTTGGTTGTTTTTTTGTTATAATTCATAAACGAAAAGTTTTAATCTACATTCCCCAAAAATAAGTAGAAAAGTGATCACCTGAATTCATTGTGTTCCTTTTAACAAATTAACCGCAACATGTTGCCAAGGATAACATTTCTGTTGATTCTCATTTGTGGATATTTATTATTTACAGGTAAGAGGAAAAAGCGAAAGTAATATTATTTTTTCTTTCTATTTACTCTCAACAATAAAAATATAATTGTTTATATTATTTAAATAAATTTGTTGCAAAAACAAATGTCAAACGAGAAAATGTGTTTAGACTTCAAAGAAAACAAATTCGAATTTTCAACTAAATATTTACTTTTAAGTTTAAATTTAAATACCGCAATAAAAAATAAATTGTCTTGGGGAACACAATAGAAAGGGAAATCAAGGTTAATTTAAATATGATTTTTTTTTGTTTTTTTTGCCATTTGTTCAATATTTATTTAGGCTTTTCATTGCGTTGAGCCTTAGACAAGTTACATAACTGACAAAGTCTGTGGGAACTGAAATAAATCTTAGGTAAAACTCATATAAAAAGTTTAAAGATTTTATCTATGTAATTGACAAGAATGAAACATTAAATTCAATTAAGAAAAATTCAAGAGCTTTAAAGACTGTAGATTTCAAGAAAATGTAGAAACGATTATAAAAGATTGACCATCAACTCCTCCGATTGGTTTTGGCCATATAAAGATGGGTGGTTTGGTTTTGCAGACAACTTTAGATTATGTGAACAAGCATGGAATGTAGTTTATGGTCATAGCAACTATTAAAACGACAACTACAAAGCCAGGCAGGCGCAGCACATGATGTCGTTTACTTGGATTTAGTTAAATCAAATTACACCAAAAAAAAAAAAAAAAAGGAAAACCAAAACCCAAAGTTGAATGCAATAAATTCAAGCAGATTACACGATGCGTCGGCACCGTCATACTGCCGATGCATTGGAGGCGTATACGTTGCCCGGGAGTGGGACGAACTCGTCGTATGCGACCGACCGACCGCCTTGATGTGTCAAGCGCGGGCTGGCTGACAAAACCGCAAGCCAAAATCACTTTTGTATGTGACTCGGCCCAATGTATTGCATTTTATGGCTGTTTGTTGTAGTTGTAAATGCTGCTGGTGGTTGGGCACCACTTGGTGGCACTTTATGGTCACTTGGCGGCAGCTTCAGGCATGCGTGTGGTGTTATGGAACATGAACGAGCGGACTCCGGACCCCGGACGGTCACTGGCTGCCGGCAAGGGGAGAGACGCCTTGCATCATCTAAGCATCATCAAGCATACGACACGACCCGGTACAAGTATTTATTTATTAGCCGAGAGTCGACAAAAGTTCACATTATTTATGAGCCTTTTGCTGCTGCTACACCTGATGGTTTTCGTTTTGGTTTTGCAAAAACCCAAAAGACTTTCTAATTTCAACCCAAGCATAAGTATTCAACATCATAATGAACATCATCATCATCATCATTATCATTGGGTGGGTTTGGGGCCAGACAGGAAAGCTCCCTGTACTACATTTGACATTTGCATCGAGAATTGAAGGTTGTCCGCACCCAAAATCACAGTCTCTCTCATTCTCTCACTCTTTTCCGTACAGTTCTTAAAACTGCACGACATTTTATGCGGCATTAATACAAAAAGCCATCCACAAATGAGGCAATCATCCGCCTTTGCCTTGTGCTTGCTGTGTTCTTTGCCATTTCAGTGAAACTGAAATGCGATTTTAGTTTTGTCTTTTAATTAACAGCCATCGTCGCCGTCGTCGTTAGCCAAGTTATGCCATTGAATTTGTTTATTACTGCTCGTGGTTAGTTATTTGTTTAATAAACTTATTCAGCTAATTTCGTCAAATGTTGCCCACACAAATACACAGAGGAGAGACACAGACTACAACTACAGCAACAACGTGGCAAATGTCAATGCAATGACAATTGTTTTTTATTCTGCATTATAATGAATCAACTATTCCAAGTTTAATACATTCATAGGTGCATAGTAAATATGCATGTACATTGGCTAAGATATGCAAGAACATTTGATCAGATAATGTATCTGGGAAGCAGGGAATATGTGAACATATGGGTTTAAACTAGGCTTCCAAAAAATTGTTGCATAAAATACTTTTGGAAAGTAAATACTAAAACAAATATAATGTCTACTAATGCATTGATAATCGAAGCATATGGACAATTTTCCAGGAAAGCCTTTGTTTGAAGCGTTGCAATAACTTCGTTTGTTTTTGGTTTCTTAAAAAACGAAAGCTTGCCTAAATTCAAATTATGCAACTATAAGTTTTGTCCTTTTTCAAAATGAAAAGTTGTTTTGATAAAGGGGTTTTGTTTAATTTGAATAAGTATGTACGAATGTCACGTTCGACACTGGAGAATTGCCCGTAGTTGGAACTTATTTAAAAATTGTGATTCAGGAAAGTAAAATTATAATATAACAAAGGCAGGTTTAAAAGGTTTTTAAATATAGAAATTTAAACCATTTTCGTTCCATTTTGTATTCCTTCTTTTTAAAAAGCCAATTTAGACATATTTTACAAACTCTTTAAAATATTTTATTTAGTGCACTACAATTTTTAAAAGAAAAGTTAGTTTGAAACGTCGTTTGATTAGCTTAAGTCGGAATTATTTTGGAAAAATAACTTTCAACTGAATATGTAAAGTAAAAGGGCCTTTTGGGTTATCCCTCTAATTGTAAGACCTACGACTACTTTAGTTCTGACCATTTTGGAAATTTATTTAGGTTACAAAGTTTCGTTTGTTTATTCCCAACTTAAATAAATTTCCCCAAGATTTTGGATAACGATTAGTTGACAATCGATTAAAAACTCATGAGGCTTTGTTAGAGGTTTACGAAAGGTTTCATTTTTCTGATGTTTGTACCAGGATAATATTATTTCCATTAATGTTCTATTTTGTATTGAAAAACATTCCAAAAGTCCTTCCAATCAACTCTTATTTGTTTATTTCTTTGCTCACTGTGCAAACATTTGTGGATTGCATTTAATTATTTAGTTGTTAGAATTGTTTATGATGCTTGGAATATTTTTTTAATAAATGAGATAGAAAGAGATATAATAACCATATAATAAAAAGCATAGTCTGAAGCTGAGACATTCAAGACGCTTATAGATTCAAGTCTCTGTGTGTGTGTATGTGTGCCTTTAACTCGGTAACTTGGGCAATAGATTGTTTCTACTAATTTTCGAATGGGGATATACTTTTTATGGTGAACTGAATGACAAAATGCCATAAGTAGGTGCATACATATGAATGTATGCAACACCTCCCCCAACCCCTAACCACCATTTCAATGTTGTGGGAGTCTCTTTTTACATTTTGCGACGACTCTCCAAAGTCTAGACCAACTTAAAACTAATAAAACTAATAAATCTAATATCTGAAAGTTGCCAGTAATGCTCTCAGTGTCTGTTCATGTTGTTGTTTTGTTAAATTTTTGTTGTTGTTGCTTTTGCAATAATTGAGAATGCACTGTTGTGTTGTGTGGTGGCCCATCTTAACTGATGGCTTCCCACTCACATTAACCATTCACGGAACCGATGCAAAACTCTGCAACTTACTAACTACTACTAACAACATCCGCCACAAGGGCGAGTGGAGAGCGGGGGACAAAAACAACAACAACAACAATATGTCAAAACATTTGCCATTAATATGCAAATGATTTTCCAATGATGGCAACTAAAATTTATGATCAAGCAAAAAAAAAAAAGAAAAAACGTCTTTAAATACTTTACTTCTTGTATGCTAAATCTATGTATCTGTGCATAATGCGAAACGGAAACCTTTCTATGATAAAAATCGCCTGATATACGACAAATATTTGCAGTTGTTGTCGTTGTAGCTGCTGGTGCAACAATTCTCTACCAGAGATGTCATGCATTGGCTCCAACGGCTGCTGCAGTTGTCATTTGTGGGCATTGGCCAGGTGGAGGAAATAACTTGTTCTCCCTCCACGCCATAGTCTTTTCCCCACCTCATGAACCATCATAAAAGCCTGGGTACGCACGCAAAAAATATATTTGAAAACACATTTGCATTTTGCATGTTCAAATTAATTGATTTATAGATATAAAAATCTTGCATCAAGTGGTCCTTTCTATACCCTCTCTTTACTTTAGTCACCAACCAACTTATTTAGACTGATCTTTATACTCTAAACTAACAATATACGTATATGCTTGCAGTATTCAGATTTCTTTTACCTATGCCAACCCAAGTCAATAAATAAAGTTTACCCTTTTCTTGGGTAAGGGTATAAAAAGTGGCTCAATTCATAGCCAATACGCACACACAAAAGATTTAACCGGGCAAACATTTTTGCGCGTAAGTCAAACATTTGGCACACATGAGAAAACAATTTTTACGACTGTCAAATGGCAATGCGGTTTGGTTTGGTTGGGCCAACGAACCGCCCAGCTGACATATGCAAATATTATGCCTGACAACCAGTAAAACGATAAACCTAAAAGAAATATATTTAAAGGAGAAACAAAACCAACAAATGCCAAGATTAAATTGACGGCCAACGACATGACAAAAGGCCTAAACCAAAAAAAAAAAAAATATGGTTAAAATGGCAAAAAAAAAAATTTCTTACATGGATTTTTTGTTGGCCTCGTCAATTTTCTCTCTCTCTATCTCTATCTCTATCTCTGTCTCTGCTGTTGGTCACTTCAATTCCTTGCTTAATGTTAATGCTGTGGCATAATTTTCAATTAAAATGAAATTTGTCTCTGTGTGTGCGGCGACAAATTGCGGAAAAATTCTGTCATTTATATTTATGAGCTATGGCAGATGAAAAACTGCCACAACACGCAAACGCACACACACACACACATCACACACACACTTAGTGTGTGGTATTTCAATGCAATTAACATGCAATAAAAATGCATAATTACATATAAAAGCTTATTATTAAATAGATTTTGTTTAAGAAATATCAGATGGACAATTTTGTGTGGTGGAAAATTGAAACCCAAAAGGGACTGAAACACTTCATAGGAACTATGTATACATAGTTGAACTATTTTTATATATTTTGTTCTTTTTAGAAAAAAGTTAGTTACTTATAAAAAGTAAAATTTCTTTATAATTTAAAATGACATAAGTAGGGTATCTAAAACTTGTTATAAGTTGTGGATTTTCTTTAAAATTTTGTCTAAATTTCATTATTTTGTCTTAGTCTGTTAGTTTTTTTTTTTGGAATGCATAGTAAAATATATTTATGTGGACTATAAACGTTCAAAGGTTTGGTAAAAGGTCAAAATATGTCACGTATGTAATATGTAAAAATACTTATAATGGCGTAAATTTCTTTCTTTTGGCATGGTACTAAATCTAATGTATGGTAAATTAGTTTTGTCTGTTTTGTGTTCGGAAAAACGATTAACAACAAGAAATTGGTTGTTAATGCTTTACAATCCATAAATTTACATAATTAAGAGTCAATTAAAATGATAGTTTAGCAATTTATGGTACAAGGGGAAACATTATAGATTCCATTTTATCTTCGGACTATGGAAATTCGACAATCGATTGGCTAAGGGCTTTAAGAAGTCATAAATACACAAAATGTGAATTGGTTTCACCATTCTGTTGACAATAATTGGCAAATAAATCATTTATAAAAAGCAAAAGACGCCGCCAAGCCACATGACACACACACACACACACACATATAAACATCCTTTCACAACAACAATAACAACAGGGCATCATATTGTGGGGCAGGAAAGATGCAGATAATGCAACGACATTGGATGCTGATCCGACTACGTTGCGGCGGCACGTTGCATGTGCAACGTAAAGCTGCACAAAATAAATAAAGCTCATTATATAATTGAATCCTTGATAGGCTGATTATCCACACGGATCTGTCTCGCAATGCTCCATATTTCTCCACCCCTATCGTGTCCCCTGCTTCGCAGCTTATTAAAAGGATAATGCACACAGTCAGTCAGGCCAGGACAGGCAGGCCAGGCGTCGGGCAAAGGATGCCAGAATGTACCACACAAAAATTATGTAAATGAATTTCCTGTTGCATGCACCGCGACGACATTTCCATAAATCTGTCAGGTGAATTGGACACACCATCGTGTACGTTTATTATGAAGCAGCTAGCCCCACTATAGTTAGTCTATATAAATATACATAATTTAATATAGATTCATTTCTATATACTTTAATACATGTTTAATCGAGTCAACGCCATCTTTTTGGTTTCTTTTCTTTTGAAAATTGTCGCCCCAGAAAAAATAAATGTGCAACGAGCTCCACCTTAAAAAAAAAGTTTGCTTTTATGTCGCTTGATAGCCAGTTTAGTGGGCCAACTCGTAGATTTTAACGGCAACTTCATGCAGTCACGATTTGTTACACACACACACACTATATATATATATATATATATATATACATGAATATAAGTTTTATATATAACTTAGATATATATATATGAGACTGTTGCTGTTGTTGTTTGCAGGCCTCCTTAATCTATTGACTAAATGCATTGCATTGCATAAACTGGCATAAAACAATACAACAAACAAGTTCGACGACGCGCACAAATAGCTCAAAGGCGCTTTTTGTCTAGCCAAAAAGCAGCAGGCCCACCACACACACACACACACACACACACACACACCCTACCCTTCCCCCTGCCTTAGTGTGCCATTGACCACCACCCTACAATTTCAATACCTCTAAATTATGAACGCAAACCAAATGCATTTGTTATGCTCCGCCAGGCGGCGGCATCAGGATTTATCCATTATTTCACATAGAGAGGGGGTGCGGAGAACGAACTTGGCCAAATGCAAATTGCCAAATAAAATTTGTAGCCCGGTTAGAACAGCTTTTTGGCCGCGGTTTTTGTTTTTTTCCCCTATTTTTATTTTGATTGTTATCGCCAAGCGTAAAAAGAAAACCGCCCACTAGTTTTTAGTTTTTAACCGCTGACAATTTACGAGCGAGCAACTAACTTTGTTTAACCAAACCAAACACAATTGGTCTCCGACTATAGCCAGAGGCGACTTTTGCATTGCTGATTTTTTATTTTAGCTTAAATATTTTCAACTCAATTTAAAAACTATTCCAAAAATTAATTGAGAACTCTATCCATGTTAAGGAAATTGCATGTCGAAATAAAAGTCTATAGACAAATATAATAGAATGGAAAAAAATATTAAAGTTGAAATCAGGAAAATAATATAACAAATTCATAGAATTCATTATCTTGGGAATTCAAAAAGTAATGTTCCTTCTTTATATACAAATTGCATTAATCAGTTTAAAAGATTTCCTTCAAAAGGTGTCTCTTGAGTAAGAACTCAAAGTTGACAAAGGAAAGTAAAGCCATCCAACCCAATGAATCCTATCACAAATGGAAAAAATATGATTTACAATTGGCAAACTGTTGTTAAACCTCACTAATTAGGCAATTCCTTTTGCCTTTACCAAATGGGAAGCAATCATAAATAATGCCAAAAACTTAAACAATTGCTACTGATAAAAACCATGCAGCTTAATTTATGTGATACCTTAATATGATCAAGACCAAGTCGACCAAAGCGCTTTTCAGGTGGCGGCCCTAAATAATTCATGGCTAATCGTTTTGGCGTGGCTAGACGCAACAGGCAAGCCATACCATAGATTTCATACCCAACCAAAACTAAATGGCAATTTGATTTATTTAGTTCAAGTTAACCAAGTTTTATCAATTGCAAAAGCGAAAAAGGCGCCAAAATATTTCAATGCAAGAAACGCAATTACAATTGTGAAATGCGTTTTTGCTCTGTTTTGCTGTTTAATTTCCCCCAGCTGCCTCAATTTCCCGCGCACACTCTACCGAAAGGCAATTACTTTAATTATGCGACTGCAAAACCAAAAACCCAATTGGCGCATTGGCGACGACAAGCCACCAACCACCAGGCAACACCATCAGCCACCATCACTGGAGGAGCAGAGCAATACAGGAGGGGCCACTGTTGCGGCTTGCAACACATAGGAGGGGGATAGTCCATGGTTACCTAACCCCGAACCAACAAAAAAAAAAAAAAAAAAAGCTTTGCTTTGGCCCGACGTGCCAAAGGGGTGTGCCATGACGCACTGCATCCGCTGCTGTTGACTCTAAATGTTTCTCATTTTAATGCGTGATTTTTTTCACCTCCATTTCCCCTTCCCTTCTCCTCCACAGACCACTTTTGACATTAAGCCCCCTAAAATAACGAAATGCGTAGCCATTGGACATTGTCGTAGATAGATATAGATATTGGATATACATATGTGTATATTTTGTTGCTATACCAATTTGTCGTCACATTTGCCGCAGCAACAGTTGGTATTGATCCTTAGTGCTGGCTGCTGCTGCTGGTTCGACTCTAATTACAATTTGATTGTTTTTTTCGCAGTAATTATTTCAATTGTAATAAATTTTGTTTTTTTTTTTCTTGTTTGTTTGCCATTTTTACGAAATTCAATGTTGCAATTTGTCGGCCTCCATGCCATCGAGTGTGTGAGTAGGTATTTATAGATGTTTGTGTGTGAGTGTTTGGAGTGTGGCTAATAATTTTGTTATTAATTTTATGATTTTTTTGCTTTCTGGTGTGGGTGTATGACTGAGTTTGAGCATTATGTTGCTGTGGATTGCACTTAATTGCTTTTTACCCTTGGGATTTGTGTGTGCAGCTAATATGTTATGGGCTAAATAATTAGCTAATTTCCTCGAGGTGGGCTAAATGGATGCATATAAATATGCAATTTACAGGACTCAACTGTTATTATAAATGACCATAAAATGTACATTTCAGCAGGAGAAACATCCGAAACATACAAGCAAGCTCTCAAATTATTGGTTTCCATTACAAGAGATCGATCTTATAATATGGTCACCTTAGTCCACAGATCTAAGTTCGATTGAAAACTTATAAATAGAGGAGAAAGCTGAGAAAACATAACCTTAGGTCCCCCTCTGAACCGTTCTCAGGACCTTATCGATTCGTTAACACGCTGATGCGAAGCCGTTATTGAAAATAATGGCAATACAATCTAAATGAACACATCATCGTCATTATGTAAACTGTGATACACAATTCGAAATGGATTTCAGTTTTCTGATATTATACATAAATTGTTTAAGAAACAAAAATCTATTACTTAATGTATCCCTACTTATCACAATCTAACCAGTGGAGCTCGAATTTACAAATCACAATATCTGCTCAACACATTAACAGTTATAAATAATTATATATAAATTTGAAACAATTTATTTACCAATTTTGTAGAATTTTTCCTTATTGTTCATTCAATTTTTGTTATTAGCAATTGATTAAAGTTAACTCAAAAAGATCGATGAGTTTTAAAAACATTCAGTTGGTTTCTTTTTCCATTGTTGCCTTTCACTCTGTCTATAATTGGGCCATGAAATGGCTTCACAGTTAGTCATCTCAGATTGCAGCTGCATTCAACTAAAACATTATGTTCCCTTGTAGATAGAGATAGACTAACAATAAGTTGTAGCCTGCCCACCTAATTGATATTGGATTAAAGGCCTACATACATAGTTATAAATTCACTTGCTAAATGAATAAAAACCTGAAGTGCATTCGATTACACAATGCTAAAATAACTTGAGCCGGCTAAATGATCGAACAACAGTAACAACATATAGCGGAACAAGGTTAAGGTCAATTACAAGCACTCTCAAAGAGACAACAAAACACAACGACAACTGCAACAGCGCGCCAGGCGGCAATGAATATGAATAAATTGCGCGAAATGTAGAATAATATTAACGACAAGTTTTTTGGGTTTTCATTTTACATTTTGTACGCAAAAAAAAGATACTTAAATTTAAGACGTCAAGGCAGTGCAAGGCGAGTTAATCAAAATGTGTTGTGGGTTGTAGAGGAAGCAGTGCACAGCTTCAAGTGCCCCAAAGACACCAAAATGAATCAAGTTTTGTTGTGCCTCTTGTTATTCTTGTGGTCACAAATCACAAGAACTAATGAGGGTCTCTATGCAAAAGATTATGCAAAAACAAATTAATATTGAGCAATTACCGCAATGTTCTAGCCTAACATGTTATTTTCCCAAAGATGCTGCAAGGTCAGCAACCAAAATGACAACCGCACGAACAGCAGCAGCAGCAGCACATTGAGCAACATAATGTGACAGTGAGAACATGTTGCACAATTGCAGCAATAACAACAGCGACTAAAGAAATAACTAATACGAGATGTGTTTCATTAGTTTCTGCTCTTGTTTTACTTTTAGTCAGGGCTACATTCGTTTCTATCAAATGGAATTAGAAGTTATACACAATTTTCAACGATTTCATTTGAACTTCAAACAACTGTTAATTTTTTAATTTATGAGTGATTCGTTGAATTGAGAATTCACGAATAAAGCTGGCTAATTCAATTTGCACACTTAATTTGTTAACTCTAGTTAGGGTTGGGGGCCTTACTTTAATGTTACTTTTGACATTAAGTATTCGCGCATATGGCGCCCCCATAATTCACAGGAAATCGCAAAACTTTATGATTTTTGCACCGTCATCTTAACTAGCCTTGAACTTTAAGATTTTAGTTTTAGGGTTTGGCTGTTGAAATCAATTTATCTGTTTCAATCGTTTTTGTTTTGCAGATTGCCGCGAAACGGTACGCTCAAAACGGGCTAAACGCCCTCGGGCCCCCGAACCGGTGAACTTTGAGCCAGAGCCCCAACAAGATTTGGAAAACGATGAGAGTGGCAGTCAAGAGAAGGATCTACCAGAGATACCAGATAACTTTTTAAGTCCATCGGTGCGGGAATACCTTGAATTGGGTAAATCCATACCGGGTAAATACTATATACAATACAAATATAATAACAACAACTATCTGTTGTTCATGTTATTGACAAGTCAATCAATATGCATGGACTGGCCCCTGCACCATTGGTCATTAAGTCTAAACCCAATCCCACCAATACCAAACAGGCACACCCCAACACACCAAGCCATTTAAATTTTTCCATTTTCATGCACAGCAAGAAGAAATGCATCACTTCATGCCGAGGACACACACAAAATATAGGAAAAACAAACGCGGTTATTTTTTTTGGGCTTATCCTTTTTTTTTTTTTTTTTGTTTTAAATTATTTTTCCGAACCGAATATTTGGCACAGAAGTGCATCTACTCGTAAATTCATTTATTAGCGACAGATGCGACGAATATTTTCCTCCTGCTGTCCAAATACAGTCCACAGAGCCATGAGCCTTCCGTGAGTCTTTTGGAAAGGGGCAACGACAGATTTGTTTATGTCAACCAAGCAGCATTCAGTAAACATTTTTTTTGGCACATTTTTTTTATGGAGGGGTCGTTCTGCAACTGCATTTGACATTTCTGGTGTGTTTTTGGTTTGTTTTTAGTTTCCTGTGGATATGGTGTTTCTTTTAAGTAAAAGTCTGGTGAAGTGAAATTGATTGGAAACGGACTTTTTGTTTTGGTTTGCTGTATCGCTAATTGCAATAACAAAATCATTTGCAGGTCGTCCAGGCGTTGACTATCCCATACTATCGGCTGTTCCGTATACAAATTTCTATTGCGATGAACAGGAATATCCAGGATTCTTTGCAGACATGGAGACCAGGTGTCAAGGTAAGTCACAGTCTCTCTCCACTCAAAAGCCATTGAATTTTGACTAGAGCTTTCTCTCTTTTATAGGTTGGCACTATTGCGACATTGATGGAAGGCAGGCATCATTCCTCTGTCCCAATGGCACTCAATTCTCGCAGGCTGTCTTTGTCTGCGATTGGTGGTTCAATGTTCGATGTGATCTCTCACCCAGACTGTATGCGATCAATGCGCGTTTATATCAACGCCCTAAAGTGAATCCAACACGACCTCATCGCATTATAACCAAGGAATTGGTCGATGATATTTTCAACTGAGGGCACAGGAAACTGCCTTTGAGCGTTCATTTTTGAGACAGCCTATTAGTTTACTTAGTTTAGGTTTAGAGTAAGTGTAATTAAAAAGATTCAGATAAAATATTTAGAAATATTCTTTCCACTTTTACGGTTTAAATACAACAACAGGATGCTATCTGACGAATGTGTGCAAACAAATATAATGTGCTTTTTGTTAATTTGATAAATTAGTTTATACATTTAAATACTCATGAAATACGCCAATGTTATTGTAATTCAAAAATTTATCTCGTTATGAGCCAAAAGTATGAGAAAAAAAAAGCCATTTTTGAAATTTCTATTGAATTGATTCGTTTAACACTTACACGTACATATTAAATAAAATTTGTAAAATATGCATTTACTTTAAGTTCTTCTCATTAGTGCAAATTATTTGCACTTTTGCTGACATTTGTATGTTTAGATACATTTCCATTAATAGTTTTTAATTATATTTCTAGATTTTTCATAAAAATTTAAAGTATTGTAAATATTAAATTTCTTTACATGAATAAAATATTAAATATTTCTAGGTAAACTAATAAAACAATTTTGTAACCTCTCTTCAGACTTTGAAGTTTGGAGTATTTTCGTTACGAAAAGTAACGCTAACAATGGAAATCAAAACATTGTTTCCCTTGTTTGTGTAACAATTTAAAATTTGCGAAGTAATTGCCAAGGAATGAGGTTGTATCTGAACTTTAAAAGTTTTAAAACCAAGTTTTTTTTTTATAAAAATTAGAGTCCTTTCTTGACCAACTTGGTATTTTTAATGGCTCGATGGGCAAAAAATATATCCAGTTTGAAAATAGACCGATTCCACTCCATGGTAAAAGTAAAAGGTTATTAGAAATACAAAACAAAATTTTTTGTGTATTTTAAAATAAACGCAATTTAATTTTTAATAAACGCCAGATTCACCTATTGAGTTTAAAATTTGGCTGCATACTTTTAGGCTTTAATTTTTACCCATACGCCTTCGATATTATATTTCTTTTAAAAACATACTTTGGGACAGAATATTTAAATAAATAGTTTGCTTATACATATAAATAATTCCTTAAAAGATTCTTTTTAAAACATTCTTTTGTATTGTATTGTATTATGTATTTAGTTACTGTCTCTGTTAAAAAAGTTCGACAGATTTTTTAGTGATGAATATCGTGTGCATTATAAAGTCAAAAGAAATTGTGTTTTTTTTTTTTTTTTTAAAAATTGTGAGTTTTTATCCCATTGTCCAGAGATGCTTTTGGCCAAAAGCCAGCAGCATGAAGGCCTCACACAAAATCAACTTTTGCGAGGCCGAAATGCATGAGGCTCAATGGTCTAGGGGTATGATTCTCGCTTTGGGTGCGAGAGGTCCCGGGTTCAAATCCCGGTTGAGCCCGGTTTGCGAATATTTTTCATCTGCTTCGCCTCTTTTTTTGGGCCCAACATTTTTACACATTTGTTGGTCCGGTTATGGTAAGTTAATTAAACAAACTAACCGAAATAACTAACCGAAAGCGATTGAAAATTGTTGATATGAAAAGCATTTTGGCAAATGAATGGACGGGACAGCCAGACCGACTGGTCGGGCCTGGCCAAGAGATGGCAGGCGTTTGATTTGGTGGTCGTCGTTTTGTAGCAGCTGCCGGTTAGTTGGTTTGTTGCTTGGGCCAACTCGGCGATACGATAGATGAAAAGCTAAACACGGGGAGTGAGTATCAGCCATACAATAAAGTGATCCGACTAAAGTCTGCATGCATGCATGCAACTTGTTTGAAACTAGCTCTCTGTGGCCACGATTGAATTGGCGATAAGTCAGTGTTTGTATTAGTTTTATCGCCGACAATTGGAAAATTTAACAATGAAAAGTTTGACTATGCTGCGGCGTCTAATTTTGGGGGGAATGACAGTCAGTTCGTTTGCTTGGTTGCTGCCTCTTACAATCATTCGACCAGTTGGTTGCAGCACAAACCACAACGATCTCAAAGACACGGTGCATTATTATGATTGTGATGTAATATTTACCATCTATTCCAACTTGCCTCTTTTTCTTTGAATGCATTTCTCTTCTTTTGTATGGGATGGCTGTGGTGTTAACAAGCATATAAATAATATTAATAAAGAATAGAGCCGCCAACATTTTGTAATAACTCTTCATATGGTTATCTCATAACCAAATCAAAAATGCTGCCTCAAATGCAAAACGCATATTTACTTTCACTATGCAGCTTTAACGAATTAATTTTGTTAAGATTTTCATTTGACAGATTAGAGATTGGCCGATCGATGGCCTTCGGAGCATCAAGCGACAGAGCACAGAGCACAGGATCGGCAGCTGCAAGTGCTACTCTATCGGCCAATGACCAAGACATCAGTAACAACAATAACACAATCGCCAACATTTGTCAGCTTGGAACGCAGTAGTTTTATTTTTGACAGTATTTGCACACGTGAAGCTGAACCAACTTGTGGCTAAGTCGGACGGCGGCAGGCAAGTTGTGTCAATTTACAATTTGAAAAAACTGGATACTAGTGATGGAAACTAAATATGAGCCATCGCGAGTTGAATCAATTGATTAAGGTAAACACTGAAAGAATATCCATGTAAGGAAGATATCTCTGTGTGTATCCATTAGTATTGTGAAAATGGTCAAAAATTTTTAATTTCTGCTAAATATTTGTACTCTTTGATTATTAAAAGGATTTGCTTTATAATAAAACAGCAACAAAAATAATCACATTAAAACAACAGGTCGTATACGTAATCTAGTTCTTTCTTTTGGACTTGAGTAGAGGTAAAAAGTAAAAGTCAAAATAGAAATAAAATAAATAGAAAAGCAAATTTATAATATTATCGACCAATGAGACTTTCATTGATTAAACCCACTAGAAAACTAAAACTGGTAAAACCAATTTAAATATTAAAGTTATTCTATCTATAACTCAAAGTAATGATAAATCTTTACAACAAAATATTGTAGGTTCTCCATTTTTGACGATATTAGAGCTAAAATATTTGCTCTGTAAGTTAAGTTCATCTCTAATTGTTAAAGGCATTTTTGTATCCGTTCTCTTGTCTGTTGCTATTTTGCATGCATTTTTTCGAATTTTGAGAGTTGAGTTGAGTTGTTGCTCCACTTGCCACAAAAAAATGCCGAAAAAACATTTTGATAAATTGCCAACTAGCAAGAAGAAAAAATTAAATATTTCATGTTAACTGTGGCGTATGTGTAATATTTTTCTCATTTATTTTTCTGCTTATGCTTTAGTCTTCAGGGCATAGAAATCAATCGCAATGCACTTTACAAATCACGATCAGGCAGCTACAAAATGGCAGTAACAAATCAGGTGTGGTTCACCTGTTAATGACTTTCGACTGGTGGCCTCTACCTACCTATACCAGCTGAAAAGTGCAATGGAAACACTTTTAATGAGCCAACAAACCAACGAACCACCGCAAGTAGTATAGTCCCGATTAAATTGGCTCTTGGCAATTCCAAGTGAATGACATTCATTTCCATTCAAAAAAAAAAAAAACAAAGTGAATGGCCATCGATAAAGTGGTGAAAGGATCAATGGGCTGGAAGGTAGCGGGTGTTCCATCAATTGATGATGCCATAGGAGGGCGGTTAATTTTTTTGCCCATCTGCAATTATAATTGTAACGGGTTACGAAAGTGCAGCTAATTTGACTATCAATGCCTTCATTTCAATTTACAACGTGATGGATTGCGGCACAACTGGGATTAGTTAGAGCTCTGACTAGTCTGACTATCTCTACTAGTCACTGAAATATGAGAAGGAATGCATGCGGCGGCGGCATAGTCATCAGTCGTCACGCAATTCAAATGTAAAATGCATTTTTTTCATTCATAAAGAAAATCGTGTTCATATTAGGCTTTTGCATTTAACTCGCTCCCTCTAAGTCTCTCTCTCTCTGCTATATTCGTAAGTAATGAGGTAATTTGTGCAATGTTGTTGCGGGTGCGGGAAATGTGTTATATGAAGCCCGATTAATGTAATACTAGATGGCGTAAAAAGTCGGTTACTTGGTCACTAGTAAGTGCGTTAAATAATTACTTATAACAGAAAGAAAATTTTATTGAAATCAAAATAATTTGGCAGAATTTAGAAGGGAAAAGACTTCAACGTGGCCAGAAAAACAAACACAAACATATAATTTAACGAAATATTTGGGTGGTCCTTGGTAGTACATGGTCTCGCAATAGATTTTATCTAATTTAAGAACCGAATTCTAAAATAATTCTCTGTTTTCCCCAGTGCATGAATTTAATCGACACTGCTCGATCGATCTTCTGCAGCTAAGATTAAATCGATTTAGTTTTTAATTATGTATATATTGTATTTTACGCAACAATGTATAATAGAGAGATTATAAAATGAACTGTGGACTTGTCTTAGAAGTCACAGCTGAGTTAACAAAAACTCTTTCCCAATTGGTTATTACAAATTGGCGATCTCAAGAATATATGGAATGGACTCGAAATTGTCCGACGATTTCTAAAAAATTGTGAACTTTTTAAAAGATAGGCAATGGTAAAGTGGTAAATCTTAACGAATAGTAACTAATAGAATGGAAAGCGATCACTATATAAAAGCAGATCGGAATGCTAATCTTAAATATGAATTAAAGTTATATATGTCCTACATATGTATTTGATTTGAGATTTGTTGGAATATGAACAAAACTTTGATTAATAGAATCAGTCAAACCATTTAAATATGATAAACATAACGTTGCGTTTTCTAGTGTTTATTGTACAGTGTACACCTCTCTTAGCTTACCACATACTATTACTAATACATATAGCTAGGCTATTATTACACGCATTGTCAAATTAAGTGTAAATAATTCGTTTGTATAAACAAATAAATCATGATGGCAGAAAAACGAGGCAATCCTAAAGAGTGTTGAAGCGACAGAGACAAAGGCTGGCAAGGTAAAGTGCATTTGCATAATGACAATGCAATTTTGAAATAAACGCAGGACACATGTCAACGAATAAATTAATTTACTCTAAAATTATTTATGCAGCAAACAAACCAAAATGCCCATGGACAATGCCCAGCAAGCTGTCCCAGAGATCAGGTCAAACAATAAGTTTGTTTTGTTGTTGGGGGTTGACCAATGATATTTTTAATGGACTTTAGATGGGCCATATGGCTAGCAGGAAGCATACATCAGAGGTGTGTCCAATAAAGGAAACGTTTTAGTGTTTGCACACATACACCTGAGAGTGGCCACAGGACGAAAAGGACTACATAAATGACAGCAGGCAGGCGAGCATTGCCGGTTGCATTAATTGTATGACTCTATTTGCCTTAATGCCAAAGACCTAAATACAAATAGTCTTATGTTTTCTGTTTACGTTCCATCTTTGCTTCGTCATCCGCCCGTCACCTGTTACCTTAACCTCTGTTACCATTACTCGACCTTTTAGTTGAGGTTGAGGTTGAGGTTGGTTGGCCACTTTTCAATTATACAAAACTCAAACAAATCAAAAGGAAACGCAACAACAAATAAAAATAAAAGGAAACTCAAAGGCGTACAATTTGAAATGCCAATTGATTTTTGCTGAAAAAAATGTATATTGGTGGTATATATATATTCATAGTATATAGATTTCTGACGATGGTGGCGCCTTTTGTTGCCAACCAACAAATGCGTCAATTGAAAAATAAAGAAAAGCAACAACTGAAAAACAACCACAGAGAGAGTCACGTTGAATCAGGAGAAACTTTAGTTACCCTTACAATTTTTTGGTTATTAATAACGAAACCCTCAATCAATCTTGGAAAAGTGGCCAAAAGATTTACACCAAAGGATCATTTAGATCGTGTCGGTATTAAATAAAGACTATTTATATTAAATGCAAGTTTTTGTTTAACATTAGAGAAATAATTGAAGAACTAATAGAGTATAGAAAACATGCACACAGATCCCACCAAGTCAGACATAGGCAAAAAGTATACGAGAAAAATTAAAAAAGGTATGGAGATTTGGGTCCAGCAGCAATCGCAGCAGCTACAAAAACAATTCTCACTCCCGCCTTATGCTCACGCTTTCTGACCAAGTTCCATTCAATTGCGTTTGGCATTCATGGTGGGGGCGCGTGATTTTGCGACTTGTGCTCTCGCTCTTTGCCCTGCACTAGTTTTCCTTTACCCCTTTACCGACGGACGCCATCAGCACACAACAAACCGCAGTCGGCACCCACAACATTTTGCCAACAGCCACCGCAGCTACAATGTTGACAACATCAACCCATGTCCGTGTTGGTGGCGCCCGCATCCACGTCCACATCCAAGTCCGGATCCGCCATGTCGCCAATGTTTGCCCACAATTCAAAATCATTTAAGCGCGGCGTTTCGCTGGTTGGTTTGGTTTTTGCTCTTACTGCCCGCCCCACTTGCTTGGCGACCGAGAGCAGAGGAGGAGCTCCCTTTTTTTATGGCTTTCCTTTTCATGGTTTGTGCTCTTTTTTATGCTCTTGACGCCTTTGGCACTTTGCATTTGCCTTTGCTTCATTCTATTTGTAGAGTGAAAAGAGAGGGAAGAAAAAAAAAAGAAACATGTCCTGACATATTTCTTTGGCTGGGCATTATAATTGAAAATCCCACAAAGGTGTTGTCGTTTGTGCTTTTGTGACTAAATTGAATTTAGTAATCGGTTTTTATCAAACTAAACAAGTAACCCAACCAACAACAAACCAGCCCACTCATCCATGAAACCATATGAACGAACCAGTCCCGCCGACGTTGCTGTGGGCACTTTCTAAACAACGAAAAATTGCTGGAAATATTGGCACGTGTTTGCCCCTACCAACTTACCCAGAGCATCCAGAAGAATGGGAAAGGAGGAAGGTAAAATGCAATTCGTTGGCAATTCGGCAGGCGAGAGGAGGAGAACGAAGGAGGAGTAGTTCAGTTCATGACCGCCTGGGGCCAACACAGTCAATTCAGACAGACAATGCAGCCGCGTGTGGAGCATTCGCAAAGGATCGAATGAAATGGTGGGGCACTTAAAAAGCCATCATAATATTTAAGTAGCAATGTTGTTGTCGGCTTCATTTGTAACTCGACCAACTCATAAACACTTTTTATCCCACCACAATTGAAAAGGCTCCGACATTTGCCATCTTACTTTCATTTGCTTCGTGTTTGATCATTTTATAATTTATCCATTTCTATTGTATTTTTATTCATGCAATTAAACTTAAATATTGCGCCTCGATTAATTTTCAAGTTTTTGAACTTGAAAAACTGGGAAATTATGTAAATTTCTTTGGGAAAACTATAAAAGGGAGAATGGATTGTAGACAAGGATAGAGTCAATGAGACAGGTGTCAGTGTGTGTGTGCGTGTTGCGAATATAGTTTCACCCTCTGACTTATAAATCAATTTTAATTAAATCCAAGTCCATTATAATTGGAACAAATCGATGGGAAACTCTTGCATGATGAGGTAAAAAAATGGGTAAAAACTTAAGCCAGGAAGATCGACGAACTTTTCATTCTCTCATTTAAATTTTCGTTTATCAAAATAAACAACGTTTATAGGTAAAATAATTTTGAATTACTTTGAATTCAATTGGTCATGTTTTAAGCATCCGAAATATCAAAGAATTTTCATTGAAACCAATGTGCATATAGCCCCCGATACTCTCTCTTATTCGCAAGCCGAAAATACAATTGCGTGATGAAATAGAAATTTAATTTTGGAAAAAATATAAAATATTGATGTGGGAAGCAGAGCTGATTAAATTTTGTGGTTTATGTATTAAGTAGAAAGTGCAAAGGTGAAATTAAGTAGCAGTGAAAGGTAAATAGAAATGCCAAGTGGTTAATGGCAAATAAGAACTAACTCTAGACAAATGGGATCGTGTCATGAGCGGACAATTTAAATTTAATAAGAAGCCCAGACAAGGTAATTGTCCGCTGATGACTTCATTACAACAAGCCACAAGACCTAGAGAAGAAACAGTAGTTGGTTGAAGCAAAGCAAAGCAGAAGCCGTAGGTAAACAAAAAACTATGAAAATCCCCCCCACACTAAATAAACCTGACCTAAGGCAACATAGACAGACTGAAGCGATCTTGTTGTTGGCCAGTTTCCCTGCCCCATCATTATCTTTGTCTTTGTCATCATCAAGAGAGTTGGCCAGTTGCCGGATGGAAGCAACAACGGCTGCTTTTTGGCCACAAAAAACAGCTGAGCAAGAGCCAAGAGTAACCTATGAGAGAGTTACAAAGATTGCCCCCATAGAGAGAGAGCAACAACTAGCAAGCAGTGCACAAAATGCCGAGGCAAGCAGTGCACATTCGTTCAAATAAACAAACACGCGACCATTGCGGCTCAGTTTCAATTTGAACGCCGCCGCGCATGCGTTTTGTGAAGCAGACCGAGCGAACGACCGTGTGAACGACACAAGAGACAACCCACGGTTTTTCTTTTCGCGCGTGCTCATCACCAAACGAGATAACGGTCAAACGAAAAAGCGTATCGCAACGGATCGAGTTACTTTTATTTTTCGGTTTGTGTTTATAATTTATAATTTGCATTAACAAGTCATATAAAAAAAAAACGCAAATCAAAATGCCAAATAATTTTCAGTAAAAACAAAACACGTGAAAAATATATAAAAAACAATTAATAACAAATAGTTAACATCAAAATTTCCCCCTAGGCCTGACTGCCCGTCTGTTGCTGCTTATGCTACAAACTAAGAAATAACTAAAAATATTTTGACATGTGAAAGTTTTTCCGTAAAGACAATGAAAAAAAAAATATTTGTAAATTCTTAAAGAAAAAACAAACAAACAAAGTGAAAAGATGTCACAATAAAAATTTATGTTCACATTTAAATGTAGAACAAATAAAAACTAAAAGTTTTGACCCAACCCAAAAAAAGCTCCAGAAACCTAAAAGATGCCATACAAAATAAATGACCCTTTCAAATCAGTTTAGATTTATATACCAATTTTCTTTGTTATAGCTAAAGCGAGCCATCATCAGCATGAGCATAGAATTGATGATGATTGAGAAAACATTACCACAAAAACAACAACACCAATCTGAAATCTTTTATTTTATCATTTAGCGAAAAACTGAAGTTTTGTTTATATGCAAATATTTTAGGGTTGTCACACAATTCATGGTATTAAGTTCAAAGATTTCACCTGTATAGAATAAATACACTTTCGCGCTTACTTTCATTTTTCTTAAACACAATAGATAATACTCTGGGGTTTAGTCATTGATTAGCTTGTTCAGTTGTTCAAGAAGCCACATCATAATGAGAAAATAGAATGTTGATGTGTTCTCCTTCAACAGTTCTATTGCCCCGTTGTTGATGAGATAATTTATGCCAAATGAACAAAATCCAATTTTTATATATCATTTTATTGCTTTCTATGCAAATCGAATGACATTCTTCATTTGGTCATTGACAACAATAAATATAAATAAGAAATAAAATTGCCATTTACTGATTAATGCTTTGAACATTTTCAGCATTTTAACAAATATGGTTCTAGTGATCTGATCTGATTCATATCTGATCATAATAGGAATACCCTTTCTTAGAGGGTGGGTGGATGGATATATATTTCCAGTTTCGATAGACAATAAAAACGGAAAACAAGATCATTATGTGGAAGCCGATGAAAAGTTGCAGCTGCTGGTTATTGCCATTGGCATTTGGTAAGTACAAATCTATCACACAAAAAAATAAAATTACTCGTTTTATCTTAGCCAACTGTAACCAGTTTTACGTTAGTTAGGTGTCTGAACGAGAGCAAGGTCGTTGCTCGGTATCTAAACTCTCTGTAGACCACAAAATGTCGCCGTTTAGATTTCTATGCGTATATTCCACTAGAAATTATGCAATCCCAAAATCAAACAGCCACATTTGCTGATTTGCCTCCTCCGCAAGTTAAAATGTGCATCAATGACCACTCACTCGCTCAGCCAGTCAGTCAATCAGTTCGACCCCCGGCGTCTGGTAATGCAATTCCAAATGTCCAGTGGGCCTCCCCCCTCTTGCGGTTCCCAGCAATTGTCATCACAATATGAAAATGAAGTTTAAATACCTTTTCAGCGACTGAAATCCCAAATACGTGAGCAAAGAGTTGCGTTTATATTTCTATGCAAATAGATTATCCAAGCATCGACTGACTGACTGTGTCCTGCTGTTGTTACATCTCGAACCCCAACTCAACTGGATGTTTGAGGTCTAATCTATGGCAGGTGAAGGTGGAGGATGGACAAGGCAGCCGTAACGTTTGGTCTGTCTACTACATGACGGTGAATTACAACGCGGCGCTGCCTGCCTCCATCCTCATCATCATCATCTACCCCAGTGGGGGACTTTAGTTTGGTTAAATGGATAGATGAATTCCAGATACTCGTAAACGTGCTACATTTTGTGTGCACAGCATTTCATTTGATGGTGAAAAAGAGTTCGAGGACCAGATGAAATCTACACTTGTCAGCAGGCAAAACTCGTGGGAAGATAAAGCAAAAAACTATATTTATGTTGCGCACTTTATTTACCAATATTATTTCTTTTAAAGCAAATACATATATTTGGATAACGTTTCTATAAAACAAATATTAATTCAAATGCTCCACCTGGCATCAACATCTCAAGTAAATATATATAATATATGAAACATCTGTTTCAATAAACCCAAAAATCGTATAAAAATCATCAAAATGGGGTTAGAAATTATTAGTTAAAGTTTAAGTTGTACAGAATGAAGACCTTTGCAATCGTTGTTCTTTTTTGTGCCATTATAAGCAGTTGTGTAATGGCACAACAAACCTATTCCAGTGGTTCTGGCAGTGGGGATTACCCAACCACCACAACAGAGTACTATACTACAACAACAAGTGCTCCCATAACGACAACTAAGGCTCCGCCCTGTAAAGGACCATCTGGTGGATGGATCGGTCCCTGTGGTAAAATTCCCATTGATGCCCAAAAAATATACGTTTTCTACAAATGAACGAATATCCAAAATAAAAAAGTTTTAGCTATAATCAGCTAACAACAAATCTATATTTTTTATAGAGATTATTTGCCAAGAATTCAATGCTTATTGTGGCTTAGCTTGGGATATGCTGGGACAAAACTTATTTGGTTTCTCTAAATTTTAGCAATTTCCTTAACAGCTATTAAAATCCCCTTAAAGGGGCAGATAAAACATTTATCTGCATAGGAACTCATTGGGAAGATAATATTAACAATAATTAATATTGCGCATTTAATATTTTCTTTCCACCAAACATATTTACATATATTTTTTAAATAACGTTCCTCATAACCAAATATTGGTTCAAATGCATGCTCCAT
Source organism: Drosophila equinoxialis (assembly GCA_018150345.1). NCBI lineage: Eukaryota > Metazoa > Arthropoda > Insecta > Diptera > Drosophilidae > Drosophila > Drosophila equinoxialis. Next base: position 7,397,479 of record JAECWI010000562.1, read on the forward strand.
ATGACATCATTGTCAGAATAAAATATAATTTATTAAACATCTCTTTCAATAAAGTATGAAAAACCTTAAACTTTGGATAGCAATTAAGCAGTTAAGATTGAAGATGTTCATAATAAAGACCTTTCGTTTTTCTTGAAATTACCATACCAGGCAGTTTTGTGATGGCACAATCCTCTTCCTCAACGTCTGCACAAACCTCTTATGCTCTTTATACTTGGTATCCAACGAAAGATTAAAAATCGGTTCAGAGACCACAACAAAGGGTCCGCCCCGTAAAAGTCAAATCGGTGGACTGAACTTTCCCCGCGGAAAAATTTCCAGTAATGGCCAAAAAATTATTTCAAATCAAGTATAAATTTGGAAAAAGTAACACATTTAGCTAGCAAAGGATCCAGATTAACTATTTATCTTTAGTTGATTTGAATTATACTCCTAAATTCTTTGAAAATTTAGCCTAAAATTGAGATTGGTTTAGTAATTTTTTCTGGTTTTACAACTGTAATGGATTTGATTTCGTTTAAACGTCTCATAAACCTTTGCAGGTACCTAACAACAATGACGACAAAGTGAAAACTTGAGCTAAACTACGAAAGCAACTTTCAATTTAACCAGCAGCTTATGCTAATACTAAGCACATCCTAAATGCATTCATTGTATACATAATTACATTCATTATAAATACTAACTAAAAACAAACAAGTTAAACCTCTAAACACGTTGAAGTTCAAGTTGGCTAATTAGTAATTACCATAGAGGAGACCTAGGAAAATATACATTTGCACATTTTACGTAATAATTTTCAGTTGTCAACTTTCTGTAAAGTAAAACGAAAGAAAAATACAACAACCAAAATGAAAAGTAATAAGTGCAACTCATGCAGACGAATTGTGAATAATGGTTATGTTGCACAGAGATACCAAATTGATATGAAATGACTGCCACGAGTATTATTTCTCTCATTGAGAGAAGGGGAGGAGAAGTTTGGTTCAAACATTTAAAAGTACATAAATCGCACCATTAAAATATACATTTGGCGGAAAATATTCGGACAGAGAGTGAGATTAATGGAGAGGGCGGACGATTAACACCATAAGGCCGGCTGGCTGGCTGCAGAAAAAAAAAAAAAAAGAAAGAAAAGTAAAATTTCAGGAAAAAACCAAAATTAAACCATAGAGAAACAGACATTTCCGTTGCCACCGACGCCGACGAGTCTTGGTGGTGCTGCTGCTGATGCCTGTGTCAATGACTTTGAAATGATTTCAACGCGAGTTTCTCGTTTCTCATTTCACATTTCACTGATTCGGCGGCGGGTCAGCAGCAGCAACAGTTACAAAGGCAGCAATTCGTACGTGGACTTTATTAGCAATTGGATAATTGATATAATAAGATGTTTAAATGATAGAAAGCAAAAGTGGCAGCAACAGCAGCAATCGAAATGCACGTTCGTTCCACTTTCATGGGGACAGGCAGACAGTAGTCTCTCTTGAATATATAAACGAAACCGTCCATCGCCAAGAAGAGCTTTAGATGAACGGATAGACGGGTAATCCCCCTCTCTCTGACTCTCTCTCAGTCTTGGCCAATTGAACCATGACATGACGTACTTTGGCGCCCTAAAAGCATTTTAACCCAATTAATTGTCAGCATTTTAAATTTGGTGGCGGTGCCTTGACCAAAAAGTTAAACAGGATCTGCAACAATCACATCGAGTGAGTGGAGTGGTGTGTGTTTGTTGCAACATCCCATGTAAAATATGGTGGATACGAGGAGTTGCACAACAACTTTTACGCATATGAACGATTTTGCTTTCAATTATTGGACAGTTAAGCGGCGGCACTTAGCCGGCCAACCAGTCAGCTTTTCAAGTTCAAGTTTGAATGCGCGCGTTGGTGTTTTTATGTTGCTGTGTGTGTGTGTTTCTTTTTTTATCTGACTTTTCCTCATTTGCTTAAAATTTGTTTACTTCCTGGCTGTCTGGCCGCGATTTGTGGCCACTTTTTCCATTAAATTTAATTGTAGCGAAGAGAAATAACAGAAAAAGTTTGTGCGGCAATTGGAACTGAGCCTCTTTGACCAGCGACCGGTTAATCCTCTAGGCAAATTTCACAATTACGCGATGGCAACCAAGAGAGGTCCCGTCTCGTCCCGTCCGTCCATCCATCCACACCATGTTGCAACATTTTCACTGCCCACGTTTGCTTTCATTTGAATTGACTGGATTTTCATTTGCATTTCTTGTACAATACAATTTTCGTCTTTCCACTTTTCACCCATTGATTGCTTTAAGGCCTTTGGCAAATTTACACAATGTTTTGACGCTACAATTTGCTGATCAAGTGTTTTTGGCTTTTTTCTTTTTTTATTGCCTTGGCCAGAGAAAGAAAAGCAGGAACTTCTTTAGAAAAAAAAAATGCGGGGGTTTTTGTTATAACCAAAATTTGCAGATAAATATATATTTTTGGTTAAAAAACCGGTGCCAAAACTAAATCGATACTTAATACGCTGCTGGTCATTAACAACAAACATTCTTGAATAGCATTAACATTTATATCTCCGTTTTTTATAAGTATTTTAATGTCAGTAAATTAGTCAAACAAAAAGGTGGGGCGGTTTTTTGGTAGATATTTGAAAGTTCAGTCACAGTTGGCATATTCAAAACTCATTTGTTGTGCTCACTAATTAGACAACCAAATGAATTTCAGGTGTGATAGATCCACAAGCAAATAAAACAAACAAACAAATTACGTAAAAATAATCAACACAACAACAACTCTGATAGAAAAGAAAAAATCTCGCTTCGCTGACTCCAGACTTTTTCTTTTTTTGTGTCGGTAATATTTCAGGGGAAAAGTGAATTTACGAAAATGTAACATAAATTACATTTGCTAATGAAGTTTATTTCTCTCATATTAATTGTAGACTATATCTTATTTATCATAACCTGTCCAGGTCAAATGTAGAGTTCACATATATTTTTCTATTTATTTGTTAAAAATCGTACGAAATAATAGATGAAACACATGAAGATTGTTGATACGGAGGAAAGAAGTCTTTAGTTATGTCATCTTTTTCGCATTCGAAAAGAAATTTATATTATATTTCCCAAAGAAATTTAACATTTAAAGAAAGACAATTGACAAAATTGCCTACAATATTAGGATTAGACAAAAATAGAGAGAATGCATGGAATGCGGTAAATAAGAAACAAAATCCAATTCCTTAGTTTAGTTCTTCTAATTTAAAACTTTAGTGAAGAGAGTCTGCTCTTGTTTGTGGCATCTGATATCATAAGCTGAACATGATTTAATGCAAGTCTTAAGATTCCATGTCAAGATTCCATCATTTCAAGGCATTACCTCACCATCAACAACGACAACAACAACAACAACAATAATAATAATAACCAAACTGAACAAGCAGCAACCTAACAACAAAAAACTGGGCTAAAAAACAAAACAAAAATGGAAAAATTCATACTTATTGCATGAGTTTGTTGTTGTTGTTGCCGCTGTTGCTTCGGTGCTGAGGTGTAAAACTGTGTGAATATTTTGTATCTCCAGCTATTACACGCATTTTTGGCAACCGAGCAAACATAAAGCCGTTGGCCAAATAAAGTTTAAAAGAAAAATGTCAACACATGAGACAGTTTTATTTTTGTTGTTGTTTTTGTCTTGTCTGTCTTCTTGTCATCACCAAAGCAACACCACAAAGATAGTTATTAAAATAACGACGAGCAGGGCACTGGAAAAAGGGAAGGAGGTGGTGGTGGTGGGATGGATGAAAAACAAAACGCCGTATTTGGTAAGCGGCAAGCCATTGTGATTAAGCCAAACACACTCTAAGAAATGACTCGTGCGTAACTTTTATGGGACATTCAGAAGGGGTGGGCGGGAATGTGCATAGTGCACATAAGTTACATAGACTTGTATATGAATATTTTGGCTACCTTTCAACAATCGAGATGATAGACAGCGTGACATAATTGGGCATTGTTGGCAGACCGACTTCACTTGTCTTGACTAGAAGTGTTTGTGTCTGTGTAAGTGTGTGCATTTGTTTAAATTAATGGTCTAATTACCATTATATGTATATGTATATGGCTTTATTTGTGGCCTTCTCTTCTACAGGTGAAAGTTGCTGCACGTGCTTTTATAAATTTACAAACCAAAATTCGATAATAATCTAAGAAAATGTTTACAAATAAAATGCATTCGCCTACCAACTTCCCCTGCATAGATGAAATAATTTGGATTAAAGCCAACTATTATCCATAGGCTGAACAGGGGGCCAATTGTTTAGTTATGGCCAGGCCAGGGGCGGGTTTGCCATGTAGTCATGGATGCACAAATTGATTGCATAAATGACAAATAATTGCAATTTTTTTTTGCACTTATTGCAAAATGAATGGCATAATAACTAATCACATCATCAGCGATGCGATTCAACAAAGATGATTTTCAAGACTGGTTAGTGGTTGTGGTGGAAAGACAACATTTAATTGGTTTGTTGTAAAAAGAAATCACAATGGTCACCAACTGATTCAAAGCCACCGGCTGAAGCTATGTGAAGTGCTTTACCAATTATTATGGTATTTGAAAGATAAACGCTATGTGATTCGTTGAAAGTTTCATTTTTTACAAATTTGTTTTAATTTACCGTCGATTTTAAAACCTCAAATTTAGGACTTCAGCCAGGATAAATTTGTATTCAAAATGTTATAAATATAATAGAGTGCCAACAAGCAGTTCATTAGTTTAAAATAAATTGATTTAATTAATAAACATAAAATCAATCCCATTTGTTATTATATCATTCACCATTACAACTAATTCAGGTTAATTGGATTTCAAGGTTGAGTTTTCTCATACGATCAATTTATATCTACTTTTCTCCAAATTAATGTGCAATATTTGTTTTAGATATATTTTAACAAACATAAGCTTGATATCCAACTGATCTTGGTGATCGATCTTCATTAACTTAATTATGGCTAAAAAGCAAAAGCCAAGCCAAAATTTAATCCACCTCCGGTCTATAAAACACATTGACCTTAAGGTTACTCTCTACAAACACAATGTCTCGCTTCCCATCATAACAAAAGGGGTAAAACAGAAACGGTACCATATTATTAATGGAATTGAATGGAATGGAAAGCATGGAGTTGTAAACATTTACATAAATTAACCAACAACAATTAAGATAAACGCAAAAACCTAAACACATATTTATCAAAAGGAAAAAACAAAACTACACAAAACAAAAACTTAGCAAAATGCTTGCTAATTGTTTAAGTTGAAGGTCAACATTTTGGAGATTATACTAATTATTAATGCATGTTTGTTAATAGATGTGAATTGTGTAACTGAACAAAATAAAAAACCTATAGGAGTATATTGCTCGGAAACTAGTATTCTATAAATAATACCAGAAACAACAGACCGCCTTGAAAAGCTTCTATCCGATAATCGAAAGACATAAAAAATGTCATTTAAAATGCTTGCCGACTGAAGATATATTGTCTGATTAGTTAGTTATATCATCTATTACCAATTTTGTGTGGCTTTTAGGGCTAAAATAAATGGAAATACAGAAAAGTTTGTAGGTGGAATACATAAGCATGCCTTCTAGCCGAAACAAATCTGTATCCTTATGGGCAAAAACACTTTACATACATAGAGAAAAACGAAATGTTAGCACTGTCAACAGCATGCAAAACAAGTTAGTTGACACCTTGTGGCAGCATGCCAATTAAGTTAAAAGTCTATTAATTTGGATTGTGGAGAATAGTTTGTGGGGGTGTTTTTTTATAGCCATTTTCATGTTTGTTCTTTTTTGGGCATGAGCCAATATCCAATCTAATCACAATCTAAACAATTAACTATTGGCCAAGACAACGATTTCTAATACAATGTATTTTAGTGGGTGCCAATGAGGGGTTTAAAATGTTATAAATTAAATGCGAAACAACAGCACATAAAATGCAACTGTAATTAATTAAAATTGTCCGCGTTTTTTACTCAACTCGTGTCGTTCGCATTTTTTTTTCTGCTACCCAAAATTGTCAACACGTTTGTGTTTAAATATTTCGAGTTTTTTTCGTTTTTATTTTTCTACAACTGACTTTGAGCTGCTTAGGAAATTGCCTTCTATGGTCATGAAGCAGAAGGAAAAACAAAATGTAGTTATATATTTATTCCATTGTCTATTTGGAGGCAAGCGAAAAGTGAACAGGGTCAACTTGACCCGTGGTCATACCTTGACCCAACTGTCTTGACGGTAATTATACAGACTGGCTGGCAAAAGGTTCTCCAACAATTTGTAAAAGATTAATAGAAAATATCATAATAATAACAAATCGCATAAAGGGAATGCAAATTGCAAGTTGTTTTATTAATTACTTCCTTTTTATAGCCATGACTAGTACTTAGATGAATTTCAAAGCATTACATTAGTTTTTTTTAACTAAACCATAATGAAAGTCGCGCTTCATTAAGCCAAATTGTATTTGGATTAATACTGGTTTACTTTACGATAAAATTGGAAAGTGGAAATATTGAAATATTAATTGAGGATGTTGCCAAATTCATTGATTTATGTTAGATTCAAAAAAATTCGACAATTTTGTAGCTTTGACACATATTTTCGGATAGTCAAATTAGTGATAAACTGATTATGAATAGGACAAGCAGTTCTATTCCTCATAAAGCATTAAATTAAACGACAAAGAAGAACATTGAAAAGAACTTTAAGTGGAGAAAGCTACGAAATACTTTCCCGGATTTTAGGGCAACTACTTAACACGTTTGCTTCTTGAGCTTCCAATGAAAGATTTTCAGATATAAAAGTTTAGAATGGAAACTTTTAGTTCCTTGCGTTTTAATGTGAAAAATCGATTTCTTAGAAACCATTTTGAAGAAAACTTGTTGGTAAACTAGCTATTAAACTATCTTTATGGCTGTGTTTTTGCAGTTACATTAATCACAGTCGGGTTATATTTTCCATTCGTTTACTAGTTCGTGCCAATGATTTGAACATTCTCAAATGGCTTAATTTTTTGCCATTTAAACGAATAGTTTTCCAAATCATATGAACTCCATTAGCCAGAAGCCCTGCCCAGTGGTAGTAGTCCAATTGCTGACAATTCGTGACAATGACGGAACTTACTAACTAATTAACAAACAGTTTGTAGTTGTTTCATATGAACACACGATTAAGCAAAATAAACAAACAATTGGCCAAAAAGATTAATTCTAACAAGAGAGTAAGTGCATACTATTCGCAAAAGCCAACGATTAATTCTCAAATTTTTGTGGATTAATTGGCCCATTTAAGTTGCTTTGATCAAACTGACAAGCTCATGTTCATGTCGAGGTTGCGGCTTTGACCCAACCAACCGATTTCCGCCTTCAATTGAATGCATGTTCTTTATTGAACAGCAGTAGTAAAGTAACAGAAACTTGGAACCGCCACAAATCATCGTAGTGACTGTCATTTTGGTATAGAGAGAACTAACTCTTGAATCGATGGCGGATATTGGACATATTGTTGGTCACTATAATCCACATTAAGCAGGGCCAGCAACGCGGCGGCAGGCAGCTGGTCGACCTTGCCTGGCTAAAATCGATATCTCTCTCGATCGATCGATTTCTGTGGTGCCGCAAATCGATCGGAGCCGCTATAAAACGAATTGAAGTCGTTTCGTAGTCTAATTTATGCAATTCTCGTTTTTTTTTTTTTCATTTTCTGTTCGTCATTTTTCCTCATTTTACCTTTTTTGTTTTGTATATTTTTTAAGTGGCTGCTGTAAGTGAATTATACTAAAATTTGTTTGGCTTGGCTGAGCTTTAAAAATGATAAAAATCACTTTTAAGCCGCATTTACTTTGTTGGCTGTGTCTTTTGGTCTTGCTTTTACTTTGCATGCGAAAACAATGCAAAAGCAAAATTAAACAAATTACATTTAATTTGCGTAATCATTTTTCAATGGCAAACATCCAACAGTTGGGGATGGATGGATAATGGGATTTTATGGCTTTATTGTTGCGGAAAAGCTTTAATTTTAAAATTTTAATCTAAGAGAGGTTATTCCTAGCCGATCGATTTGCCGGCCCCATTCGATTTGAATTGTTGCCACACTCAATAAATTAATATTTGGACATTTGGTGATTGTCGTAAGTCATCGCGCTAGACCCGATCCCGGTCGCAGTCGCCCCTATTGCCTTAGGCCACACAAATCGTGCTCCACATATAGCCCCATGGTAGCTGCCACATTTTTATCAAGAGGTCAAGCATTTGGGTTAAAAACGGCAGCAATGGAAGCAAGGAGTTTAGAAAAATCGGTGAGAAACAAAAAGTGAGTCATATGCGCCTTTTCCATGAAAGGAATGACAGTAATTTCGCAAGTTACTCAAGATTAAATCTTAAACAAGAAATAGCCGAGGGGAAAAAACTTATAAATAACCAATAGAAGGAAGCATATTTCAAAAAAATACAAGCTACAATGGTAGACCAAACAGTTTAGACGGAATATAGACATTAGGAAGTTAAACAAACAAGACACTTATCAAATTTATTCAAATTTTCTTCCGAAATGTTGTTTACAGTTGAGGAATCTCTTTCGAAGCAATCTGGCCGTGAAATGCAATGCCATAATAATGTCTTGATATCGCTTAATGAGCGAAACGTTGATGGAAAACTTCAGCCAGAAAGTGAAAAAAACCTGCATAATATTAGCGTATGCAATTAGCCTATTAGGTCGATAAGATGCATCAGTTAGCCATGCTGAGGTTGGCTAGCTAGCTGGTCATGCCATCCATCAATGTGATGTATATTAGCTTCGTCTTCTTGGTGGTCTTCAGCAAAACGCTCTCTTTTTACTTTATGTGACTTTTTGGCAACTAATACTAAAAAGAAAAAAAGCTACGTTTTTGTGGCAGCAATTACCAAACATGTATGTATACATACATATGTCTGAGGACTTTGTGTGACTTTGATGAACGCAGTTTGATTACTTGGCCAAGCCTGGCCTGGCCTATGTTTATTTAATGGGCGGTTTTGAAGCGAAACGTCACCAGGTCTAAGTGCTTATAATGCCTGACACAGTGCCAGATTGCGACAGTTGTATGCCAAAAACGATAGGAAAACTAAAAACCCAAACCCAACACCATCACCAGAAACCATTCACTTTTTCTTTGCTTCTGGCCAGGCCTTGTGCCTGGCGCAATTGTCAAACGGAAAACGTTGCAAGCCACTAACAAAAAAGTTAAATATTTTTCCCATTTAACAAAATAAAATTTGTAAAAGCCAATGAGACGTCGACGGGGAGAGAGAGATACTTTGACATGAGTAACCGACTATGTTAACGAATTGAGTTGCAACTTGTACAAATGTTATGGTCAAGATTCGATTGTGGGGCGGGATTTATTGATGGCGGTTAAATGATATTTGTTTTATACAGAAGGGGAAACACCTGTCAATTTAAACCTTTTTTTCTATTAACAATGGTAATTTTTGTATTTTTTTTTTTTTTTTTTTTTTTTGAGGAGAATGCAGCTGCAATTATATCCGCCTCAAAGGTCAACAACAAAAAGAATGATTAGAACAATACAATTTATGGGAAAAACTTAATTTCAAATTAAATTCTCATGCTCTGAATTCCTAAACAATTTGAATTAGTATTCGTTTTTACAAGATCTTTCGAATGATAGATAAATTTTAAATATTTTTATTTAGAAAGCAATTTGCTGTGATCCTTTAAGATTCGTTACACAAGTTTCTATTATACATATTGAAATGTTAAAGGAATAAAAGGATAAGTTAATTATTTACATATATATATATTTTTTTTTTTTTAATTTTTAAAAGAAATTAAGGATTTAATGCTTGCAAACATTAATTATTTACACCTTTAACCTTATTATATAAGTTTTCACACCAAATTTTGGTAATTTTCATTAATTATAATTATAGCCGAGCCATGTAAAATGATTTATCTACATGGAGCTAAAGCTGAAGTAGTAATCTTTTCGCACTTTAAGTTTGGCTAATATTATGACCAAGCACTCGAATTTGTACAAGACTTTTAATGCAATTTAGCGCTCTCTCGCCATATAATTTGTCTGGCCATAAGTTCCCTGAAGTTTGAAGGCAAATTTCAGTTGTTTCTACAGCGACAGCCAACAATTTGGAGTTTGACTTTTGTAGCCTGCCTAGCAAGGGGGAGGAGGAGGCGGATGAATGGGGTAAATGTTCATTGGCAAATGACTAACGTACGTTCAGGCCATACTAGGTCGGCTGGCTGACTGGGCAGCCGTAAGACATCAGCCGATTTGTAGACTAACTTATATGTATGCAATTGCTGGCAGTTTTTGATTCTCTATAAATGGTTATAGACAAAAACACAAAAAAAAGTGAGTGCTAAACAACAAATTTTTGTGGCTGCTAAACAAATTTTTGGCTCTTACTGCTATTAAAATCTAGAGTGGAGTTGAAATTTGATGGAGATGTAGAAAGAGAAGGTAGTATTCGATTTGGTATGAGTTTTGGAGTGCCACATAATAAAATCTAACCAAATCAGTTTCGTGCTAACCTCAGGCACTCGACAATAACAGCAGCAGCAGCAGCAACAATTGCAATTGCGATGACAAAATTAAAATTCATTTACGCTCAAGTAAATATTTACGCAATAAATTTGCATTTAATTGCATTTGACAAAAAGAGTGACTAAGAGAGAGAGATAGAAGAAGACATTCCTGAATGATGCCACAAAACAAATCAAATCAAATTAGAAAACAATACCAAACCAGTTGGGAACCTCCTCCTGATGTTGATCCTGCTGCTGCTGCTTCTGCTGATGGGCACTCCAACAAATCGACCAAAACAATTTGCACGTCGTATCAAAATCTAATCAAATTATGCGCCAGAAATGTCAAAAAAGCGTGAAATGTTTCGCTTCGGGGCCAGAAAGCGTGTGTACGATGGATAATAACCCTGACCAGCCACTCTTCCCTCTCCCTTCCCTTCCTCTCTAGTTTGCTTAGTTATGTACATGTCTGGATATCAGCATCATACATCTAACCATTACCTACAACTGGCTCCGCTGGCTCCCTATCAAACGAAATCAATCCAAATCCACCACCACCTCTTGTGATGCTTCAAAAATCGCATCAAAATTGCAGAAAAATAAGAAGCGCTGCCCGCTCAACACAAATCATTTGCAAATTTTATGCAAAAGTGTTTGGCAAATATGGCCTAGCCTAGCCTCCTCCTATCATACTCGGAAAAACTCAGCCTACATTTGCTCTATGTATCTATATATGTATATCCATCAAGCTAACCAACAAACGATACTCTACGTATGTATCTGCATTTTTGGAACGCTTCAGCTAGCAAATGAATGTCAACAGGAACAATAATACCCCGACAACCAACAACAACAACTCTCTACTATAATAGATAGTGGGTGGTTTGGGTGGTTGGATGGATGGATGGATGAATGGTTGGGTGATTGGTAGATGCTATTTGCCGGTTGGGACTAAAAATGTTTTTATGCGGTTCGCTTAATGTGTTTTCGCCATAAACCAACTGACAACTGCTAAAAACGCAATGGCAAACAAATAATGGAGATACACCAACAAAAAAGAAACACAAGAACCCAACCCTCAGGCAGCAGCAGCATTTGTCATCATCTTCATTATTATTATCACACCCAAAATCATGAACTTATTCGAGTTTTTTGTGTAATTGTATTTTTGACATTCTCCATGTAATTGAAATTTCTATAAGGGCTCCTCTCTCATTGGTTTTAGTGGTAAGTTTAACCATGTGACAAGTTCGTTTGGCGGCCAACAACTTAGTTAGCCACACACTAACTATATAAATGCATTTCCTGTCTTGCTGCACCTTTGTTGCTGCACTTGCCACAACATTTTGCATAATACATAATAATCAACAAGACCGCAAGAAAAAACTGGCTGCTCTTTTTTTTTGTAACTCATTTGTTGCTTATTGGCAGCCTGAGAAATTATTTGCCATGAGTGAATTGTTAATAGTTAATTGTAATGTCGGCAAAAAAAAAAAAAAAAAAAAAAAAAAAAAAAACATAAACCAGTTGTCGGTCGTATTTCTCACAAGTCTCAAAGACAAAGATTTTGCCATTTTTGCATTGGTAACCGCAATTTAATTATATCGTGCTTTGCTTTTTGCATGCGATTGCCAATATGAAAAGATGATGAAAAAAAAATATTCAAGACTTAAATCAATTTACTATTAAGTGAGAAAAGAGCAAAAACAAAAGGTTAAAGGAAACTGGTGAAAGCAAATTAAAGTAGAAAATAGAATGGCAAAGGATTAAGTAAAGACTGTTTACTCTGGGGGGCAAAAGAATTAACCTTTTCTAGAAATATTAGACGCTTTTTAATATGGTTCCCCCTTTTGTTTCGATCAAAGGATGGTCTAATACGAAATGTAAAGCCTTAACGCATAGACTTTTAATCTATTGTCATATATTTGTCATATGGTGATTATCATTTACCAATTTCTTGCATTGAAAACAAAACAATTAGAATCATTGATATTAAGTCTACGACTGGTAAAGGAGTCTAATAAGCTCCACATTTGTATATATAGGTATGTGTACATAAATCTCACATGTTGCTTCAAAATTAATTTGAAACGGAGTCACCATCTGTGGAAGCAACACACAAACGCACCAACTCCACAACGTCCAAACTTCAAGCAGATAGCAGATGAGCCATCACATCAAACCAAACATTTTAGTGCCGCTGGCAAACGACCCGTTCACACATTCGGCACATGCATACATACATACATGGATATAAACTTGTATTAATTAATACAAAATTGCATTACGCATACGCACAGGTGTACAACGGCAAAAGCCTCTTGCACACACACACAGACGCATAGAAAAAACAGTCGTAAAATAAAAACACTTTAGCCATTAAGATACAACAACAGCAAAAGGCAAACTAAACTGTAGCAGGCTGCTGCCTGTACGACTTAAAACAACCGAAAAACGTTCCCAATAAACATTTATGTAGATACAAAATTAAGCAGCAGCAACAGAAAACAAAAAGACATGACCAAAATACAGGTAGCTGCTCGCAGTGGGTGTTGTACACCCCTCTCACTCAATGGAGAAGGAGAAGGAGGAGTAGGAGGCCTGACCTGTCTTTGCTGCATCCAAACTAGGCACTTAAGCTTTTGGTGATGCTGTCTGTCTGCATGTCTGTTGCTTCTGTTGCCATTGGTAGCTCCGAGTGCCAGTGTCTCACTCCAATGCAAATTAGCTGCCCCACAGCTCTGATTTTCGGACACTCTTGTTGTGACACTATGCGTGTGTGTGTGTCTCCTAAGAGTCTAGAGATTGTTGTCGTCATGACAGCGTCAAGTTGCGCCGGTTGCAACACATGCCGCTGCAACACACAGGACAACACTAGAACCCATATTATCATGCAACTTCTCGTTACGCTTTAATCACAATCAATTTTTAATCAAAAATCCACTCAAAAACTAAACCCAACTAGATTTTCAAAGATGTTCGTAAGTTGTTTTCTTAATCACTCTATTCAGATGAATAGAATTATTACAACTATGGTTATCCCGATTGTCGGCGATGAAATTAAGTTTGTTGCCTTGTCTAAGTTAACCCTTTTCTTTCTTAAATCAAAACTGATCTTGACCGTCCCGGATAATCGAGGTACCACTGTAAATACATTTTTCTTATAAGTATAGTAAATTTTGAAAAATTGTTAAATACCAATGATATTCAGATATTATAAGACTATATCAACGTATAACGAATCTATAATTTGATAAAACGGTTTTTTTTATTTAAAAGATAAGCCACATAAACTGATATTGATATGATTTCTTTGTTATTGAAACTGTTGCGAATTCACCAAAAGGCTGTGACTACTTGAAGTCACTGGTTTTGGCATTTGAGCATCACTGTTTCTTTTTCCTTTGTACAATGTACACAAATGTGTCTCGGCTCACCAAACACACAAATGTGAATGCCATACACACATAATGCATATATACATATATCCTATATATGTATGTGTGTATAGCACGACAAAACAAGCGCAATAAGTGTGGTAGAAAAAAAAAAATATACTTGAAAATTTACCTAATGCTATTTTATAATAAGTTTTTCTTTTACGATTATGAGAGTGTTGCCCATATTTGTAGTTAAGCTTCGCTGAAGACTCAAAAATTATATAGAGAGGAGAAAGAAGTCAAAGAGGAAGGAAAAGAGGGGAAATTAAATTCAATTGGTAGATTGCACCGTTATAATATTTATATTCTCAACTAATACACTATATAATACAGCTACATATATATATATATATATATATATATATACATAAGTGCACATACATATTTAGTCATTTTGACCAAAGAATTTGTTACTCGATTGCCACACATTTATCTGATAAATACTAAAGAATTTCAGAGATTACTTCAATTTACACTTAATCTGTGAAATCAACGCACACAATGTTCGTTGATGTACGTAGGGGAGGGATAGTTCAGGATGTGGATCTTGTCGATCCTACAGCAGCAGGCTGCAGCTCATCAGGTGTGTTAAGCCATGCGCAAGAAACTATCTCACGTAGAGACCAACGAGCAGACGTATCGGGTTCCAAGAGCACAGCTACAGTTGCCTTGGCCTGCGGTGTGATGACATCTTGTAGTTTACGGCGGAACGCAAACTTTTTGTTGCGCTGATCTTCCAGCAGCTTGGACAGATTACTATCATCATACGGCATTTTGGCATTCAGCATAATGAACAATATGATGCCCAAGGACCACGCATCGGCTAACTTTGGATCGTAGGGAAGGCCACAGACCACTTCGGGAGCAGCATACGCAGCCGACCCGCAATATGTCTCTGACATCATATTACGTCCACCATCGTCACAGCAATAACGAGCGAATCCAAAGTCAGCCAACTTGATGTTCAGACGTTTCGATAACAAAATGTTCTCACACTTCAGATCACGGTGGGCAATGTCGTGAGCGTGGAGATATTTCAGGGCCTTGGCCATTTGTAGGAACCATATTTTCGCTTGCTTCTCTTCGATCGGTCCGAACTTCTTGATATACGACAAAAGATCACCGTTTTCGGCATAACGCATGAATATGAATATTTTCGGGCCTCGCTGCAGAATGCTATGAATTTGTATGATATTGGGATGATCGATCTTGGTCAGAATTTCCAGTTCGCGTGGAAAGAACTTGTGGACAAAGTCTGTCGGCGCCTTAGCCTTGTCAATCACCTTGCATGCCAGATGCACGACACCACGACCAGCATCATCAGCATAGCCAGCTGTAATCACAGTCGCATATGATCCCTCGCCGATCTTATGTCCAATATTATAGCCGCGTTGGGCCAGAGCATCAATGTCCGAGCTTCGTGTGCTTAGTTGGCGGTTATTACCTCCTTGATTGGAGGAAGTCAATTTTGACATTTTAGTCGTCTTCGTCTCTTCCACTATCTACCTGTCTGTTTGTGTGGGCGTGGATTTGTGTGCGTGTAATTGTGTTGCTGTATATTTGTTTTTCTAAGGATGGTTTGGTCGAAAGGATGTGGTGCCCCAACTGCACTATAAAATGGATATGTTAGATTAAATTTGAGCACATAATGGGAGATATATTTACCCTGCATCGGTTGACTTCACAAACTTGAATTTTATGGCCACTTTCATATAAACTTTACGAAATGTTCTAATTTATTCCAGAAATTTTGACAAAACTCAACTTATTGGGAGAAAACTACGATTACACTAAAACATTTGTTTTTTTTTTATAACTAAACTGACATCAAATTGTGTTTTGGAGCATACTGAGTTTCCAATCGAAATTAATGTTGTATGTTCAAAATAAATATCAAAGAAGCTATCTTCGGTTATGCCAAAGTTTATACAGGGTGGGCCATTGAAATTGGAAGGATTTGTTTTTGCAATAGCAAAGTAAAAAGTGGAATTTAAAAAAATTTTTTTTTTTTAAATTCATTTATTTAGGTCCAAGGTGATTTGTTCTAACTTCTTTTTGAATATGATATCTCGTAAATGACCTCCTCTGGCCTTGGCCGCAAAATGTGCCCTTTTTTCGGCATTTCGCATCACTTTGCCCAATGTTTCGGCCGATATGGCAGGTATTTCTTGTCGGATATTGTCTTTCAGCGCAGCCAGGGTCGTTGGTTTAACAGTGTATCCTTGGATTTTAAATACCCTTATAAAAAAAGTCAGGAAACGTCAAATCAGGGATCTCGGTGGCTAGTCATAATCGCCGTTCTCGATATTAATCTTCCGGGGAACATTTCGCGCAATAAATTGGTCGTGGCATGCGCTGTATGGCATATAGCGCCGTCCTGTTGGAACCAGTAATTATCCAATTCATTTTCACGAACAATTAACAAGAGTTACGCGACGGAGAGTGGTAGGAGCGATGCTTAACTTTTGCGAACGATGGCTACCTAATGACGATGGAGTCTCTGCAACTTTGGCTCGAACGGCATCAATATTCTCGTCGGAACGTCTTGGTCGCTGTCTGGACAGATGACTAGCATTACCAACACTTCCAGACGATATAAATTTGGCATATAATCGTCGTACAGTGTTGTCTCCAGGCGATTTTTATACCCTTGCAAAAAGGGTATATTAATTTTGGTCAGAAGTGTGCAACGCATAGAACGAAGCATCTCAGACCATATAAAGTATATATATTCTTGATCAGCACGACGAGACGAGTTCAAATAGCCATGTCCGTCCGTCCGTCCGTCCGTCCGTCCGTCCGTCCGTCCGTCCGTCTGGATCAACGCGAACTCCTCCGAGACCGTAAGAGCTACAGAGCTGAAATTTTGCACGTAGGCTTGTATATACTGCAGGCATTGTATATCTCGGATTCAGCCGGATCGGACCACTATATCATATAGCTCCCATACAAACGTCAAAGTCACGAAACAGTGACTTTCTCAATAACTTCATTAATTTTATAGCTATTGTCATAAAAGTTGGTATTTGTCAGTTTTATGTTCTTATTAATGATTGTGCCAAATTTGATCAAGATCGGGTGACTATATCATATAGCTCCCATACAAACGGCAAAGTCACGAACAGTGACTTTCTCAATAACTAAATTAATTTTATAGCTATTGTCATAAAAGTTGGTATTTGTCAGTTTTATGTTCTTATTAATGATTGTGCCAAATTCGATCAAGATCGGGTGACTATATCATATAGCTCCCATACAAACGGCAAAGTCACGAACAGTGACTTTCTCAATAACTTCATTAATTTTATAGCTATTGTCATAAAAGTTGGTATTTGTCAGTTTTATGTTCTTATTAATGATTGTGCCAAATTTGATCAAGAGCGGGTGACTATATCATATAGCTCCCATAGAAACGATAGGTGGAAAACAGTGACTTTCATCAAAAAGTTCGTTATATCCTATGCTAAGATTGAAGGCCGTTCTTTCGCAAACATTAGACTTTTTGGATAAAACGTTTTTACACTTTGATGGCTAAGGAAAGAATTCCCAAAACAGTTGCAAGGGTATACAAACTTCGACGCGGTCGAAGTTAACCCCGGCTCTCTGGTTTAACTTTATTTTTATTTTTCCACGTTTAGTTAACACAATTGAGAAGTTATTTTGAACGTACAGCTGCTGAGCAATTTCAGCGCGTTGTTTAGGTGTGTATTGTTCCATGGTTAATATTGAACTGAAATGAGGGTTCCAACGCGGTATGACATTTGTTAATCTGACATCTCTGTCAAAGGATATGGGGTTGCCAGATGCTTCCATTTCCAATGGCCCACCCTGTATATGCAGTCCTTGCAACTCAATTCATCAATACACAAACAAAACATTAAAATTATTACTCTTTTTACTACACTTTTCTTCTTCTTACAACATTCCTTAAGCAAAGCACCGCACGCATAGACATACAGTTCATGTAGCGCTGCGTCTGTGTGTGTATGCATGTGCTCTGTTGATTTGAAGCTGACATAGTAGGCATCAAGCAGCGCTGCTGGCAGCACTTGAACCGATTTATATGGACTGTAAATTGTCTTCTATTTATCCGATCAGATCAAATTTTGGGATCTGAGTTTTTATATCCCATACTATCAAATTGGCAAATTTCATGGGGATACTCCAATTTTTGCAAATTTAAAAGTATGAAACTTTATTCTAATTCTAATCTGAATTAGATTCCTCAAACAAACATTTAAACATTCTTTTAGCTTAAGCTTTTTCGTCGACTGCTGTGTTAGTTGAAGTAAATAAATAAATAATTAAATAAAATAAATTAATTACATGTCCCATGAAAGTCCCTTACATTCTATATTAAAAAATTTGCAATTATTTCAATTTGCAGTCGCTTTAACTATAAAGACGGTCAATTGCCATAGCACAAATCAAAGCAGCAGCCGCCTTGTTGACGATTCAGAGTTGAGCGCCTCGGAGCGAAGTCGTCGCTTGATACCTTACATGGCCTTTTATTTGCCAGCACCCGAATTGCCCATCAATCAGCAATATGTGGCCAAGCATTCTTCAGCCGCTGGCTCTGCACTGCTGCAGGCACCTGCACCAGGTGGACGTATACCCGTGCCTTTGGCCTACATGCCACCGCAGCATCAACATCAACATCAACATCCGCCCCATTCACATCCACATCCGCCGCCTCATCATTTACCACATTCGCAGCGGGCGCATTATCAGTCCGAAGCAGGCGACGTGTATCATGCATTGGCTATAGGTGGTAGCCATCATTCTCCTTCTCCATCACCTGTACAGGGAAAGGATCAGCAACCTATTCCACCCGATGTGGGCGCCACATTTATTGCCTACAAGCCATTGAACCCGACGCATAAGGCAAGTAATTTATTCTCCAAACACATAAAGAAAGACAAATAATCATGAAATTCATAATTTACACACAGCACAAGACGGTGCAGCATTTTCCGCCACTAACACCGCAGGAGCAGCAACACCACCACCTCCATCAGCAGCCCCATCTACCCCAACAGCAGCAACAGTTTGAGCTGCTGTCTCCTCCGTTCCAACGCCAGCGAGCCAAACAATCAAAAATCAATTTAACACCGTTTACACCGCAGAATACGCTGCCAGGACAGTTTATACCCATTATTTATACGCCACTAAGCAATAGCAACAACAATGATCCACCACCGCCGCCGAACAATGGTGGCAATACTATCAATTACAACAACAGCAACAAGTCGCCGCCGCCGCCTCCAACAGAAATTGTTTTTCAAACGTCGCCACATAAAAATTCCCATCAAACACAAATCGTTACGGATTATGCAGCAGCATCAGCTGAAGTCACCTCATCGGCGGAGCAGCAATCATCGGAGGAGCAAGAGGAACCACAACACCAGCCGCAGCAACCGGTAGTGCCCGAACAACCATCGCCAAGGTAAGATTTATTGTGACAGGTCCCACCACTTCGACTCCTCTCTCTTCGCCCGTTTTCAACGTTCTCCTTCATATGCATGCATTATGTCTTTTGTTTTGGTTTCCTTTCATGGATCATATAAATTATACACACATATTTTATAAGCAAACGATGTGGGCGATTTTCACAAACACTCCCACATCCACCGCCCACAATGGTCGTCGTCATTTGCAGCAGTTGCATGTAGAATACAAATTACAAAAAAAAAAAAAGGGTTGCATGTATTTCGTCAAGCTCCAAAAAACCGACTCAGCTCTATGTGCAATTTAATTGGATGACTACTATAAAAATTTCAAACCATAAAATATAATTATTAAAGTCAGGCAGAAAAGAAAATCTACCGCAAATTTTCGCAGCCCTCAGCTGAAAAAATGCGAGTCCTTCACAGTTTCTGATGACATGATTTCAGTCTCAATTTGTCAAAATTGCTTCAATATTTGTAATTACCTCCTATACGCCTGTATTGGTCTACTTGAAAGTAGCTTTAACTTGTACATATTGGAATGTATATTCGTATAGTATATAGAGACAATTTGAACTGATGCAGCAGCAGCATCACTCACATCAGCACAATGCATGTTCAATACACCCTTGGGCAGAAAAATCAATTGCATTAAATGCATACGGCTCAAACCTACTCAGACTTGGTCTCCGGCTCTGACTGACGACGACGACGACGACGGCGGCGATGATGACGTAAGATCGAATGGCCAATTGCAGTTTGATGTACTGCATGCGGCACTGCCAAAGGGGCAAAAGTGGGCGAATCAAGATATACTTCTGTCATTCTATCTCACCCTCTCATTTGGGTGTCTTCTCGTCGTAAATGTTCAAATTGCAAATTCATGTCATAAATGGCCGTAAGGCTTGTTGCCTTGCTGGTCAAAAATCTGTCACAATCTCACAATGACCTGATGGTGATGATTTTTACAACAAAAACCGATACTCAAAAAGCATTCTCTTTCCAACTCATTCCCTCATACTCCATACCACGAAACCACATACAGCGTTGGCTATAATCCAGCGGCATCGGCTTCCCCATCATCTCCTTCCTCTGGTACAAAAACTGCATTGATAATACATCAGAAATTACCAACGAGTGGTTATGGACATGTTACCAAGTATGAGAGTTACTTCAATATGGAGCCACCTGCCTCGTCTTCGTCACAGATGACGCCTCAGGAGAAGTACGTGCTCTACTTACAGCAACGCATGAAACATGAAAAACATCATCATCATCAGCATCAGCAGCACCACCACCAGCAGCAGCAACAGCATCATCCGTCATCATTGCCAGCGCAAAGCACTACATTAGCTGGCAAGCACACACAGAATCATCATACACCACATTTGCTTTCGCATACATCAGTCGTACACACACAGCAACAGCAGCAGCATAACACACACAAATACAATAACAATGGGCCATATATGCGTCCGGATACGGCCTCTGGTCAACAGGTGTTGCATATTCCATTACGCGCTCTCATGACACATGTAATGACTGACGGTGGACAAGAGTTTATTAAAGATTCAGCCCTTGGGTAAGTTTTTAACATGCAAATCCGCATAACATGCCCGAGTAGGTAAAATGCTGATACTTAATATTATGGGATTAACACTTAATTCCGTTTGTAGTTCTCCAGCACCGCCGCAATTTGTGGACTACCTCATAGATGGACCAACACAATCACTGGAAGAGGATCAACATCATCAACAACAGCAACAGAAGCCTCAACATGCATATATTTTGGTAACCACATCAGCTCCGCGTATTGAACAACATCCATCACAGCCGCAACTTCATGAAATATCTACGCAACATCCTCCACCGACCGCATACAATCGACAACCGACATTGCGTCTGAAGCCTGTACAGCATACTTACAAAGCTACCAGGAGACCTATATATGTGACAACCACAACTCAAGCACCACCACCTCCTCCTCCGCCGAGTCACACTGTTGAGATTACACCGAAGTATGTCTATGTATCGAGTAAACCACCAATGACTTCAAATGATGAGGAGATTGTGCCCAACCGAGAGTCATCTACCGTGACACCAATTAGACTGAAACCAATCTATAAATATGCCCATGAAAGGCCACCAATTCTGACTCCCCACCATCATCAGCAGGGTGATGAAGATCAATTGCCTGACATAAGAACGTCATCTTTGGCCGAAATACTACATAAATTGCAGGCCAGCAACCATTTGCCACACACTTTGACGCCTGATAACATAGATAATTCAATAAAAACATTAATACGGATCCTGCAGAATCTGAAGCAAACCCAGACAATTGTTCCCAATCCTCCCCAGCACCATGAGACTCAATCAAATAAGCACAAAGACTATGACTACGAACATAGCAGTGAGAATCAGGGAGCAATTACTACCACCTCGAATGAGGAGCAAGACAATGATGAAGCTCTCACAAAACTTAAAGGACCAAGTGAGTTATTCACTAATTTACTGAAACTATATTGGAATCCCTTCAAATAATTGTCTTATAGATAAACATCCCGGACCTAGTACTGGACGCCCTGGTATCGATTATCCAAACTATGCCGAGATACCACAGACTAGCTTTGAGTGCACCAAGCAACGTTATAAAGGCTTCTTTGGTGATCCAGAAACCAATTGCCAGGTGTGGCATTATTGCGATTTGAATGGCGGAAAGGCCTCGTTTCTGTGTCCCAATGGCACAATATTCAGTCAGGTTTGTATGCATTCTCTATTCGGAAATATGTATTGCATTATTAAATAAATATTACAGATTGCCTTGACCTGTGATTGGTGGTTCAATGTGAAATGTTCGACCACCCCACAACTTTATGTGCTCAATGAACGCCTTTATAAGTACATATTGCCTTTTAATCCAAAATTCCCAGAGGATTACAACGGACCCATAGTGGATAAGTAAGTAAAAGACTAGATATCTAGAATATTCTTAGACAAATTTCTCAAAAACAGATACTTGGCTATGAAATTCAAAGAGATGGAGGAGAAAATGCGCCTGGAAAAGCAACGTAAAACATCCAAGCAACAACCAGAGAAGAATGGAAGCGGAGCAGCTTCTACTACATCAACATTGCCCAAGAATCACAAACCCTCGCCCTCATCACATGGCAGTGGCATTAATGCCCAGGTCTATGAACAAAGCTCAGAGAAAAATCTTCTTATCGATGATGAAATCGATGATATTTCTGAACGTGGAACATTCGACACTTATGGTCAGTCAGCTCCAACAACTGTGATGGCGCCTACGAGTAGTACACATGAGACGCAATCGTTTGGGTTAAAGCCAATTGTTGTCTCGTCCACAACCCGGCCAGGTATTGAATTTGAAATTGAACCAACATCACCAGAGATCAGTGGCAGCAGCGAAGAGGAAGATAAGCTGCAAAGTCTTAGAGACACCAAGGCGGCGGAGAACAACAACAATTCAAAGCCTGAGACCACAAAAGTTAGTGTGGAAAAGCTGGAAGTGATTGAGATTAAAACCGATGGTAATACTGGCCAATTGATGCCCATAACAACGAATAGCGAATAAAATAATGACAATAAGAGAAACTGAGAGAGAGAGAGAGAAAGCTTGCCATATTTGTAATGAGAATTATACATGTTTTCTTCATATTATATTGGTTATCAAACTTAAATTATTTATAGCGAGCAAGTACTGTAAATAGATAATTGTAAAGAGAAACTATATACCTATAGATATAGTTAAATAAAATCTAAATAGTAACTGTATATATATATATAAAACAAAAACAAATCTGTTTACTCACCAGTTGAGAATTTTGAATATTGGCCATGGCAGATTCGATTAGGCCCATGCTAGTTGGAATTTGATCAATATGACGCATATTCTAAAGTTAAAAATAACGTAAATATTAGTTATTCCAATTAGTTATTCTAATTCGTACCAATTTATATAGAGGGCAAATTCCATTATGCTTGGCATGATGTAAGTTGATACAATGTTCGCAACTGGTGCGTTTGCATGTGCCGCAGTAAACATTCAGTGGTGCATTATGACTCGGGCAAAATTTTTTGAACGGCATCTCAAAGATTTCATTACCCACACGAATGGGTTTAGTATTTGCATTCCTGACATTCTGCTGCTGCATTTGGAACTGATGAGCCTGAAGAACGCGACTATGACGATGGACCGTGTCGAAGCAGCGTTTACAATAGCAGGCATTACATTGAGAACAATCACCCAAAGTGCTAGCATTGTGGCCACATTCGCTGCATTTTGGTTCCATAATAATATCATCGTCGGCGGTAAATATCATCGACTTGTTCACCGCGTCCTGGGTAAAGCGTCGAAAATAGAACAAGCTAGTAACCTCGCCCAAGGCATGATAGTTAAGCTCATAAAAGTCACGAACACAGACGCCATATTTTGAATTTGGATCCTTGGCATTAATTGTTGAAGGTGCCGGGCTGAAGCAAATAGCGCAATTCAAATTCTTGCGATTCTTCAAGATGCAATCCTCACACAAACTGTGACCACAAGGCAGCAAAAATGGACGATGACGGACTGCAGAAAAACAACCACAACAAAATGATAAAGAATAGAAGAATAGAACGTGTAAAAAAAAAAACGAAAGAAAGCAGAAGAGTAGAACGAGCGAGAACGAGTGAGAAAGCAACAACATTCAATGGCGTCGTTCATGCATCTCACTTGCTCACGCATGCAGCGATACACGCATACACACACAGTGGAGTAAAAGTATGCGTAAGTATTTCGGAGCCCTGAATGAGACTCTTTTGGCGTAGAATGAAAATATGTACATACATACATACTTACGACTTTTTTCCAATTGATTTCTACTTGTTTATTAAGACTTATTTGTTGCAATTACCTTCTTGTGTTTTGCCGGGAGTAGAGGTAAAGTAATTTTTGCATTTGGGGCAGCGCAGCAAAGATTGCAAATTTGATGCCACAAATTTGCGATCAAAATGCTTTACGCCACTTTCGTCACTTATCATTTTTAAATTAAAACAATAACACTTAACAATAGTTTAATATACGTGTCAAACGTAATTAAAATTGTCCTTTTATATTTAAATTCTTGGAAAAAAAAAACACAAATACGAGGAGCTTTCTTAACTTTGTCGAACCAAGCCAAGCGAAGAAAAAGAAAGAGGAATTGAAAACATTTACCGTAATCCTGTCTAACAAACATATCGTGAAGCATGAAGCGCTAGTGCATTTTGTCTTTCGCTCCACTGCATTTTGCAACACTACAAATTGGCTTTCCGTTAATCAGAAATTTTAAAAACCACATACACATATGTGTAGTTTGGTAAATATTTACTTAAGCTACTCGGGCCTAAAATGCGCTTAAACTACATAAATTTGGTATCAAACTAAAGAGAAAAATTCCACGAGCACGACTTCAGGTGCGCCTTGGAGATTTATTATGTAATTTTTGTATAATTTACAAAAGAAAAATTATGTTTTTACCGGGATTATAGCTAAAAGTAGCATTTTCCGGCTAAAAAAACTGTCAAATTTTGAGATGGTGTTGCCAGATGCCAAATTTCGGATACTCAAATTCGCCGTATTATTGAAACTTTTGTTCGCACTTTTTTCAACAAACGAAAATATTGTTGAGTTTACAATATTTCTTGATTTTATACATCAAATATAATTCAGAATACAATAATCGGTTGTCAGCTCAGCCGAATTGTCCTCGATTTTCTAATTCAGAGTAGATTTTCCTACACTAAAAATAACGAGTAGCTTAAGTAAATATTTACCACGTGGTCAAGTTTATTTCAAATTTTTGCCACACCCCCTCCACCCTATATATTGAAACAAAACCGATTTTCTTAAAGACTATAACAGCTAGAGGCACCAAATTTGGTATGTTTATTTGCTTAGTAAATGCACACACTTTTTATATGTAAAGATTTTGCCACGCCCCTTTCCACCCTCGAAATTTGTAAAAACTCAATTATCTCACGTAATTTTTTACCTTGTGCAATCAAATTTGGCACACTTGAATTTGATACTAATACCCAGCAAAATATCAAAATAGGACTAAAAACAGCCAAGTTATGCATAACCAGAGGGCCGGGGTTAACTTCGACCGCGTCGAAGTTTGTATACCCTTGCAACTGTTTTTGGTAATTCTTTCCTTACCCATAGACATCAAAGTGTAAAAACGTTTTATCCAAAAAGTCTAATGTTTGCGAAAGAACGGCCTTCAATCTTAGCATAGGATATAACGAACTTTTTGATGAAAGTCACTGTTTTCCACCTATCGTTCCTATGGGAGGTATATGATATAGTCACCCGATCTTGACCAAATTTGGCACATTTATAGCTTCAATAAACTAACGTTTATTAAATTTCACGACAATAGCTTAAAAAGTAATGAAGTTATTGAGAAGTCACTGTTCGTGACTGCGTTGGACACTTCTGACCAAAATTAATATACCATTTTTCCAAGGGTATAAAAACGATTTCCAGTTGGCCGTTGGTTGGTGGGGGCGCTAGGGTGCTCGTAAGCTTGAGTGAGCGAGATAGTGAGATATGCTTGTAAAAAGCATGTGATCAGAATTTGAAAAAAAAAATCCATTTGTTATTATAAATTTTAAATATTTGTTTTACTGGTGTATGGTATACCTAAGTCGGCGAGACGACTTACTATTTCATTGTTTTTACTTACAATAATACAAATCAAATGTTGCCTTCAGAGGAATTTATTTGCTCAGGTTAAATATTAAGAGCGCCTAACTCTTTTTTTATTGTCATAGGTACTTAAACATTTGTGCGCCTATCTCTTAATTTCAGAAGACAGAATTACCTTCGTCATGATAACAATTTTTACTATTTGAAATTTCATGCAAGTCACTAACAGTTAGCAAAAAAGCTAATCACTTGTTCAAAATTATTTCAAAATATACTCTAACTTTTACGAATACCCCCATTTCTGGAGGCTATTCACGACTTGATTGCTTGTAATGCTTGTGCCTTGATAAGGGTATAGAAATTTCGATATGTTTTGCTAATGCAGTATTTGCTGATAATAATATAGAAAGTCATTCTGATGCTGCTTGTTAACTTGGTCAAGAATGCTTTATAAGCTCCCGCGGCATTATCAAATTTGCAAGTACATTGTTCAGCATGTTCACAGAGACAATATTATTGATCGCCATTTTAGCACTCGTGCTATTTGTCTGGCAAAAACGCACCAACAACTTTTGGGATCGTGTGGGAGTCAAACATGTTCAGACCAAATGGATTGTTGGCAATGCACGTGAATTCCTTACGGGAAAAGTTCCATTTTATGAACAAATTTACAAGCTTCACACTACACCGGGTTTTGAGAAAGAACCCTTCATTGGCGTTAATATGCTGCATCGTCCAGGCCTAATTATTCGGGATCTGGAGTTGATCAAAACGGTGATGATCAAGAATATGATTAGGAAATTTAACTGCTTTACGAATCGGGTTATTCAAGCCGATCCACATGTCGATGTCCTGGGCGCAAACAACCTGTTCTTTGCTCGTAATCCCAGCTGGAGAGAATTGAGGACGAAAATTACACCTGTTTTTACCAGTGGCAAAATCAAGCAAATGTATCCGTTACTCGTTGAGGTAAGAAATAAAACCAATTACATTTATGACATATTCAGAATACATTTTCGACAGGTCGGCAAAGAGTTGGAATCTTATTTGGATCATTTGCCAAAGAAAGCAGAGCTGGGCGTCAAGGAACTTGCTGGCCGTTTTACAACAGATCTAATAGCCACCTCGGCCATGGGTGTTAAGGCCAATTCGCTGAAGGATGTCAATAGTGAATTTTTCTTAAACAACAGCAATTTCTTCAAGTTTACTTGGGGGCGCGTCTTCGATTCATTTTTTATATTTTTAATTCCATCACTAGCTCCGATTGTACGGGCAAGAGTATTCCCTAAGGAAGTCTCCAAATTTTTCCAGCGTATTGTTGGCCATGTTATGGAGGAGCGTGAAAAATCTGGACTTCGCCGCAATGACCTTATTGATATTTTACTGGCAATGCGAAAAGAGGCACTAGCCGATCCCGACCAAAAAACAAAGCCAAGGATGTTAACTTTCTAATAGCCCAGGCAGCGGGCTTCCAAACTGGTGGATATGAAACTAGTGCTTCCACCATGACGTTCACTCTCTTCGAATTGGCCAATAATCTCGAAATTCAAAATCGCCTCCATCAAGAGATACAAGAATACTATGGGGAGGGAAAGAGCATTACCTACGAACAGTTACACGAAATGCCCTACCTGACCAAGGTGATTAATGAAACATTGCGTAAATATCCAATTGCTGGACTTGCTGAACGAGAATGCACTCAACCCAGCAAAGGGGAACGCTTCAATTTGAAGCCCTATAACAATTTTGAACTACCAAATGGAATGCCTGTCTATGTATCCTCTCTGGGCATTCATCGCGATCCGCAGGTTAGTTGGTCTCTCAAAAATAAAGTCTTTCATTTTACTTTAAGTTCCTTTTTTTATAGTACTGGCCCGAACCGGAAAAGTATGACCCAGAACGCTTTGATCCAACGAATCGTCATAATATAAATATGGATGCCTACATGCCATTCGGAATCGGTCCACACAATTGCATTGGCATGAGATTGGGTCTTTTACAGGCTAAACTGGGAATAATTCATATGTTGCGCAATCATCGAGTGACCCCAAGTGCCTCGACCATAAAGAGAATTGAATTCAATCCATTGAGCGTTGTCCTTACCTCCAAGGATGAAATCTTGCTAAACCTTGAACGTATTTAACTTACGTCAAATATTAAATAAAATTTTTTTATTGCAAAGCATCCTAAAATAAAATTGTTGTTTTCGTACTTACCATAATCATAATATGTACATACATTACAAATTAATTGAGAAATTCTTGAATATACTATTTTATTGCAATTGAAATATAAACCAGAAATTTACCAACATTCGTTTTAAGAACTAAGCGACATTTAGAGGACAAAAAAGATATTGTAAAATGGTTTTTGACATCTAGCCAAACATGGAATCCATAATGGTATCTTGACGATGACGACGATTCGATTCATCCTGCTTGAATCGGCGTAGCTCTTCATATACCTCATCATCGGTCTCCAGTTCGTAACGGCATAATGGACAGGAGTTGGCCTATTCGGATGGAAAAAGTAGTATTTCTTTTTCACTAAATACAGATGTTTTTTGGATTCGTTACCTTTTTTAACCAGAGCAGAATACACTCCTCATGAAACTCGTGTTTACATGGCAATATCTTATATTTGTCCCCAGCCGTTGCCTCCACTTTACACACAGAGCATTCCAAATCACCACCACAGTCAGCTTCGGTGAGCTCATGGCTTGGCAATTCGGCTATAGCACGTTTGGATGCCTCTGGTACCTCAATGTCCATATCAATGCCATTCATTATGGCCAACACCTGAAGGCGTCTGTAGTTTCTTTCCAAATCATTAGGACCCTCCGGTCCGGTGGGTGTGTGGCCCAATTCATCAAAATAATCGGACATGATTCGAAAACGGCTGCAAAAAGTTTTATAAAATTTCGTAAATTTTCTATATTATCAGTGGAAGTTGACTCGAATTTCATATTACAAATTTCTCAAAGGTGCACATACTACTTAAATATACACAGGACTTTTGTCTTGGATTAAGCTTATATTAATTATTTTACCCCCCAGAATGAAAATAACGTACCATAACAAGGTCGATGAACATTTATTTAAGGCAGCATTTCAAATAAATAAAAACAATTAATGACAGTTTTAAATAACAAAATCTAGCTAAACATCGAAATCGCATTGTCGTCTGCACGCTTTTGACGTTCCTGCTCTTCGTCCCTAAACTTCTTTAACTGATCAGAATATAGATCAATGGTATTTGGGCAGTCGCAACCCGGACAAGACTTGAAGTCTTCTTCAACAAGTGCCTGAAAATCAATAATACCGGCAAAACTTATTGAGGTATATCGATTGATTATAGTACATGTGACTTTTTACCTTCTTTAGCCATAGCAAAATACAATCCTTGTGAAACTTGTCCTTACATGATGAAATGATCTTGTAAATATCACCACTTTTTGCCCAAACACGACATATTTTGCATTGCAAACTGTTGGCATCGGCATCGGTAATCTGATGGTTTTCCAACTGGTCAATGGATAGTGTAAACACCTCTGGAACCTCAACGTCCATATCGATTCCATTCATTATAGCAATACTCGCAAGTTTTGCATGTTTATCGTTTTCAAGAACTAGATCCTCCAAATCGTTGGCGGAACAATACAATTCTTCAAAATAATCAGACATGACTTACACTTGGCTGTAAATATGGGTTTGTAAGTTTCCGAAAAATATTCAAAACGATCTGAACAAATACATAAATTCGAAATTATTTAAATTGACATAAGTGCCGTGGATAATTTATTAAAATTTCCAAATTTCTCGTATACATGGTACGTATGTATGTCAGTATATATAGTTTCGAACACGAGAGCTTAGTGTTTTAGTAAGTCGTGGTTGCCATTGAGCATTGCAAAAGCCTTTGGCTGGATTTTAATGTAATTAAACTATTAAACGTCACAAATAAGTTTTTTTTTTTTTTATAGCTCACTGCTAAATTAATGAGATATGCAATGATATTGTGAGAATTTTTTCAAAATATTCGAGTGTAAAGACAAAACAAAAAGGAAAAGTTAGCTGATTGTGATCTTTAAACCAAATAAAAATGATCTCTTGATTCTGCTGGCAATCCGTTTGAATTTCCGCATTGATGACAATTTGTTTGAAAGTAAATGGAGTTTTGTAACAGATCTTCCTTCTATTCTTCAAAAATAGTCTTTATACTTGTACCTTTGAGTTTACCCAATATATAAGATTCTTTTGTTTCAAAATCTACTAATATTTTGTTTGAAAACAGATCATATAATACATATTCTCAGGAGCTATCTGGCTATGAGTTTACCCTATATTTTGTGTAGATCTTGCAAATTTTATTTTCTAAACTGAAGGAGTAAATAAATCAAGAGAGATTTAGAAAATTATATACTACATTTTAATAATAATTTTCTTTAAATAGACGTATTAACCAAAGTATGTATTATTTTTTTTGAGATTAATATCCAATTTCCAATTTGTAAGCCAATAAAAAACACAAAAGAAATTTATTTGTTTTTTGTTTTTTTCCAGTTTTTTTTTTTTAACTAAATATTATGTTTAATAATCTTCATTGTTTGTAATTATTGTTTTCTGTGTTTCTTTTTTTGTTTCTGTACGTGTTCCTTTTCAAAATTTACAGCACAGCATATCTAATATTAGTTACTAAGGACAAACTAATGCCGCTCATTAGCATTCCAGGGGGTGGGGAGGGGGCTGGAGCAACACAACTTTACCTAAGCATTTTCGTATATCCATTGAACTAATAAAGGTCGTACATCATTTTCGAGCTTACAAACTAAACAAGGTGTGCCTTCATTTAAAATTGTAAAATAGTTTTCACGAATGAATTATAATAATAATAATATGATATAATAAAAAACAAAAACTTAAGACTCTAAGATTTACAATTTAGTATAGTTTAGATGGCTAGATAATAAATTAAAAATGTGCATATGTATATAATTTTATTTGGGAGGGTTTTGGGCAAACATTGAAGACATCAAAATGGTCACACAGCGCGCTGCCAATTTCAGTTAGTAAACAAAGTTTCCTAAACTGAAAAAAAGTGTTATATATATAAATATATATATATAATAATGTGTATATCTCATTGATGTATATACAGAACTGTGAGCGCTACTTAAAAACGACGAAAACGAAAAACGAATAAGTACACAATTTGCAAATAACTTTAGCTACTTTAGCATTTTAAGGGCATCTAACTACACGGCAGGAAGGTAGAGAAGGATCTGGGTGATTGATGGAAGAGTGTAGGGGGAGAAAGGGACTCATGGAATAATTACAATGGCATAAGATACAAGTATGTAGAGATAATATTTCTATATAGTAAACACGATCGGCTCGCAATTAGATCTATCACTAGCATTTTACAGTTAGTTCTAGTCTAGTGCTAAAAGCAGCAACGGCATGGTCCAGGCCAGGCCTGGTCCTTACGTATCAGAAGTAGGTAGGTAGGTAGGTAGATAGGTAGTTGGATAGAGGAGCGTACAGGATAAAGATAGTGGGTGGCCCAAGGCAGGTTTCTGTTTAAGGCAATAGGCCATTACTAGACCTAGTCCGTAATGGAGATCTGCGCATAGCCCACAAGTGATCGCTCATCGGGCACCTCGCCGGGCTGCACTCCCGAACTCAGTTGGAACGTTATCGTCTTCATGGTGGCACTCTGGGCTATCAGTTGATCCAGATGCTGGGCCATCGGTTGCGTGTCCAGCGCATCCACAAGTCCAGCATCAACCAGCTCGGTGGCAATACCCTCGGCAGTGTCCTTACCCACCACAAACTCAAAGCGTATATCGTGCAGTTCACGGCGCAGGTTCCGCATACGCAGCACTAGATTAACAGGTGGCGCCTCGCTAGCTGCCTCACTGGGCAATGGTAGTTGTGCCACACCAGCGGTTATTTGTTGCGTCGCTGTTGCCGCTGTTGCTCCTGGGGTTACAGTGGCTGAAGATAGGCTTGGTGTAATCTCTGGTGACGGCTCATCACGATCACTGTCCGATGAATCGACACGTTCCAGTTTATTAATGGGACGATCATCCGACTCAGAGTCAGATGATGGTTGTTTGCGGCCACCATTACCGCTGCCGCCGTTGTCCTCTTCTTCGCTGGACCACACCCACTCGCCAGTGACAGTGCGGTGGAGACGGCCCGAGGCCCCTGGTTGCCGCTTGGCTGCCTTATTCACACGTGTCTCCATGCTGGGACCGGATTGGAGCAGTGTCTGAGCCAGATACTTGCGATCCTTGGCCTTCTTGAAGAAGGCGTGCTTCAGCAGCTCGCTTGCAGTTGGACGCTTTGAGGGCTCCTTCTGCAGGCACTCAACGATCATCTTGCGGAATGTCTTGCCATATGCTTTGTACTGATCTTTGTCATCGGCTCCAGTATCCAAAGTAGGTGGATCGTTCTGCAGCGTCAACATCAACACCTTCATGGGCGGGTACTTGTGATATGGAGCCGTGCCAGTAGCCATTTCGATGGCCGTAATGCCAAATGACCAAATATCCGCCTTGAAGTCATATCCATGATCCTGCTCCATCACTTCGGGGGCCATCCAACATGGTGTTCCCACAAATGTGTGTCTGACCTTCTGCCGCGACAAATCTCGTCCGGTTGCCAGCCATGCGCTTACACCAAAGTCGGCTATCTGAATGGTGCCATCGTCGCCAATAAGTATGTTGCCCGCCTTGATATCACGATGGATCTGGCCATTAGAATGAAAGTATTCCAATCCCTTGAGCACCTCCTTTAGCACTGTGGCTATTGTGGCCTCATCGAACACTCCCTGCTTGCAGTTGGCCGTTCGCATCTTGTGCTTGATAATGTCCAGCAACGAACCACCCTCTAAAAGACGGAGCACCAGCCAGAGTTCTTCACGCACCACAAACGATGTGTGATATGTCACAACGTTCTCGTGATTGCACGAGGACATGGCTTGAATCTCCTTCAGCAGCTCGTCCATCGATGTATTCCATTTCTCTAAATTGATGCGCTTAATGGCGCACTTCTCGTTCCGGGGTATGCAGTAGGCACCATGCACCACCGCTGTGGCACCCACACCGATCACATCGCGCAGCTCATAGTCATCCTTGGAGTTGGGCCACGGTTGCTTCTCTGCTGGGACCACACCAGCCGCGCCAGCTGCACCAACAGCAGCCACATTATTGCTGGACAAATTGGCGGGTATGGAGGTCATGCTTCGGGTTGCGTTGGCGGCGTGTGGGGGCGGTGTTGGACGTCTTCGCTGCGGCTGTTGTGAAATTGCCGGTTGGCTTTGAGAGCGTAGCGTTTGTCTGCGCTTGATACGTGGTTGTTGGGAAACAACAGCGTTACTGGATTCCGCCGCTTGATTTGAAGGTTCAAGCTTCTGACTATGGAACTCTTCGTCCTGCTGGCGATAAACCGATGCAAAGTTTGCTTTTGTCACACTGGAACGTTGTTGCTCTTGCTGAACGTTGTAGCTGCCTCTTGAGTTTGAATTGCTTTCTCTCGGTTCTACTGGCTGACAACCTGTCTCCTGATTCCCTTTGGATTCTTCTTCGCCTTCTGTGATTTGATCTTCTTGTGAAAAGCAACGAAATATGCGATAGCTCTCCTTGGTATCCTCTGTAGATCCTTTATTTTCGCAATTATGGTTATTGTTACTGTTGCTGTTATTGTTGTTGTTGTTGGCGGTTGTATTATTGGCGAAGTGAGCAACCTCTGCAATAAAGCAAAGAGAGTAAAATTGGGATATTGCCTTTTGTGATAAAAAAAAAACAAGTAAAAGCGCGTCTTTCTCTTGCAACTTGTGACCAACTAACTAATTGCTTATAACACGAAATGGGTTCGGATAGATTTTAAGCATTTAAATCCAATACATTCAAAAGAATATACACCTCAATCAAGAAACTAAAATTTAATTTCTATAGAAAATACATCAATATTCTTTATAGTCTAATTCAATGAAATTATTATACTCATTTAAACAATAACCACATGTGATGATTTCAAACTAGACTTTTAAGAGCAAAATCGCAAAAATAATAGAATGAAATTTCCTGGGAATTACCAAAACGTTTCCTAAACAAAACAAATGCCCGGCACATGTTGAAAATAAAATTAAGAATTTATATTATGTACTTTGTGTATATTTTGGGTGAAAATATTTACACGCTTCAACTGATAAGAAAGCTTTAGATGGTGCATATATACATACATATACATATACATATATGTATATAGTATTTGAAATTTTATGAATAAACTACGCTTCTAATGAAAAATCAAAGGGTTAAGACCCTGCCAAGCAAAACAATTGGAAACTTTGAAATTTTATAGAAAAATGGAAGAGGGAAGAAGATTATAAGCATTGGTGAAAATTAGTCTAACAAATGTCCATTCATTTTTAGTTTAACTCCAAATTATAGTTCTATTAGCAATAAAGCGTCTCAAAAGTGGGTTAACTGAAGTAATCTATGGAATTTACAGTGACTAGCCATATAATTTTAGACTCTGACTGTACAACAAATAGCTCGTTATAAATGTCCGGCTCATACGCCAGCCAATATCTCTCTGACTCTCTGTTTTGTTTGGCCTCTATCTCTCTCTCTCTCTCTCTTTCTCTCATTCTCATTCTCTCTATCATTCATTCTCTGCTCCATGTAGCATAAAAATTACTTTGGATTGCGGAGGTGTGCGAAGCGGGTCCAATGACCGCATTGAGCTATTTATAGAAGCAACAACAAAAATTGTAGAAAATGTAATTAAGTTTTTTCCAGTGTTACGACTTCTGTTTGTGTTTGTGTGTCTGTGTGCGGCTACAAATACTAACATATGTACATAAATACAATATTTAGCGATAAGAAAACACGCATAAATACCCCTTATATATATAGGAGATATCTTTTTAAGAGAACTTTTGTGTGATAAAGCTTCAAGTCAGTAGTTATCAAGAGTGACTAAAGTCATGTGGTTAATATTTCATATTATTTTTGGAGGGTTGAGATTATGTCAAGAACTAACTGAAACTCAATTAAACAACACCTAAGCAAGCAAACAGATGCCAAAAAAAAGAAACGTTTTCTACGTTTGTTTTTTCTTCTTCTCACAACGAATTTAACAGTTTTGCACTAGAAGATAATGAGAAATGCAAACAAATTTGCCTCATGTTTACATAGCAAATAACAAAAGAGAAACCAAGAAGAATACTCAATGTACAGGGCATACAGGAAACGCGCATAATGCCGGCATCGTAAAAACAAAACACTTGGCAACAGTTTCATATAAACGACATACATTCAAATATATATGTATGTATAATATATACATATATATACCACATATTTATTTTGTAGGTACATTAGACTGGTTTTGCAATTGATAGGAAATTTTTTGAGAGAATTTATTGAGTTTTTTTGTAGCAAAACAGGTAATTTTAAAGTATCATAAAATTTAATTAACTTAAACGATTCTTTGCATATTTTAAAATTCTTTAAACTTTTCACTCTATGTAACATTAAATTTGGTTGATCTTAGTTTAGATATCTTAGTGACAGCACAAAGTATTAACTTTAGTAAATTCTCATACATTTTTTATAAGACAAATTAATGACGTGTCGAAGAGGGCAAACCACAATTAATACATCATACGCCATGTTGACACGGCCAAGTGATATTAAGTTTTTGAAACATTTTTCGAATTCGTTTACTCTTGACATCTGCAACTGGCTAACTGTTTTCAGATTTCGAAATTTTGAATGTTAAAAACCAGTCTAATACTATATTTTTGTATGTAGATATTTGCATATCTATCTATATGTATGCTAATTTAAGCAAAGAACAACAAATTTGTTTAAGAAAAATGTTTTCTTTTTTTTGTGAAATAGAAATAGAAAAGCAAAAACTTTTGTAGACACACACACGGCAAAAAGACGGCGGTGGCGGCGCTTAGGAAATGTCAAAATAAATCAATATTCCAACTACAACTACAAATGTGTATATATGTATGTATTTGTGTGTGTATGGGGGTATCTCTCCATAGAGAGTCACACGATCATGTGGAAATGATAAGCACATATTGGTTGCTCGTCACACGACTTTAATAAATTTCCATCAAGGCCTGACTTTTAGTTTAGTTCTCTTTTTTGAGGTATTCTTTTTGTTGATTGATTTCACGCTGAAGAAATCAAAACAAATTTACGCAAAACTATATAGAACAAAATTGTATACATTGAAGAGGAGGAGGCGCTCTTTCCCTCTATTTCTCCGTCTTGGTAATTACTTTCAGTTGGCGCCCGAGTTATTTAGTATTAATTTTCTTTTTCGCCTCTTCTGGGTGTTTCTTCCTCTTTTGGTTTCGTTTCGGTTCGGTTTCTATACGCACGCGCGCGCACTCTTTTCTTTCAGTCCGCCTTCTGTTTGCTTTCAACGCCGCGCAACAACTGAGCGCCGTCGCCCCAACAAAAAGCGACCAACAGAACAGCCAACGTCAACGACAACGTCAACGACAGCGGCGCGTAACAAGTGCGCCAGAGACTACGGCAACTGGGTGCAGGCAGCAGTCAGAAAGGGGGGCGCGGATGGGCGACGAATAGAGAAAATGAAAGAAGAGAGCAACAAGCATACAAATTTTGGAGTTTTACAGACTTTTAGATACCCTAATCTAAGCACATTCGGTATATCTCTCTCTTTTTCGGTTTACATCTAGATTGACCTTTTTAAGGTGACAACAACAGTGTAAACTTTAACAATTTGTATGATTAGCGAAATTTTAAAATAGAAGTACTGCTTTAAGTAACTGGTTTGTAATTTGCATTACCTATTGGAATTATTCAAAAATATTTATAAAGATACTTATATAAGTACTTATTTATATATCTAGCAATCTATTAGTACAGAATTAATAAATCACATTTCATTATATTGTTAAACAATTGTGAAATAAACTCGTTAATTGTAGAAAATATTCAATGAGAAGTGTTAATTGCACAAATTTAATGAAAATGTAGAGAGCGTTTTCTGACTTAATTTTATGAATTCTCTAAATTTTTACGATATTTCTGAATTCTATGAACTCTTTGTTTTTCTTAGCTCTAAACATTTTACATTTTGATTGTAATTCCTTAAAAGAAGCCAAAATTAAGTTTGTCTTAAAATGAATTGAATCAAACTAATTATTAAAATTAAAAGTTATAGAAAATTTTATTTTAAACCGAACGAAATTGAGAAACTTCGATAAATAAAACTGATACATACAAAATCCCATGCCTGAGGATCAACGAGTTAAAATTTCCAATCAGATCCTTAAGTCTATTAGGTAGAGAATTAATCATATGAATCATCCTAAGAAAAGGCCGACATTTAAGTTTTAAGTATAAAAGATAACGATTCGCAAGTTTTACAGACTGTAATCTATATACTATCCTTCAGATATGTCAAAAATTATGATATTTTATAGAGTATACAAATGTTCATTAGAATAAAAGTACAAATATGAAATGTATTGAGCAACTATCAACAGCAGGCAAACTAAGACTGCGACTAAGGGGGCTGTTTGAACGGGGTGGAGAGGGAAAACAAATGAGAGACTATTGTGGGGAGAGAGCGTTAATAAGTGAGAGCATAGTTTTTTGTAAAGTATTCGATGGGGACGCCTGGTTTAGTGTATGAGTTTGCTAGATTTATAAGCTTTCTGCTTGATAAACTTTTTTAGTTACGCTTAATGCTACGATAATTGGTGACTAAATGGTTTCTATCCAATTAATATACCGCTAAAAATGTTCCTTATAAACACAGAGCAGATGTTAACCTATATATAACTTAAGATCTTTCATATAATCAATGGTTAGGGTATTTATATAAACACATCTTTACTTTCCTGCGACTTTACTCAAATTTTTATCAGCTCTGACGCGCACGATAAGTAAAAAGTAAGCAGAGGAGCAGAAAAAACCCGAATAATAATTACAAACAAAAACAATTAGCAACAACAAAATAGACAAAAAGTAGAGCACCAGAACACACTCACACACACATACACACCCAATTAAAAACCAACCCATCCCCAAAAGTCACAACTCATTTTGCTTTTCTTGGCTTCTCTCACTATCTTTATCATATGCGGTTCCTGTTACTAGTTATCTATTTAATACAGAATTAGATAATAATGTTTCTGGGAAAAGGGTTAGAGAAGAAAGCAAGGAAAATCCATGCAGCAGAGAGTGAGAGAGAGAGAGAGACATGCCATCGTCATGGAAAATTAAACAAGAAATTGCATTTGGGACCTTGAATCCGTTTTCCAATGCTTCTGCTTCTGCTGCTGCTCCTAATGCTTGACCATAATGACAGACATTAACCATATGGAATTTAGATACACGTTTAAACCTCAGAGTGTGTGTCTATATAGAAGAAATTATAGAGTCGCAACAATCCGTTGTCTGCATACCATAAAATGAGATTCTGTGCATTTTTTTGTTGTCTTTTTGATGCCATCGTATGTATAAAGACCGAGGATTTATATATAAAAATAAATATCGCACACACATTTCTCATTTCTGCGTGAAGTTTTATTTATAGACTCGTATCCGTCTCGCCTGTTTGCATATCATTTCCAATGCATTCAACAGTGGGATGAGGCTAACAGTGAGGGTGGTCAGGCGGGAACAGGAGTAGACCACAGCAGACGATGATCGTCATCGCTGTGCGTGAATAGATCAATTAATATGGCTATATGGATCACAGCGGACAACATAATACCCTTCCTCTAGGTGAAAACCATAGAGATAAGTGCTATTTCGCGATAAGAGGTGCGCCTTCCGCTTATTACGAGAGTTCCAAAGAATTAATTCGAAATTTTAGGATCCTTTTTATATTCTACATTCATTCTAGACAACTTAAATTCCCAAAAAAAGTGTTCCGATACAAATATGTTTAATGCAAGATCCCAAATTGTTAAAGGTGAGATTGGCTATAAGAGATTTCCCAACACAATATACTTTTTAGATAATCAATACCATTCTAGTGATATTAGATTATATTTCGTAATAGGGTTGGTTGTTACTCAATCGAACGATAACAAAAATAATTACCTATTACAAGTAAAAGAAGGAATTTAAAAAATAGAAAACTACTACACAAGGAAAGGAAATCTGTAATCCTGTGAAAAACACCCATGGCCAGAATAATAGAGCCTAAGGAAAATGTAGATATAAAAAAGGTGTGACAACTAAAGATGTGAAAACTGATTGTCAAATATTCACTTATAATATTCTCAGGACGAAAAAAAGTAGCTCCCAGAAATAATGAGAACTCTGAAAAAAAACTGTCAATGAGGTTCATAAAGTTATATGAATAATCCTAGCATATTTGGTCATCATGTCAACACATTTTACGTTCACTGCACTTAAAAATTTGCAAAATTATAAATCTTATTTATAGAATTAATGGAAAATAATATAAATGTATGAATATAAAAAACACCACGAAAAAGTTATAAACATCCAGCTAAAAAAATGTTTATATTGACACATAAACAGTCAAGTTAAAAGACTGAGTGACTAAAAATTCAGTAACAGATACAAGTTAAAGTGGTTGAACTTTTAATTTTGGTTTTTTGTTGTACACATATTATGCATTAATTGTGACACATTTCTCATGGAATTGGAGCAGGCGTAATTACGTATTACAAGTAGGCATTTGTCACTTACAAGTGTGATTTTTTTTATGTTCTTTCGCGGTTAATTATTGGGCAATGGAAGAATATTAAATAACAAATGAGTCAAGTTTCTATGACTGAAGTTCTATGGGGCAAAACTATTATCAATTTAGTGTATCAGTGTTGAGAGTGAAATAATTGCTCGATGCTCTTAAGTTACTTGCTTAATGCTAAGCATTCTAAATTCGCATAGGTTTAATGTGAATTTTTATTTACAAATTAGATTTGTACATAAGTTTTTTTTTTTTTTTTCATTTTCAACACATTTAATGACACTTGCAAATGATTTGCTCAAATCGCAAGCAGCGAAAGATATTCAAATTTGTGAGATGATTAATCAGGCGGGCTAAATAAACGTTAAGTATTATAATTATGCATGCTAAAGCATAGAGAGGACTTCAAGTATCAAGACTTACAATTTGAGTCGACATTTTCAAATGATTTTCTTGTGCAAACGAGTCGAAGGCCTTGTAAATAACATTCAAATTCTTTTTGTTTTTAGGTCTAATAAGTAAGTTAGCAAACATGTTAAATAAACAGAATTTAGTTTTTTAATCTGTGTAAATCAGTTGAGATTTGATTTTGTAAAGCGAGAATATTTAGTTTTGGCTATCTTAACTTTTTTTCACCCATTTTAGCTATCGTGTGCATTTGTCACCACATTTGAAACTATTTAAATGATTTTTAATAAAATGTTTAAAATTCCTGCCAAAACAACAAAAATATAAATAGCAAAAAAATATTTTAGCAAATGCATTCAAATCGAAACACGGAAAAATAAAAATCACTTTTAGCTATCCTATTGATTAGGAGCATTTGTTTTTGCTATTTGCATTTGGATAAATAACAAATTTATGTGGCTTATAAAATGACAAATGCGGGGGCATATGATAACATGAAATTATAATTAGTTAGTCACAGTTTTCTTTTTGCTAGTTTTGCATGCGCTTTTTTGTTCTAAATATATATATACGTAGAATATTTTAGTTTTTGAACCCACTTTGTTTGAGGCAAATAAAGTTTAGAAACTGCATTGCTGCGGCTTCTTAATTTGTTTTTCC
This sequence comes from Drosophila equinoxialis, assembly GCA_018150345.1. Taxonomy (NCBI): domain Eukaryota; kingdom Metazoa; phylum Arthropoda; class Insecta; order Diptera; family Drosophilidae; genus Drosophila; species Drosophila equinoxialis. Next base: position 7,438,445 of record JAECWI010000562.1, read on the forward strand.
TTCCTTTGTTGAGAAAAAAATAAATAATTTTGAAACCAAATTAACTTTGGTTATTAAGAAAAATTGAAAATATTTGTCCTTTTTTTTACGTCGCTTTGCACGTGATTTTTGAAATGTTTGATTCTTGTTGAGTTTTTTGTTTAGTGTGCGGTTAAAGTGTTTCGCAACTGATAAGATGCACAGCAATTGACTAGCTTGACACTTGATTGGGATTTGGATTCGATCTGGTGAGTGAGTAAGTGGCCCTTCGGGGCTCTGGGCTTGTGATCGGACACACAGCAAACTGCTCGACGCCTCCTTCAGCGCGAAAATCACAAATTCGACTGAACTTCACAAATCGTTGTAATCAAACATTTAAAATGAACATTTCGTTAAGCAATAAACAACAATAAAAAAAATTAAATGAGCTCTACAAATGGCGGAACACGACAACGTCGAAGTCGACGACGACAACTACAATAACAACAATGAATGGAACACGGGAAGAGCAGTCTGTATTCACGGTGCTGGCGGAAGGGAGTCGCCAACCTGCCAACCGGCAAAATGTGCGAAATTTTGCCACCTCTGTCAAGTTTTGTTGTTGCCTGGCAATTTCGGCGTCGATTTACTAGGGGATTTTGTTGTTAAAGCTGCTGTCTCTCTATTAGAAACCGAAATCTATACATATTTGTTAACTAATATTTGCAATTCATTGAAAATCTAAAAATCGTTCTAGTCTTTTTATTGAAAATCTCACTTGGTTGTGACTTGAAAGCAAATCTAAATCAAAAGCAAATAAAAAGGGATTTTCAAATTAAAATCTTAGTTTTAAAACTAAAAATAAACAACAATAATAGTAAAAATGTATGGAAGACTAAATAGAAATAAAAGAATTCTCTTTTGGCTCTTTTGTAAAACGTTTGTGCATTTGTTTGCATACTTTTTAGCAACACTGTGCGCAGGTAGGTACTTTTTCTTTTCTTTTTAAAAGACGCACGTAACTCTAGAAGTTATTATTATTATTTTTAACAATTTGCATATATCTTATAAGAAATGTATTTTTAAATTTTTGTTTATAGTAAATTTTGCTTTCTCTTTTTTTTTTTTTTAATCGTAAATATGTTTGTGTGTTTCGGAGCACTGAAAAAATGTGCGAAATTTAACAGAGGCTACTTATTGATACATATATAAAAAAATATATGTCTATATGAATGTCGTGTGTGTTTGTATGTATGTATTTATTGCGTACACGAAACACAAGTCAAGTGATCGAAACGAACTGAGCGAAGATTTGACATACTAAATAGAAATTAGCGCCCCAAAGCAGATAGATATTATTACTTATGTGGGCGGGCCAAAGTTGAAAATTCCTTGGACATTTGATAATTTAATTTAGGCATTATTGTATCGATCATTACTGAGGCATTAGCACTTCGGCCATACGTTGTGAAATGGCGTGACGTCGGTGACATCAAATGGGCACAAAGGGCCAAAAGAGGCCATACATATAGGCTGAACTTGATGGTTAAAAGTGCAAAAGTTCATTTCATTGACTTTACTTTAGTTTCCTCTATTGATTTCCTTTCAAACTCTATAAATTTCGAGACAATGAACGAGTGTATTTATATAAACAATTCTATACGAGGGCATTTCAGTTCATTGAGCTGTGTTCTCCAAAAATTGCAACTGTAGGAAGTCATAATTATGAATATATGTATGTAGGTATATTTTTAAGTGGTCATTATTATTCCTTCGTTGGACTTAGATAATGAATTAAATTGGGCATACGGAAACGCAAACTTGACCCTATTCATCAAAGCGACAAACAGTTTTAATTAACCATTGACTGTTCAGACAAAGATACACGTATGTACATATTGTGTAGAATTTTAACAAAATAAAAAAAGAATGTAAATTAACAATTGTCTTTTTGGCATTTAATTAAACCATTTACACTGTAAAATCAAAAATGAAGTACCAACAATGGGAAGTACCAGAGCAAAAATGGGACTGGGGAGAGACATGGAATAGACTGAGGAATATAGGAACAATTTCACTTTTTTTCATAAGTTTCTATACCTATTACAAATCCAAAGATTGATAGTTTCGAATCAATATTCGCCTAAAATTGACTGATATGTGTTCATTATGCGAACAAGTGTTACTTGAATCTGAATGCTTATGCAATAACTCGTTGAGAATGTTTAACCAAGTGACCTGACCACAAATCACAATTTATTTATATCCAAGTTGAGGCACGTATTATGTATTATTATTATTGTTTTTTTCGTCTTTTTTGTTTGCACGTTTTTTTCCCCATCTCAATATGCAAAATAATGATTAAAAGGCTAAATAAAAGCAGCATCATGGGCTATTGCGCTCTGTATGATAATGCCTAAAAATAGCAATCACAATTGAAATTGAAATGTCGTTCCATATAACCACCTCACCCACCCACCCAACCAACCGCTGAGAGGGAAAAAAACCCCAGTTCTTTGCTTTATTGTTGCTAAATTTAAAACGTTAAACGTCACGTTGTCGAAGTGAGTAGGAAATTTACAGCAAGCACATAAAAACTAAAGTCTACTCAAAGATGCTATAAAGACTACTAAAATACCCAGTAACCAAATGAGCTTAGCTTTTGGTCAAGTTGAGTTTTTAGTTTCCTCCTAACATTTCGATCTATAAAAATCAAAGGACTTTCTTTAAGACGAAACAAAGGAAAAAGGTTTGTTTTTACATTGTATTTTCACTAAATATTAATTTTTATATTTATCAAATTATAATGGAATAGGGATTCATATCTTTTTCTTTTGTTCATCGCTTAAACCTTAAATGTTCAATCATATTCTACTTGATAATGGGTATAGATCTAAATGCATACTAACTAAAAGATTTCATGAAAAATTGTGCAAACTGTGTGACCGAAACCCGTTGCCTTAGTTTTATTTTACTTGATTTTTGTTTTGTTTTTGTGTTTAGTATGTTGTTTGGTTTGTTTGACCCTGCAGAAATTGCAATAAATTACAAGCAACAATACAAGTTCAAAGTCAAAAGGGGCCCCGCCAGTCATCACGATGATGATGATGATGATGATGATGATGTTGAATATAATGATGCGGACAATGATGATGATGGTGATGATAATGATCTTTATTCATCCTCATGCCGATCATTATGCGAATTTTGTTGTTGTTTTTCTGCTTGGCTGAGCATGCAAACAAATTAAAGACTGGGGGCGCCTCGATATGTGTATATTACGTACTATATAGAAGCAGCCAGGCTATGCGAAATTTAATTAACATTAGCCTCAGTGCTCTATCTATCTATCTATCCAACTCTCCCCACACCCCAACTCAGCCACTTTCTCTCTGTCCTGTCTCTCTTGGGGCTGCCATTGATATATTTGGGAATAGTTTATATGTATGTACATGCCCTCACCCACACATTTCCGCGTGCTTGACACAGAGCCCAGGCGCAATTGAGCGATTAGCATCGATCTGAACGTGACCCAACTAAGTGCCTAAATAGACAATTTTGTAATTTCATTTCGATTTTTAGATCACAATTTAGATTAGTTTTAATGCGTTTTGTCTACACCATTATCATTTGGATGAATCACACAAACAGAAAACAATTTGTTGTTAAAATGAATAGGAGGAAGCCAGTGAGAAATGCTATTCGATACTTAATTGCAAATATTTTCTTATGAAATAAATTAAACTTACCAGCCGCAATGCGATTCGTAAAATCTGTAAGAAAATTAAATGAAATGAAATAAATTACTATTGTATGGCAACATTTTTATTCTTTTTTATCTCTGTAAAAAACATAAAAAAATGTACATTAAAAATAAATAATTAGCGAACATAAATATTGATTTGAAATTACCGATAATTTATGATAATTTTGTCACTAACCAAAAAATAAATGAGTCTCGCTTAACATATCTGGGCCTCATGTCTATCTCTCTCTCTCTCTCTCCCTCGATCCTCTGCTCCTTTTTCAGTCGTAATACCTACACATACATACATACATGCATAACATATCTGCTGGCCAATAAATATAAAACTTATCCCCACATGCAAATAAATTATGAGCAGGCAGCCAAAATTGGTTTTGGGCAACAGACCACCCAGATACTTATAGCTGGGTTGAGGACCATATATACCATATAGCAATACCAATCGGACGGAAATTTCTGCTTGCCGCACCTGTTGCAACAAATTAAGCAATGGACTGCCAAAATGCAAGAATTTATCAAAGCAGCCAACATAAATAAAGAAAACAAAAACAAAAATAAGTTAGTAGGGGCTAACAGGGTCAATTTTTTATTTGTATCCAATCAAATCTAATTACACAGGCCGACATTTTCGAGGTCATGAAAAAGTGTTTTAAGTTCAATAGGTCTCTAATGGTAATTTGGGTCATGTACTTAGTTTTTACAGATCACGTCAGGATTTCGAAAAAAAATGCGTTGGAATTATTCAAAATGACCTCATTTGCAATATTTACTAGTTATTTTTTCTAGTATACAATATAAACAAATTATAGTTAAGACATTATTATTTTAACCTTTTAATTTATTAGGTATCATTTAAAGGCAATTTACACAAAATCAAAGAGGTGTTTTTTTGTTATCATGCATCATATAATACACTTTGGATATGATTCCAAAATGAGTAAAATTCGAACCAAAAAGTATGCTAAAGGCATTCGAAGAATTTGCATGTTGATAATTTTAAAGAAGTATAGGAATTTCATGCATCTAACAAATTGTTTATTAGTAATGTTGACGAACAAGAACTATTTTTCTTGAAAAAGAAACTCTAAAATTTGTTAAAAATGTAAAAAAACAATTTCCTACCTTTTATAGTATACTTTTGGGTGCCTATTTTCCAACCCCAGATCTCCTAATTTCACAAAATCTGAATGTGATGAACGAAAACTGAGTATGCAGTCAGTTAGAATTAGTTAGGAACACCTCTCAGGTTAACGTCACCAAAAATCTTGTTGGCCTGTGTCATTAATATTAGTTTCTGTTAATTAAAAAGAATTTGCAATGAAAATTTCTTTCTAAATATTTATATTATTTATTGCAGGTTGACATTTTCTTCTTGGTTGGCTTTTTAGAAGTTGAGTTAACAAAGTGTATTGAACAAATTATTACCTACTTACTGACGTCGATATATATTTCCTGGTGACGTCTGTTTGTTTATTTTGTTTGTGGTTAATATTGTTTATGTTTCCAATCTGTATACACATATCTCCAAATTGAAGAAAAAATTCCATTCAGCATAATTGGAATATAATTACGTGTGCTGAACTAATTTGGAAAGGGTAAAGAGAAATACCGTTAGCAGAAAATTACACCAAATTACTACCACAAAACTAGTCGATTAAACTTAATAGCCATTGGCAGCTGCTACCATTTCACTTGGAATAATACACGTTAGGCAAATTGAGTTACAAGTTGTTCTTATGGAAATCAATACAAAGAACATAGTCATTTGCGGAAAATCCTACACTGAAAATAATGTATCGTTTAAAAGTCTAACTTAGTCTTTATTAAATTAGATTTTGAGGCTCATCATTAATATTGATGGATAAATATTTTTGTATATAATATTCAATTTAAACAAATTGTTCACAGAACGTTATCACATCTTCAAAGTGTGTGATCTGTTATAAATTATAAACATTTATGCTGTATAAAAACAAATAATAAACGTACATAAACAAAAACCGGCACGTGCTGTAAAACCCATTAAAAGATATACAAAGAATGACTGGGGAGAGATGGAGAGGAATAGAAATCTACGAGGACAACAAAATGACATGCAAAACAAATAAATTGCGCTTAAATTTATGACAGACACAAATATGCATACGTAGGTATTAACTAACATATATACTAGCAAAATTCCCACTGCACATTAAATAAACAGAACAGGGCAAGTCACAAAAAGACTAACATAAAAAAAGCGTCAATGTTTAAATGAATATTTTACAATTAAGAAAATTAAGAACTAAATAATTTATTACTATAATATTTTTAAGAGTGTCAGAAGTTGTCTGCAGTCTTGATAGGGCATTTAAAATGAAAATGGGCATTTTAATTTTAAAAGATGATTTAGGTTTCCAGTTGAAACTTCTTGGACTAACCCTCGCACTATTTCAAGGCTCAACTGAAGTGTCGCAGTTGTTGTTGTTGTTGTTGATTGTAATGGGGAAATACATAGTAGAGAATCATTCAACTATTTGAATTGCACGTGGTTCACACCATGTGTGTCACATGGGTGCAAGTAACCAAAACAACACATTGCAGGAGGCTGGAGGCAGGAGGCAGCCGGCAAGAGCAATGAGCGGATGCAACTAATTGGAAACTCAAATTGACAGCCAATAAAACGGCAGGTGTAAATGGGCCATTATTAGACATATCGAAATGGGCTTGGTATGTTTTTTTTTTTTTTTGGGGTTCCATTTGCTTTAAATCGTTGATCGATTGAATTAGTAGCAAGAGTTGTGAAATCGCATTCTTCGAAAATGAGAGAAAGAGAAAGGGGTATGGGGACTGACACGCGACTGTGGCGTGTGGCCAACTTGTGAAATTCTTAAAGTTGAACAATTGAAATTATTAAAAAATATGTTTAATTTTATTGTTAGGAAATTTAACAAGTCAAAAATGATACGCTTTATGCTTTTGGGTTTAAACGTGTGTGCCAAAATTAAGCAGATGTCATAAATAACTTGAAGCGGATGCAATTACAACAGAGAAATTTTAAAATTAGTAACTGGATTACACTCGTTTTTTTTTTTTTGTTTTTGGGATTGTTTTGAGGAAAATTGTGAAATTTGTTACAATTAACCTTCAGGAATTAGTGTGAGAAAATTAACCTTAGTGACGAGTTAAGGCAATAAGAGGAGAATGCAAAACTAGCAGAAACAACAACCACAACAAATAAACAACGATAACATGCTAAATTATTATTGCATAATTTTGTTTTCTCTCCCTCTCTCTCTCTCTCGCTCGCGCTCATTGGTTTGCTCGCTCGCTGAGTGCAATTGAAAAATGTATGTAAATGCAAACAGCTGGTGGGGCCTCTGCACCCACACCAACAGAAATAACAACAACAACAACAACTGTAACTACTACAACAAATAATTCACAGTGAAATGCCTTTAGAAAGCAGAAAAATGCCGCTAATTGAAACTAGTTGAGGCGACATTACGTTGCCTCTGAAGTTCGTATCAATTAGGAAAATGCAGCAATTCAATCAATTTGGGATCCAAAAAGCCATTGCTACAACCACTACCCAGTGACCTAATATCGCTGGACGGCACTGTTGGTTAGTTGTAGCTTTTAAACACGCGCGTGTTCCAATTCCAAAAGTAGCTGCAAGTAGTGTTGTCTAGCTTGGTTCTAGGCTCCACTGGTTCACTACTTTATGCAACACAGATGAAAATGTAATCAGTTATCTAAGTCGCTAATTAAGATATTTGGGCAACAAATGATAACGATAAATATAACAAGGAACTTCTACAAGATTATGAAGTAGTTAAGTTGATTGTTTTTAGTTTTTTCTTTAGTTTTGACAATCATTGGAATATATGCTCTATATTAAAAAGTTTGAAACTTTAAGCAATTTAATAAATAATTTTCTTTGAAATAAGAAACAAAATTATAAATAAAAGTTTCCATTTTGAACAAACTTAATCTTTAACTAGTTCAGCTTTGAGCATCACTGATTTACACACGCATAACCTCACACAACTACAAGCGCATTCACTGAGTCACCAGCACTACTTCATTTACTCTCTCTCACTCTTCATCGCTCTCTTTCTTTCATACACAGATGACGACCCAGAAGCCGGTATTTGTTCATCTTTGTTTTTTTTTTCTTTTTAGAAATTTCAGCACATATTGAAATAAACCAGTTACAGTTATACACTCCATAGAATATTTAGATGTGAAAACTGACTAACCTGTTTTTGTTTTCCTTTTGTTGGCTCTTCCTCGGCGGCTTTGGCCGCAGTCGGCAAAATCGATTAAATTGGCTTAATATTGGGGTACAAAGATTGGGCCTTTGTCTTCTTTGTCGCACAATTGCACCTTGACTCTGATTTTTTGCAGATTGATTTTCCTCTAATTCGGTCTCGCTCTCTTTGCGTCTTCTTTCTTGGTAACAATACAAAGTTCAGCGTGACGATACGATTTTTGCTGGTTCTAATGTTCTAGTGGTTGTTGTTGATGTTGACACTGCGGCAAACGAACTGTTGGAAACTCGGCTTCGACCACGGCTTGCTACACTTCGACTTGTATTTATTTGTTATTATTAAATATTATTTTTACTGCAAATTTTTAATAAATTTACGGCACGAAATGTAAATCAACAATATGACCGCATCACATTGAATTTGTGTGCAGTGTGGCCAAATATCGAAGCCCCCTAAGCAGGGGCACACTGGAAAAAAGTGCTCGCAAATGATAAGAGTATCGTATATCGATACAAATATTGGCGCTCAAACTTAAATTTGTTGTGAAGGAATGAAATTTTTTATGAAGGAATAAATTAAATGAATAGCGAATTTAAATTGTATTAAAAACAATTAAATTAACATTGATTAACAAAAAAGTTAAAAATAAATAATAATGTGAAAAATATGTTAAAATTGGCATGTCGACTGATCACTTTGAGAAGTAATTGACCTCTCTCTTTTTCTCTGTCTCTCTCTCTGTCGATCTCTATTGCTCCGCTTTTTCCCTCAAGTGACATTTTTCATGTTCACTGCAAGTGCTCTGCCCGCGGGAACGTCTTTTATACATTTTTCTCTCTCACCGCTGGAGTTTCTTTTATATTGCAAAGGGGAGATATCAGGTTATATTTGTCTCCCAACCTTTTTTCACTGTCACACCTACGCCATTCTGCTGCCTATTCTCCTCAGGTCAGAAAATAAGTAACTTTTATAGTGCAAGTGCTAGTGAGAGATCACAGATCCTCCTCTTAACCCCTCCAAAGACTAGCGATTGTTTTATTTTATTACTTCTTTTAATATTTTGCCTAACATCGCTAAAAAAGATGTGAGATATTTAAAATTTGCAATACAAATTAACATTTTAAAAATTTATTCAAAGGTTAATACGAAAATCCTCGAATCATCCATCCTTTCTTTTGTTTCACTGAGAACTTACAGGATTTTATTTATGTAATCCTCAACAATTAAAAGCTCTACTTGCCCCCTCCTTTTTATAGCTTTAAGCGCTTTAACAACCGCAAGCTTGAACGCTGTAAATTACAGCAACTGTTAGCGGCTGTGTGTGTCGTTTACGAACTGTTATCACGGATGTCAAATTGAGGTCAAGGTCACCTGACTAAGCCGCCACACGCGTCAATTTGCCGGTTGAAGGCTTACCTAGGATACGGTTAAACAAAAGATTCTTGTCTTGTTTTAACTTTAAGCCAGAGATGGACATTAACATGAGCATAAAGTGGAGATGTGGTCGGATAATTGGCTACTATTCGACAGCTTCATCAGAAGGCGGACGGAAAAATCAACCAACTCCAATGACGGCCGCAAATGACCAAAATCCAATCAGTCAACGAGGACAATGAACAAAAACCAATCAACTAAGTGTCCAGCGCCAAGAATTAGCATAAGAAAGCGTCTCAGACCAGTGCGGCAGACCGTTTAGCTCCTAATGAAATTTTTGCACCCAAAGGGCGCTCGTAAAACGACCACGTCATCGGGCCCATTTTGCAAGTTGCTGTTTTAGTGGTCTTCCCTTGCCTTCCCATTCAGTCTCCATTCTGTTTTCTCTACTCCCTCTCAGCCTCTCGACACCCTCTTTAGCTCTTCAGTCTGGCAAGTTTGACTTAAGTGCAGTTTTAGCGCGACTTTACTCTGGTTTGGGTACCTACTACTAGGATACATGTATGGATACGGATGCTGATGCGGATCTCTCTCTGGTAGTAGTAGGTACTGCTTCTGTTTGCTCCCTGTAAACGTTGCGAACGTGTTAACTGCAGGTGTTTGGCATTTGAGTTACGTGCGCACGCAACAAATTGCAGGACAGATATTCGGATGCACTCACCCACACGACTAAAATGGGATGGGAAGGGGTTGGGTTGGGTTGCACTTGGTTTTCGGGTTGCGTGGTGTTGAAGTGAGAGATGTCGTGATGGGCGTTTAACTGAGGGGGGAGTACGGGTAATAAAACCCGCAAAATGGCGCTTGTAATTAAATTTCAGCATCTGGTACGCGGTTCATCAGTTGTTTATACCGGAGTTGGGCATTTTGGAAAATCTGCGTATGGCAGATATAATCCAACTCTATTTGTGTTCGAGTGTTGGAGTTTATCAATGGATGGAGGGACCGGAACGACCATTAAGCCAGTAAACAGCCCACAACTCAATCAGAACAACGAAATAACAGTGCTGCCCCCCCATTAAGATGCCACTGAAAGTGGCAACTAGAACCTAAGTAATCATTTTGTGGAATGGGAAGAGATTTAAGGAGAAAATTCTATATCTGAGTATTTAAAAATCCCATCCAATGTATACGGAATGTAACAATAGATGAACACTTTTATCAATTTAAAATTTATTAAAGAACTTTTTAGAATGCTTTGCTATGCCAAATTTAAGAACATTTTGTGTATAATCTTATAACAAATTGTCTTAAGCCTTTACTTGGTAGTTTATAATTATGATTCAATTAGCGGCATCTCTATTACCCCCAGGCAATTCTAAACCGTCCCCCAAATTGCTAAAGTGTCCACCAAGTGCCAGCGTTTGGACATTTCTGCTGACATCGTGATGGGGAGAAGGGAAGAGTATCTGGGTCTGGTACTGGCATCAACATTTTGCCATCTCTTGGGGACTCTCTTGTTGTATCACAATTAAATTTGCTGTTTCTGTGTGCTTGTGTGTGTGTGCGTGTGTGGTTCTGGTGTGGTCCATGCTTTGGGAAGTTCGACGGGTCAGCCAAGTTCTGACCCTCACTCAGAGGCTGGAATGTGGAACGTGCCGTTGCAACGGATTGGGCTCATAATGCATCGATTTCAATGGCTTTGGACCCTACTAAATGCAATCACTTTGAGTGCTTTGATATATTGGCCACTGCCGCAAATGAAGGCGTGACTGGAAATGCTGAGAAGTGGCATTCACATTACCTTACCCTACCCCAACCGAGTCCTAGGCAAGTGGAGGATACCAAAAACTTGATTCGACTTTGAATTTAATTTCACAGCTAAGAAATAACAAGGCTATGCCAAATGTCATCATCAGCATAAGGAAAATGGCAACCAAAAAGGTGTAGGAAGCTGACTGGATGTATGTATGTAGTCAACACCTGAGGTGTACTTATGGAATGGCATGGCATGGCTTGGCATTAGCATTCCTTACAGCCAACCACCAGTCGGAGATAACAAAAACATGCACAACAATTGGCTTGAGTTGGAAAATGAAAACTGCTGCTCCTGCAAGGATGAGGGTAAATTGAGCTCATGGTGTTGCTCCTGCTGTCGCTCACATGGATGGATTCAGCGATTTTATGGCAGTCAGGCATGGTACAGCAGCCAAGCCATCTCGATGGCGGGGCGTTGAAAATAAACACATTTTCAAGCTCAATGCCAGCCGAAAGGCACAACAGCAACAACAACAACAAGTCCGAGAACAAAGCCAAATACAAACAGCAAACAGAATCATGGGCGTAGTAAAAGTTCAATTAAGGCAACTTGCTAAAAATTTAATGTAAATTAAGATATTCTCTTGGGATATAAGTAGATTCTGATTCGTAAGAGTTATAGAATTGCCTATAACTTTAGGTGGATTCAAGATTGTCCCTTTTGGATAAAATTCTATTTACGCCCTTGCCAATAATACAGAAATAGAATTGGAAAAGTACCGAGTAGACTTGTGAGGACTATGAGGTAGTCCAGGGGCTGCCAACGGACATATAATGAAGTTTCGCAATCTCATTGAATGGGTGCGTGTGTGAGTGCGTCTGTGTGTAGGTGTAGGTCCTGGCCTGCATGTTACGTACGTACATACGTACGTGTGTCCCTGGCTGGGCCAGTTGAAGCTCAAGTGTGATTACATGGCCCCCATGTTGTACGTTGGCGTTGAGTGTTTGTGGCATCATATTATTGTTTTTGTGCTCGCGTGTGAAATCAAACTCAATGCAATGCATTGGCAAAAGGATTAAAAGGATACCACCAGTGGCATGACGTTGCATTTGGGTTGCGTATGCCGTCTGTTTACGGAATTGTTTTGCCTAACCTAGCTGAACTAACCATTTCGAATGCATACATACATATATCCATCTACAATTGTACAATTGTGTACACACACACACACGTATATACAGACAAACAAACATATTTACTGTTTGCCATCGACAGCTTGTAAGTGTAAACAGATACATAAAGTGCTGAAAGATTAGAACTGTCTATGAATTGAATAGAGTTGTTAGATCGACCAGAGTAACACTCTATCGGATATTGTGTGTAGCATTTGAATGAAATTGAGTAAACTTGTAAAATTTCTGATGCAGGATCTTAGTTATTATAGCATTCGAGGTTGTTTTACTTACTTGGGCAGTGCTGAGAGTATTGACCTAAAAATATGACTTTTTGGGTTTGAACTAAACACTTCAATTTTGTAAAAGTTTATTTGATATTTTGACTGATGTTCGTCTTACCCGAAAATAGAGGAATTTTAACCTGCAACCATATTGACTCATCATGGCTACTTCCGGTAGGTATTTACATAGTTCCCTAGTTCCCCAAAGGAGCAAGCCAACTTACACAAACACAGCATCAAGTGGATGTGGATGATGGCATCTGGCAAATACCACACCAGAACTTCCAAGAACTATACAGTTATTTGACTTTTAACTTTTATTGCTTTATGTAGTTTAGATAAACGTTTGTGGCATACCATAAATATGCAGCAGCAGCAGCATCAGCAGCCAGCGAGAATAACAACAACGAAAAACAGAAAATAAAAACAAAAAAAAGGGCAAAAACAATGCCAAAGGGATGCCAAGCGCACAAACACACACAGAGAAAACTTTTGAGAGTAAAAAACTTATGAAAGACAGAAATAAAGAGAACTGGGATGCTTCTGATGCCCCGCCTGATGGCCTTCGATGATAGACAATCAGCAGACAGACACCCAAATAAAAGGTTTGTGTGGGTGGGAAGTGTAAAATGTTTTCTGATTTATGTTGTAAATGTAACCAGGCGAGTTCGCCCGTATGCACTTGACTTTGCAACAAAGTATCTTTTTCAGTTTTCCTTTTCTATTTTTCACTTTACACTTCGTCATGGTAGATACAATTTGTCGGCTGTCTTGGCTTGTTTTATGATAAACACTGTTAAAAATGAAGTGTATTTTAAAGAAAAATGCCTTTAATTCTGTTTAGAGTTGTTTATAAAGAAATTTGGTTCGAGCTCTGTAATGGCTTTATCTAAGATTTTTAGTGAGAAAGGAAACCTCAGACCTGATAAGAAGTTAATTTCATTGAATAGCTAATGATTACCTACTTATCTTATCTTTTTTTCATGGCTATGACCTATTGTTATCCCAGACCTGACTAGATAATTTTCATTCAAAGACTTATAATTCTTAAAGAGTCTGAGTGTTTTTCTTCTTTGGTTTTAGTTGTTGTTTTCCTCTGTGCAGCATCAAGTTCAGCTGGTTTTCACGCTCCATATAGAAGCTAAAGTTATATATGTGTATATATTTTTTTTTGGGTAAAACTTTAAACAGCGAAAGTTTTAATTAATTTTACACACACACGCACACATTCACACATGTAGTACACTTACTTAACTTATGCATCTAATTACATTGGGCAAGGTGTAAAGAGGCATGCCGAAGCATGAAAAACTTTACTGTGGATAAATGTTTGTATGTGGAAAAAGTGGGTAATGTGTCTGTGGTGAACCATCATTATCGTGAACATCATCAACTGGCATTTGCAGCGGATATCAGTACAATGAGAATGTCGGCGACGGTGACGCGTCATCATAAAATTGCCTGACTGAAGGCAAACAGCAAACAAACAGCAGCTGCAGCCTTGAAGTATGCAACACGTTTTTGCCAGGCACTTAAAGTGCTTGCACATGTGTCTTTGTGTGTGACAATGACAAAAGGGGTGTAGAACAAAGATTAAGGGTTGAAGTTAAAAGGAAAAAGTAAACAATTTAGAATTTATAGAAATATTCATGCGGGCCTCAAATTAACAAACATCAATTACTTAAAAATTACTTAAGTAAAAGAGCCAACAAAAGAGGTCAACGAACTTACTATACTCTTTCTTGAGTTATACCTCTTCATTTAGTCTACAAACTAACTAACAAAGAACATACTTTTCTTAAAGCTTTCCATGACAACTTACTTTTAGTATGGTTTGTTCTCAATGCTTTAACTGATACTCTTAAATTACTGCAAGTATCTCGAGTGACATTTTAAACGATAGTTCAAGTTCTTTATATAGTTCATTTCTTTATTTCTCTTGATTTGCCACATATATTCGTTGTGTGGCATTGTAAAATGATTGTTACTAGACTCTTTCGATGTTTGTATTTCACATTTCGTTGCATTTGATAAGCGGATTTTCAATGAAACCAAAACCACGTGCCACGCTTCAATCGGCAAAGGCAAAACACCATTCAAACACTTCACAGACGTCGAGCAGCGGCATAGACATTGAACATCTGCGAAATTGAATGAGAAATTTCCTTTGTGCATTCTCATACATACAAATCTATTCTATATATGTATGTATATAGAAAATTCAAAGCTCGAACATAGTTTGGCTAAACAATTTTTCCACTAAAAAGATTTTGTTGTTGGTTGGTTCTTACTTTTTTTGTTTGTGCCATTTCACAAAGGATTTTTAAATGCATGAAAAGCAACTTGTTTTTCTAGTTTTCCTTTTTTTTCCAGTGGTTGGGAAAAACATACATTTCCGCATTGAGAAATTTTTCGGTCTCATTTTAAAGCATGTCAGTGAATAAATTCATTTTTTTCTTTTTTTTTTTTTTTTTAAATTAATCAAAACTTTAGTCATCAGGCATTTCTGACTGGGAATTGGCATGTACATATGTATGTATGGAGTTCCCTTGGCTTTTTACTTCATCATACAAGCATCAAATGTCAACAACAGCAGTCAACATCGTCGCATAATTTTAGAAAAAAAGTTGAATTGAGTTGAGGGCAAACACTCACAGCCAGGGGCCCATGTTTAAAGTCGGAGTTGGAAGTGTTTGTCTAACTATTTTTGTTTTTTGCTCTCCCTGCAGTCAGTCAAGTCCCTTGATATCATCCAGCTGGGTGCAAATTCACGATAATCACACAAGAGCGAAATGAATAGCATTACATGATTCATTTTCATCGGAAGAGACAAGCTTATCGTATTTTATGCGAGAATACAATTCATTTCTTTAGTTTTCTACTTGTGTTTGACCAGAGCACTTTAAAAACAAAACAAAAATTCCACAATTTCATCATCATCATTATGAATTCCCCGGACATTTGGATTTTTATGTATATTCCTAATGGACCTGTGATAAGTTTCTACTTCTTAATACCGTCTGTGATATTGCTAATATTATGTCAAATATTGTGTATCTATCATTGTGTTGGACTATACCGTCGGCGTTATAAATCTGGTGCTCAGGAACGGGCAACAAGAGAAGATTCCATCAAAAACTCTTCCATGGTTGGCATTGCAGTTTCGACCAGACAATCGCATGATGCGATGACATTAAATTGTTATTGATTCAAAGTTATATATTGAATAGTGAATGTTATGTACAAATACTCAAGTAAAATTTTAAATAGAATTTGTTATAATTTAGTGTTATGACGACTGTTTCTTTTTGTATATATAAATTAAAAACAAATTGCCAATGGAGAATTGTAGAATTGTATATAAGGTAAAAGATCTTAAAAAACAGTATGTTGGAAATTCCAACTTGGAATATATGTACATATATTATACATTCATAATATTGTCAATAAAAATTTAATTCCAGTCTTATTTATATACACAAGAAGAGATTAAGATAAAATGATTCATCAGCATCTATGTACATACATATGTATGTGTATATGTTATGTATTACTTACAGATATAGAGTTTTTATAAAACTTAACTAAGTACTATGTATATTGTACAATGTATATACATGTATATATATATATATCCTTTATAAATATCAATATTTTATAAATGAATTTTAGTTATGTATGTACTACCATTATTTATACTTTTTAACGGTTACAATGTTTATCAACTAATGGAAATTGCTTTGTCCAAGAGAAAACTACTCAAATTTGAACATTTAAAATAGATCCACCTGTTAATCTAATATTCTACCAAAGATAATTCCACATTGTCTGATTAATTTTGCTGAAAAGTCATTAGCTGTCAATATCATACATATATAATGTCATTGTTAATTTTTTTTTGCTTTGTATGTGAATCAGATTCAATAAATAGTTAAACCCATATTGTCATTAAATTTATAAATTGTTTTTATTTCAAAGCTGCCTTATCTAAAACCGATATATTGACTGAGAAAGATGTAAAGTCGGATTACTTTCCGCATGATCATCATTATGGATGTAATTTCAAAGGTAAACTAAACATTCCAAACTGCAGATATTACAATATCCGTTTCAACTTTTGAAATTTATGACAAACCTTGCATTCAAGCCGACACAAGGTCAATCTTCACAAATGACACAAAAAGGTCAATGTTTTTCCTATTCAATATTACTGCAATTGCAAACCAATTTTAGTGTTAAAGATATGGATTATCCATTGCAATAACTTCGACCGCGTCAAATTTTGTATACCCTTCAAAGTTTTTTGATGATCCAGACGGACGGGCGGACGGCCGGAAGGACATGGATATATACTCCCTGCTGGTCTTTCAAAGAGAAAAGACTTGAGATGGCAACATCTTCACACCTCAACAGGTTGATCTTTCCCAACAACATCGCTTTCTTGTTGACAAGTGTTAGCTCTTACCGTTACAGCGGCGTCGTCCACAAAAAGACCGTTGCCGTCGTTCCTGCTGCCGATAAGAAAGGCTTCACCCTTCAAAGGGCAAATATGCTCAGCGTCCTGCCCAGAACACGGTGCTTGTTGACTTCAAGGCTGGTCCCAGACGCTCCCTGAAGAAGTTGAAGAACATGTTGATTGGCTCCAAGTACCGCAAAGATCTGACACAGGCTGCTCTTCGTTGCGCCTCTGCTGTTCTGCGGTCCCAGAAGCCCGTCGCAGTCAAATCGTCCGCTTAAAGTATCAAATGCATTAATTGGGACAATGATTGTGAAGCCGTTTTCTAATCCAGAATAAAGAACTCGTCTCGTCGTGCTGATCAAGAATATATATACTTAGTATGGTCGGATATGCTCTTCTATGCGTTGCACATTTCTGACCAAAATTAATTTACCCGTTTTGCAAGGGTATAATTATATACATATTTATGTATATTAAAGCAATCATTTAATAACATTTGTCATTAAATTTATGAACCACTCAACTGAAAAATGGAATTATTTTCCATAACTGTTTACTGCGTTTCAGATAGCCATTCGATTTGTCATTAGTTTCCAGAGATATATACAACAATAACGATGTGTCTTCGCGGTATAATTTATTTCATTGTGTCTATACGTTTAATTGCAAATGTAATTGCAAAATTTCAAAAACCCCTATGAGATCATTTTTTAACACCTTATTTCAATTTAGATTTATGCAAAATTCGAGTTCACGAACATCAATTGCATTGGCTTAAACGACAAATGTATGGAATTTGAATACTGTCATCTAAAATCCATCAATCGATCTTACAAATATGCCTCAGTTAAAGCGCGATTGGATACGTTGCCACTGAACAATTTTGTTGTATGTATGTGTATTTTGTATAAATTGAATGCATTGCAACATTGGCTACATTTCAGTTAAATCTTGCTTTGCTGAAACGTTTGAATGGTTATAAACCATTTCTATATAATATAACGATTGATGCTTGCAAATTTTTATCAAATCCCAAAGTAAACCCAGTGGCAAATTATTTTTACGAGTTTGTTAAACCATATACCAATGCAAATCATACGTGTCCATACAATGTAAGTATATACAAAAATTACAATCCTTAAAGTTTCATTTTAAAAGATGTTTCATTTATCTTAATTACAGCATCATCTTATCATAGATAAGGTGCCAATTGACTTTGTTGATTATCGCTTAACCAAACTGCTTCCTTTTCCCGAGGGTAGTTATCTTGTTGAAAGTGCTTTATTTGTTAAAGGTATCAAATGTGGTATTCTAAAGGTTTACGGAACACTCTCCTAAAGAACATTATTACTTATTCCACATATAACTATAGTCACTTTTATATATAGACCAGATCAATAAAAATCCTGGCTTTATCGGTGTGTTTGTTGCACATTTTTGGAGCCCTCTTTTTTCATTTATGTGTAACCAATAACAATATGTTGATTTATAAATTATATTTAATAATTAAATAGTTATTTGTAAAACTGAAGAAAATATAAACATAAATCGGAAAACAAAGCTCAATTGTTTCTAATTTCTAAAAATTCAAATATAAATTATAGTCCAAAAGAGTTCAACATTTTGACACATATTTTTTTCAAATTAGTGAATCAAATATATCCGCAGCATCAGCATCAAATGCTATTGTTGGTATAATATATAAACATTGAAAACTAATTGTGATTGACTGCTAAATAAACAATTCAACTGGAAAGTTAACATCTATCGCTCTCTCCTCTTGACATGTAAAAATCATCATCATTATCGGCAGTTGTCGTTGACCAAGTGAACACAAACGATGTGGTCACTGTACTGTCCAATAATTTTGCTCAGTGTGATTGTAATGTGTATTTCACAGGTAACTTGTAGTAATAATTATTATATTTATCTATCAGTCAAAAATATTATCATTTTCAAGATCAATTCCAAGTTTGAGTTTACAAATATACAATGTATATCCTTGGATAAGAAATATGCTGAATTTGAATATTGTTTTTTAAAGTCAATTAATCGAACCTACAAATATGGTTCAGTGAAAGTTAATTTTCATCAAATTCCCGTGAAGCAATTTACAGTAAGTATGTGGAATGGTATTTGATTTATATCATTTATTTATGTATATAAGTTTTCAGATCAACTTGGCCATGTATAAACGACTCAATGGATATAAACCATTTTTGTATAATATCACAGTAAATGGTTGTCGATTTTTGGCAAGCATTAAATCCAATCCTGTGGCTACTTATTTTTATGATTTCATCAAGCCGTATACCAATTTGAATCACACATGTCCCTACAAGGTGAGTAAGAAACCCGACAAAAGTTCAAAAATAATCTAATTTCTAGAATTCTTTATTCAGCACGACATTCTGATAGAAAAGGTTCCAACTGATTTTATTAATAATAGATTAACTAAAGTTCTACCCTTTCCTGAAGGAGATTATCTAGTCCATAGCATATGGATAGCTGCTGGTGTACATCGTGTTGAACTCAAGGTTTACGGAACGCTCTCCTAGAGCTCTCCCAAACAAGACCAACAATAAATTTAAATTAAAAAATACTTTGTTTTCTATTAAGCCCACTCGATACCCAATTTTATACTATATAGTGAAATTTTTATACATAAAACTGCTATAACCAAATTTTAACTATCTTTGTAAATAAATAATATTTAACTTTTTTCTCTGATTACTTTTTAATATGTCTGTCATGACGAGTTTGAATATGATCATTTTAATTTATGACATCATTTTATACGATTTTGATGATTGGAAATAAAGATTTTAAAAACCAGAGCGCTGAAGCTAGCTTTGGACGATCCGAAGTTTGTATACCCTTGGAAGTTTTTTCTGTTACTGTTTCCTTATCTTTAGCTGTCAAAGTGAAAAGGGCATTCAATAATTGGCTGAATTACCGTCTTTTTATATCAAAACTATATTATATGATTATCCGAGTATGATCAAGATTGGTAGACTAAACACTTCGGACCACAATTAATATGTACATATATCTTTTTTGCTTTTATAATTACATTGACACATAGCATTTGAACAGAGATTTGTCCCTGCAGCTGATCAAAATATAAAAACCTTGAAAGCTTCTATTGTCTCTAAATTCTCTTAAAATCAACTTATATGCAAAAAAGTATTATTGTATGAAAAAGTATTTCGGATATTAGGATATTGTTTTTTCATAATAACGAAAACTAAATTTTCATTCTCATTCAAACAAAAATTATAGTTCGATTATTGAAAAAGTAAAATACAAATGTCAATTGGTTTTCCAAGCCATTTCTTTATAATTTTACTGTCGATGGTTGTAAATTCCTCGAAAGTTGGAAAACAAATAATCCTGTGGCAACGTAATTCTATGATATTATAGCAACCTTCTCCAACATGAATCATTCCTGCCCTTACAATGTGAGTTTAAATCTTATTATATGAATTTAATGAATAATATTTATATATCTAACTTTCATTACCAGCATGATCTCACGGTACAAAAGTTGACAATTGATTTTATGAATTAACGATTAACCAAAATGTTACCATTTCCGGAAGGTAATTATATGGGTGATACCACTTGGACATCGAATGGCATTTATCGTGCTAATGTTCAAATTTTCGGAACAATTTCATGAAATGTATTTTAAATAAAGGACATGTAAATAAATCTTTGATATCTCGTTGACACTTTTTCTATTTATCTATATATAGGTATATAAAAAACATGTTTTCCTTGGTCACGGCATTCCTTGTATGCAGTATGGGGGTCAACCACGTTGTAGGAAATTCATTCATTTACAAGTTACTAACGAACTAATGCCTTCTTAAAAAAACGAATTTGGGTCGTCGTACTCACAACGCAGAAAGAGTCAGAAGCAATGTTTCGTATAGGACTGAAGAAGAGCGGGAATTGGTACTGGAAGCGTACATAGCGGCTAAGGCAAAGCAGAGAATTCTTATTGGAACCAGCCGAACTGGAACTGGAAAAGGTTCCTAACCAGGCGGGGGCACAGCGAAGCGTGGCATGGTTTCTAACATATGTACATACATACTTACAGAAGTTCATTTTAATTAGTTACAGCAAATCTGTATTTTAACTAATTATAGTTTTTAAAAATTTGGAAAAAATCTTATAAATTAGTAAGCTTTATTGACCAACTAAAACCCAGTTTTGATTAACTTTACCAAATATATTTGGCTCTTTGAAATGATATTACACGTAAATAACTTTACAGCGCAAGAAACGAAGACAATTTTGTTTATGGATGGTTAAAAATAAAGGACTTAAAAAATTGCACGTGACGTTGGTTTTCGTTTAAGGTGGCTGTGCCTGTTGGTCATAAATTATCCAACCTTCTCGGGTTGACATTTCCTTTCACTGCCTGGAGAATTTAAGATGACGCGTCAACGTATTTTCATGGCTTTTACTGACAGCATGAAAGACGCTAATAAACGACATTTTATTGTTGCTTTGGCTCCTTACGTCATGGTCGTGGAAAGATGCCCTTGCCAAAGAATTCGTATGGATTACGATTAGGAGTTTAACTTGTTGTGAAATTCTATGCAAATTTTTGAATACTTTGGCAAAACGAAATTTGGCAAACTTTATTTCGTGAGACATTCTAAAAACGTTTTCGTTTTTTTTTTTTTTTTTTACAAAATACTAGTACTTACTTTTTTTTTATTACGTGCTCACCCTTCTAGACAAATTGAAACGCTAAAATAATTTACGGCTCAATGAGGAGAACCACACCTCCTTTACGCCCAACTAACAAAACTATTGGCAATGCTTTTGGTTCTGGTCCTTGGCCTGGTCGTCGTCTTTCGAGTCATGGTCCTTGTTCACTGTGCACGTTAAATGCCATACGAAAATGCTCCCAGTTGGAAAATTAGTTTAAAAATACGTTGTGTCCAGCTCCAGCTATATAGTTTGGGGGCGAAGCCATTGCCAGGCCACCACAAAAACTCACTTTAGCTCATCTTTTTGGTTCAATTTTACGGTTGCAGTGCGGAGAGCGAGCGTCAGGGTGGGCTGGGGATTGTTCGTTCTGGGTGGCATAAAAATTCACTTAGCTCAAGCTTCTTGCCCCATTCAATAAAAGTTAAAAATAAAAATGACTACAGGAGAAGGCAAAGAGAAAACTTGTGATAAAATTTGGTGTTTTACAATTTTATTATGTCACACGGCCAGTCGATGGGACGCAACCTCCTCCTTTGCCTGTCTCCTCAGCTCATTAAATATTTAATAAGAAACATTTCGTATATTTCATTGTTCCAAGTATCGTTTAAGTAATTGCAATTTAGTGGACACACGTTTTATTGTCCCGGATGGGTGGGAATAATAGGATGTAGGTGAGACTTTAAATCATTACGTATCCCTCCCCATCGTCAAACTGGTTGGGTTTTGTTTATCTGGTGACCATAAATTAACGCATTAGTCATTGTCCCTGTGTATTAGGGGAACAAGCAGGCATCGGCATTGAACTGTTTGCATTTCGACCATTGCATTTGGCCGTGCAGCTGCTGTCGCCAAAGCGAGAGTGTTAGGCCATATTCTGATTGTGGGATTTACACTGTGGTCACGGTTAACCGCAATCGAAGTCGTTGTGTACCACCCAACTATCGTCCCGCTCTCTCTGACAGTCTCTCAGCCTCTTCTTCCTGATCATTAATTGTCCTTTGGAAGTTTTTGTGAAGCTCAACATCTTGTTTGATTTAGTCCAAGCCTTCGGGAACTTTTGCCATTGCCAGTTTCGTACGAGATGTGTGTATGTGAACAAGTATCCCAAAGAAATGACTCTCTTTGTTTGCTAATGAGCCAATTTAGTTGCATTGAACGAAATTGCCTGCTATGTCTGGGGCTATATGCACTTCAAACTTGGCCAATGGCTGAGGTGTTGCTTTGAAATGTTAAGTGGATAGCAGCAGCAATCGTTGCCGAAATCCTGCATTCCCGTCACCAAAAAAGACCAAATGCATAAGATTAAAGAGTCGTAGAAGGTGATTCGGAAAGCATGGCGGGCAACTGCCACTGCAACATATGCTTCAGATTTCTTATGTATAAAATCATTCTCAATAATGAATAAAGAAACCTTAACCAATTGGTGATTGCTGTAAACTGATTGTATCTTGAATAAATTTCCTATTTCCTTTTAAGAAAAGCAAGAAATAGCTAACTTACTTAATATCATTAACTCCTTTTTACTTGTACAATAATCTTTTGTTTTAGATAAAAAAAAAGCATTGAATAAGAAAATTAAACAAGCCTTGGTCTATTTTTTAGCCTTAAGATGCATTTTTACATCAATTCATGTTTTTTTATGTATAACAGTCAACAGATATTTGCGACATGCATCCAAGGAGTGACGATTGAGATAGCATTCTTGACTGAAGTATTTGCCACACTGTGCACACTGGTGCTGCCAGCAATGATGACCCAAAGTACGTTGATGAGAGCGTAAATTTGAACTAAACAAATGATAATAGAGACCAGTTTTAATATTAAACTGACAACAAATCCATACTCACCGATCAGCAAAAGACTTTCGGCATGACTTATCTGGACAGGTGAAAGGCCTTTCACCGGTGTGCATCCGTGTGTGTGCCACCAGCATCCAGGCATAATTGAAAACCTTAGTACAATGCCTACACTTAAATGATTCACCTGGCACAGGTTTAATCCGTCGACGATCACTCTTCGGCCTCTTAACCTCTTGCTGAATTTTTGCTTGTTTTTGAGACAAATTCTCAGCTAGAGATATTATCTTTGAAATGACTATAAATTATAGTTAGGTTTGTAGGTTTACCTTGCAATAACCTTTTTCTTTCTAGCCTATTGCCACTGACGAGTACCTTGATTTTGCCTATATTTACTGTACTTCGGCCCAATGAATTTGGTTGGCTTGACTCTTCTTGACATTGACTGCCAGGCAACTCAATTTGCCACATTGTATGGCTAAATTCACAAGTAATATCCAATGGCTGATAGATGGCCATCAACTGTATTCCCTGCGTCTCTTCGATTTGTCGTCGCATGACAATGGACAGGTCATCGCTGGCTCTCCAATCGTTGATCGGCTCAGCAGTGCCATAATGGAACTTCACCTTTGAGGCAGTCTTCGGCTGAATATTGTGATATCTTGTGGATGATGAGCCTCTGCTGCTGCTATTGCTGTTATGGCTATTGCCTGTAGGACGTGGCCGTGGCATGGGTGGCAAATTGGGTATGGCTCGGCAAATAACTGACAAAATGTTGTGGATCTAGATTATCATTCAGGTAGGTTTATCTTTCTGCTCACCTTCATAACGCTTATAAAAACGTTCATGTTTGCCATTATACCTATCCGAAAAGTAACTTATAAACATGATTTGATGGTTTTTTCACTTGATTTATTGATTGATAGCCTCGCAGTGTATATATTTTCCTATTTAACAAATGTCAGGTTAATGGAAAAACTCTACTGACTTTGGCAGTTGTCAAAAGTTGACAGTAGAGTTGCCATATCTGTTAAAAAATTACTAACCTCGCTTGATCAGTGTTGTCAAAGTTAGGTACGTAAACAATCTTTTTCAACACACAAGCGTAAACAATTTTTGAAAGACTTAAACAAAATTGAGAAATAGAAAATAAAAATCAAGTATTTCGACCAGCTTTGGCTTAAATTGGCCATCAGTTGAGTAGTACCTTGTGCTGTGCTGCAAAGAATTGCTTTGTTTTGCCTTAATTAAGTAATCAATAGCCAATTTTTGAAGTGGCATTTTAAAGTTTATGCAATGCAACGGCCATCAGACCGCATAAGATGGGGATGAAGCACTTAAACCATTTTCTTGTTAAAATATTTCTGGCCAAGGGGCTAGGGTGAAAAACACTCTAGTAGCGTTCAATGTCCAACTCGAATGTGTTCGACAATAAAATTAGTTTTCCGCCTGGCCCACCCCCGCAAAGTGAGGTGAATGGCTTAGGGATAGAGTGAGACGAAATGTGCAAAGACGTTTTGCAATTCGCCTGTAATCCTGTCGCTCACCCGCCTATTTCCATCCATCTGTTTTGCTTTATGTAGGAGTCTGCTTTAAGGATTCAAATTGAGTTGT
Organism: Drosophila equinoxialis; assembly: GCA_018150345.1. Lineage (NCBI taxonomy): Eukaryota > Metazoa > Arthropoda > Insecta > Diptera > Drosophilidae > Drosophila > Drosophila equinoxialis. The sequence continues at coordinate 7,463,605 of JAECWI010000562.1, forward strand.
TTCGCCATTTTCTTGAGCATCATTTTGGCTGCCTTCAGTAAGCACTTAAGACTCTGGCTCTATTGTGGAGAATTTTCAATTGTTTTTTGGTAGTTTTCGTTTTATTTATTTGCATTTTTATTTTTCATTTTCATTTTCAGATGGTTGTTGGTTGGTCTTTTTGTTTTTTTTTTTTTTTTTTGTTCTTTACGTTTTCTCTACATGCTTTCGAGTGTGTTTTGTAATAAAAGCCGGAAGAAACATTTCATTCAACTCGCTTGGAGATGTTGTTCAACAGCTTTATTGCATTTATTTGGCATTTTATTACCCCCGGAGTTGGTTGGTAGCTGTAGCAACTCCATTTTCAGCAACGGCAACAACTTTGGCCTGTTAAATGGCTAAAAGAGCCACAAAATATTGGCCAGCAAATTACTTGGGTGATTTAAAAATGCACCGAAAGGACACACACACACACACACAGAGAGATAGACAAAACCAATTTGCTAGTTAAACATTAATTCATTTTGACAACTGCAAATTTTGCTTGTCTTATGCATCATATGATATCATATGTATGTATGTACATATCATACATTTGTATCTATAGACTGAGCAAATGACATTTTTCATATTGTGTATTTCATAAAGTTTTATTTGCCTGTATGTTGCTAACGACAAAATCGCATAAATGATTTTTTGGGTGCTAGCAAACAAAGGACAATATAAAAGAAGAATACTGCAATGCCAATGAAATAGAGCTTCATCTCTCTCTTTCTATCTCGCTCTGTCTCTCTTTGGCTTTCTTGATTTCTATCTCTTTCATCAGCTAGTACTTCAGAGTCATCTTCGTGTGTATGTGTGTGTGTGTGTGTGTGCATTTTAGTTTGTCTATGTCAGTTGGACTATTAAAAATCTATTCTGAAGTACATTGAAATTGTGTGTTTGTCAAGCTAGGAAAATATGTTCGCTTTATACATAAATGAATGCAGGAAAAAATTTATTGCATACTTTTGTGTATAAACAAAACGAGACTGTATAAAAGATTCTTGAAGCTTGTAAATAAATATGATAAAAATTATATATACATTTTTTTTCTTTCCTTCCCATCCAAGAACAATTGCTGCAAATGAGTACAAAAAGGCCATGTGAGAAAATATAATAAAGTGTCAAAGCTGAGAATTTATTATAAGGCATAACATAGTTATACCCTTTTGATAAAAATGGCTTCTTGCTATTATTATTTAATATGTTTATTTGTTTAATATATAAATAATAAGTTTTTTCAAGCCTTTGAGGCTTCATAATGCCTAGGAAAAGTTGGGAAAACTTAAAGATAAATAACACAGTGTAACGAATTATTAAAAATTCTTCCAATTTGGTTTACAATATGGTGTAAATACCCTAAAACCTTAAACCTTCATATGAAGATATAGTATCAAACAAGTAAAAAATGCTGATCGAACTTTCTTAATTGTGTAGATTTGGAAAGACCCAAACAAACAAATTAATGATAACTTAATAACGGAATCAAATTGTCGACACTATTTAAATGTGTTAAATAAGAAAGTAGACCACTTTTCCTATCGACGGAGATGATATTGAATATTGAATATAACTTAAAAACATTTATTCCGTAGAATTTTATATTCAAACTAATCAACTGCATTGAATTTATAGACTTGTTAGAGTATTTGTACAAGGATCCTTTTAAATTCTCTTTTTTAATTTACTTTTGCGTGTGGTTTAAGTACGTGACAGACACACAAATCATGAAATTAACCGCGTATTCTAAATTCGCTCTTCTCTCAGAAAATGGAAGAAAAAACTAAGCTCTCTAACGAAATGAAAACCTAATCTAACAAAGTAAGTTTGATACCTCAGAACGAAATAAATGCATGAATTTCATTCCCATTGGGCCTTAGACAAAGATTGCATTCAAATTTTGTCATCAACATATAAATGAAGCATCATGGCAAGTCATGACACACACACACACATAGACACACACAGGCCTAGTGATTTTCCATTCTGGCCAATATTGTCTTGGCCGTTTTTCTTTTGTTTGTTTGTAGGTTTTTTTTTTTTTTTTTTTTGTAAATCTCATCATTCATTCGAAATTAAAATTATTTTTGCTATCTTGAAGACATTTTTGCATGAAGAAAACCTATCAGAAATAAAGATATTTCGTTTTCTTATTTAATATGCATTCAATGCTAAAATCAAAATCATATATGTATAAAAAACATATGTGTATATATAATTTAATCAAGTTTATCAAGACTAAAAAAAAAAAAAAGAAAATATCATTATATTGCCTTCAGGCATTTGGCAATTAAATTTGCATGCCGCAAAGTATGCAGAAAAAAAGACAACGAAAAAGGTGTCAAAGCTTGTCGTGGAGAGAAATGGGGGACGAGAAGAAAGTGGAAAATTGGGAGGTTATTTACTAAAGAAAAACATACATACAATTGTTTGCAGCATTTGCGGCCAGACCACAAAATTTGACCATAACCCCTTAGAGCCCCTCCCTGCCCCCACACATCATACCCCAAAGGCAAAAGCATAAACAAACTGCGACATAGGCAAATACAACTAACTTATTTTTCTGCTTCTTGCTTTTGTTGTTGTCATCGTGTGAGTGTGTGTACATATCTGTGTAGATTTAGGAAATTTGTTAATTTGCACAAAAGTTTTGCATACAGCATTGGTCCTGACGACATGTATGTGGCATAAACAAAAAGGCAACACGAAGGTGGCAAAGAATTTTATTTGATTACGTTTAAGTACTGAAAGGTTCATACATTTATACAAAATCTCTTTTATCTCTAAGACTTAAATGTTTTTTATGTATTTAGAATATTTTTGATTTGTATATCGTTGAATATGTGGCAGAAATGTGGTTGAAAATGTTTTTTGGAATAAGATCATCATCATCAACGTCATGAACATCATCTACATACATCGTTATCATCATTATCATCATCGTCTATGTGCAAACGGTACGTGTGTCCGCAATGCATTTGTTTATTTTCTAAATTAAATTTAAGCTGCAAACAAGCAAATTTGCCATCACGTAGCTCCGTTATGGGTCTATTACTTGGCCAAAATGCAAGCCCGGTATCAGTTCTTCACCCCACCATATAGCCACTATATAGCACCATAACCAGGCGCTGAGGCGGCAAATTTGTGCAACGAAATTGCGACCATAAATAAAATGTGGCATTGCCATCATTGCCATTGGACGTAGCAAGTTGGTCCACAAAACCAACGTGCCTATCTCCCTCTCTCTCTCTCTCTTACTCTTTCGCTGAGGTTAGTCCATAAACTGAAATTTTTAGCCCCATTCCCATGTATTATGACAAATGGTTGTTGTTGCTGTACATCTTTTTTGCTTGTTGCTGCCTGTTTTAGTTCTTGTCTATTGTTATTATTGCTGGCGGATTGTACTTTTGGGTTTTGGCCCATTTGTATGCTGGCCAAAGCTTATGTTCTCTCTTCTATAACTCATTGCCGACACGTATAAAATTTATTCTGTTCAAGTTTATTTGCACGTTTTGTTTGCATTTTTGAGACCATTGAGTACAGATGCCGGCCATTTTGGCAATTGCATTTAAATTGTTTTAATCACTGGTTAATTTACACAACAGTAATTAAGTTTACATGCACGCATACAAATGACAAGTAAATAATAATTATCTTAATAATGCAAAAGATAAATAATTTAAAACAGAATCACGTAGAATCAATCAATATCGTCAGCTTGTTTTTTTAACAAGCAGAATTAAAATTGATAGAATCAAGAGGGCTCGAAATGTCAATCTGATAAATATTGATTCTCAATCGATCTCTTTGAATAACATCAAATTATAGCTTCATCTTGAACGAATTTCTACTTCCAAGGTACTAAATTCACTTACCTCAATAGTTTTAACACGTTTGAAAACAAAACCAGAAGGCCGGGCTCTCGTTTTTTTCTTCCCGTTGTTTTTCAAAAAGTCTAATGTTTGCGAAAGAACGGCCTTCAATCTTAGCATAGGATATAACGAACTTTTTGATGAAAGTCACTGTTTTCCACCGATCGTTCCTATGGGAGGTATATGATATAGTCACCCGATCTTGACCAAATTTGGCACAGTCGTTTATAGCTACAATAAACTAACGTATATTAAATTTCACGACAATAGCTTAAACAGTAACAAATTTATTGAGAAAAGTCACTGTTTGTGACTTTGACGTTTGTATGGGAGCTATATGATATAGTGGTCCGATCCGCGATATACAACCCCTGCAGTATATACAAGCCTACATGCAAAATTCCAGCTCTGTAGCTTTTACGGTCTAGGAGGAGTTCGCGTTGATCCAGACGGTCGGACAGACGGTCAGACGGACAGACGGATGGACGGACGGACATGGCTATTTGAACTCGTCTCGTCGTGCTGATCAAGAAAATATATACTTTATATGGTCGGAGATGCTTCATTCTATGCGTTGCACACTTCTGAGTCTTCAGAGTTTAATTGTTCCTCGAAAGCATGATGATGATGAAAGTAAATCTCTAACAGTTTGAACGCTTTTCTGAATTATATATGAATTTTATCGAAACGATAGTACCGTGGCATGAGTACCGTGTTATGATTTCAATTCCTAATCCTTCCTTTCTTTTATCCTTTAAATATAATTGAATTAAATAAAATGAATTATTAGACATACAAATTAACCAAAATTTCATCATAAATTAAATGTATTCAATAAAAAAGGTCAAAAATTCACCGCTCTGCCCATTCTTGGCTAAATGATATCGTGAAATAACTCCAGAACATTTCTATTCCAAGTGTGCTTTAATTTAGTCATAAATTTGTTTTTAGGAATGTTAACTTCCTGGAAAAAAAAAAAACAATTTTAATGTGTGCAATTTGTCTCTACAGCGTCGAGGGTGAGCAATAGCTGGAAAAAATCATTCTTAAGTTCGTTAAAACGGAGATATTGATAGTTTAAATTATTATACCCTTGCAGAAGTGTGCAACGCATAGAAGGAAGCCGACTATGGTCAGCACGACGAGACGAGTTCAAATAGCCATGACCGTCCGTCCGTCATCATCAGGTGACTATATCTTATAGCTCCCATAGGAACGATCAATCAAAAACAGTGACTTTTGTCAATAACTTCGTTACTTTTGATGCGATTGCTTTCAAATTTAACATTTGTTAGTTTAATATATCTGTTAATAAATATGCCGAATTTGATAAAGATCGGATGACTATATCATATAGCTCCCATAGGAACGATCGGTGGAAAACAGTGACTTTGATCAAAATCTTCGCTATTTTCTATGCTAAGATTGTAGTCGTTCCTTTGTCGGCGTTCTTTCGCAAACATTAGCCTTTTTAGATAAAACGATTTTTCCTTTGATGGCTATAGGTAAGGAAAGAGTAATCCAAAAAGTTGCAAGGGTATACAAACTTTGACGCGGTCGAAGTTAGACCCGGCCCTCTGGTTTATAAATAGTCTTTGTCCTTGAAAGTGCATGTCAATTTTGAGGTAGTAAGAATTGCTTTAAAAAATATGTCTTTTTTTTTGTTTTTGCACTTTGTATTTTTTTCTTCTATTAAGACTATTCATTAAAATTAATAGTTTCTGCATGTAAGGTTTAATAAATGATCTGCAAAGTGTATGAAAACTGACATATTTAAGTGAAATTCAGCCAAATTTTGTTTATTTGTTAGTGCGCCCAGTAAAGGCAAAACGAAATGGGTAAAAACTACCCCATCTACGGCGTAGAAAATGCAAATTTCATTCGCACTCATCACATAGACTTGGCCCAACTCATGAGTGCTATAGTATACTTTTCAGCGCTTTAGGGCATGACATGGAAAAAAATGTATGTTCTCTCACTGCGTGCGGGTGTGTGTGTATGCCTTTATTTATATGAAAATAATCACACATGCAAATTAATAATTTCATTTTCAGACCCGTGTGGCCCACTGGGCAAACTTGTGGCCAGGTTTCCGACTCCAGCTCACCGAACTCTCTCTCTTGCTCTCGCTCTATTGTTTGATATCAAATATGTATGTGTAGCCCATAAATAAAATAATAAAACAGCAAAAGCCTGATTTTTTTTTTCGTTGTTGTGTGTGTGTGTGTGTGTATGGCAAATCTGTTGCGCATTTGTTTTTGCTTATCGGGTACATATAATAATTTATGGGCTGGCATAAAAAAGCAGCATTTGCCTGGGATTAGCCTGGGCTAGGTCAACCATTCATTCTGGCCAGCCAACAAACAGAGATTTATGAATTTATCAATTTGCCACTTTAAAGCCGGTCCACAATATTTATTTGCTTTTGCTTGTATTGGAGGGCTATGTTTTTTTTTTTTTTTTTTTGTGTTTTGTTATTTTTTAATTGTGTATAGTTTTAAATTGCAATAATAACTGTTAATTTACATGCCGCAAGTGTCAATAGGCCGCTGGTCAATTGCAATTACGAGACCCAGTTCCAGGGTCAGGCCCAGTTCCAGTTCAACATTTTTTCATGTTGTTGTCCAACTCTCCTTTTGGCCATTAATAAAGTTATATATATGTATATTTATCTTTTTTTTTTGCCTTTTTTGTTGTTGATAATATTTCATTCGTTGTATTTTTCATGGCCACAAAGTACTTCATAAAATGCATTGGCATGCAAATTATGTTAAGCTTGTGAATTTATAATTTAATGAAGACACTTTGTAGCCATAATTGGCCCCTCAGTCGTTCGATATGACGGTAATAATGTTGCTGTTGTTGTTGTTATTGTTGCTTGTCGTTGTTGTTAATTAAATAAATAAATGCAATCCGGCCGATTGTGTTCATTTGTGGTGATTTTTACATTATATTTTTTCTCCGCAATTTTTAATTGAATTGCACAATATTCGGCTTTAAAGAACATAATATCTGAAGGATGCATTTTCTGCCCACTTTATGCACTCTCACATACAGCAAAGACCTGGGAATTATCATGGTCTTCCCACCTAGAGAAAGAGCGAGCGAGTGCAAGAAAAAATGCCACGAAGATGCTGGAAAATTAACTTTCGTTTGGTAGTCATTTTGGCTATATTAAAGTGTTGATGCGGGCACAAAATGCACGATTTATGAAAGAACAAAAATATCAGTTGCAGTTTTTAAATTGTTGGTACCAATTCGTTATGACCAAGAAGCAATGAAAACAAATATAACGTATTCTTTCACATTTTTTATCATAGACAGACATTTTTTTCTCTTATTCTTCCCCTATTTCTGATTTTGAGGTTTTTAGTGAGTTTTACTAAAAGAACTCCTCATGAATTCTTTAGGAATTTTCACTAGATTGGAATAGGCATTCTCTTTATATTGTTTATTGTCTCTTCTTTGTCTCCAGGGCTGCAAATAAAGTTACTTTGCTCAAATGCATAAAATTCTGTTATTAAAACTAAAACTCTAAGCAAACATTGTTTTATAGACAATTCTTAAGGTAAACTTGATATAAAAAAGTGTTTAATTTGTTGAACACAATGAATTAGACTAGTATTCATTGTAGTATTCATATTTAATGGAGCAAAGTTGCCCCATTTTACGGCCCAGATTGCCCTTTGCTTGACAAACATTCTTAATTCGGTTTAATTGCTTTATATTTGTTTTTTCCTCTTTTTTTTTAAAGAATTCTTTAATTTGCTATTCTCTTTTTAAACGTCTTTGCAGATGATACATACATATTTTAATCCTTAATTTTAACTGGAATCTTCGACGGAACTACCTTATCGAGGTATTCCTTCAATGAGGGCAAACGTATATACATATATATGTTGTTATTCCAGCAGAATAATTGATATATTGTCGAATTATCTCTTCATCTAACTGGCTATATTAACAAATTCCCAAAACTATTAAAAGACAATTACTTGATTTGTTTTTTGGGTTTCTATAGTTTTTACCGCATAAACTTGTATTTCTTGACAACTCTGTCATATTTCAGTCTTGCGTGTGTTTCAATTAACTTTTTGCCTTGGCCGAAAAAAAAGTGCCAGACGTTGAGTTAACGTTAAGTTGCGAACGGTGTTCGGTGTTTGTTGTTGGTGGTTTCTTTGGTATGATAAGCAGCTTCTTCGCTTGTTTGAACATAAAAATGCAGCGCTTAACATAAATTACTCATCGTGTCAGTTTCTTCTTTGCTATATATTTTTTTTTTGCTCTTCTTGAGTGTTTCTGTTGGTAGGAGAGAGACAGGTGCCGCAAGTTAATTGTTCGGTGTTTGCCGACTAGCTGTTCGTGCTGAAGCTTTATCAGGATTAGCATCAAACTTTGCCTGCCTGGAAAAACTATTATTTAGTTTTTTCTCTTATGATTATTTTTTTGGTGTGCTACTTATGTATGTATGTGAGAAGCAGGAAGCAGGATACTCTGTTGCACAAAGTTGCACATGAGTATAAGATGAAAACTGTAAATTATAATTGCATATTTTGCACATTTTACAATTGACGGCAACGTCAGCCTCAGCGTTGTGGTTCTTAGTTTAATGAGAAATTAAATTTTGGTACTTTTCTATGCATAGAAACAAAAAACTGCCAGACGAACGGACCAAACAAGGATAACAAAATGTTAACAAGTTTTGCATACTTGAAGATCTTTGCAAAAGAAAAGAAATTAAATGATGAAAAATATAGAAAATTTTGTCTATAATTCGTTTGGTTTATGCTTAAGAGATCAATTTGGGAACTTTTTTAATACATACAATTGCTTCTATATGTTCTCATTTTTGTCAATCTCACTTGGCCAAAGGAAAAGTTTTTAGCCACCTTGAAAACACAGAAACAGACACTGTCACACACACACACATAAAATTTTCTAAACATCTAATTGGAAAAAAGGAGTATGACACTAAGGGAAATGGAAAGAAAGCAAAAAAAAAAAAGGAGAAATGAATTGGCTATTGCCCAAGGGTCTTTTGAAATGGCTGGACTTGATAACAAGCAAACACAGCAAACTAACTGGTTGAAAATTATTTCACACTTGAAGCCATTTCCATGAAATTAGTTTTTCTTTTTGCCACCTTTATTTGTATTTCCCTAGTCGAACTTTGTTCAAACTCTTTTTTTCTAGCATTAGAACACGTTGCGACAAAATGAACTTATGCCACTTATTGTATTAGTTTCCATTAGTTTCTATTAATATTTTATGATTTTGAGCACGATGTTCAATGTTAGTGTAACTGGCCAACAATTGCGGCTTAGTGAAAGTTTTTTTCTCCAACATTTTAGAGTTTTCCCTTGAAGTAGGCAGTTTTTTCATTGTGTGGCCCAGGCCTCAGGCTAGCAGACATGCATTTGAATTTTAATTCATTCTTTTAGAAGGCATTCAAAAACGTTCACTGTGACCTCTTTATTTTTAAGGTTCACATAACACAAGGGTGAAAAATAAATATTAGCTTAAAGTGAAATGAAGTAGTTGCTACTCCAATTAAGTGGCAACTTGTAAATTGCATTTTGAATAATTAAAATTGTCATCTTTATCATTATCATCATCATCATTATTAACTGAAGTAGCTGCAAATGGCCAAAAAATTATACCAAAATTTAGGCATTTTCAAGGACACATTGTCCTTGTCCTTGCCAAAGTCTGGCTGGTTCGTTTTGCTCTTTGCGTCTGGCAAAAAACTTGGCGGATTAATGTTCCATTTGCCGCCAACTAATCCTGTAAAATTTTGTCTGCTCTCAGTGTCTAGATTCCACTTCTTTTTATTTTTTGCTTTTTTGTTGGACTCAAAAGTTTTTGCAACGGGCGAATTTGTTTGTAATTGTTAAATGCAATTGAATTTATAAGCGGTTCATAATTAAAATTAAGGCAGCCGGCTGCCGACGAAAACTTTTCCAAGTGCACAGCACTTCCTGATCCTTGTCCTGGTCTTGTGCCCGGTGCCGTTAGCCTTTGTTAAATTTTAACTTTTTGCCGGATGTGGAATATTCTTTGTGTGGCATAAGCTTCAGCTGCGGGCATTGTGAATAGTTGTAGCTGACGTTTTTTAACAAGCAATTAATGAACCATAAATGCTATCAAGTGAATCGTAAATGGGTTTGAAGGACCTTGCCAAAACATGACCAGGTTAAAGTGTAATAATATAGATACGAATAAGATGTTTGGTAGACACATACCGACTAAGCTCTCAGGACACTTTTTGACAACAGAATTTTTCGACTTCTTTGTGGGTATGGTTCATTTTTCGAGGATCACAAATTCTTTTCTGTTACTTCAATTGTTTTAGCTCTAAAAATTAATTAAAGCTTGAACATCTTACCTTGGAAAATTTTACTTTGCTTGCAGGCGGCACATAAAATTAAATAATTTATATATATATGTTCTTGTATTAGGGCAAATTCAAATTCTTGTCTTGGCATTTTTCACTCCAAGGATAATGCTGCTTATCTGCTGGCTAAGCATGATGGAGAAGCTTCAAAAACTAGAACCCGGAACAACAAACAACAATTCCCATAAAGAGACACAAACCATTTGGCATTTTCATCAAGAAGAAAAACATACATACACACAAATTCATCACACACACACACACATGCATATCCATCGACAAGCGACTCATTTGCTTGTCGCCAGCTGTAATGGAAATGCAAGGAAGAATATCGTAGAAATATCGTAGCTGCCTTTGGAGCTGTAAAGTGAAACCTCTCTGCAACTTGGGTTAGTGAGTTAGATTTTGCTAACTCTAATGCCAAGTTTGTTGAATTGTTTCTTCCACTGATGATGAGAATGATGAAAAGCTAAAAAGCGGAACAACAGCAATGTCTTTTGGGCCCATTTGTAAGCAAAAACATTTCAGCCAAATTAGTTTCTGCAGTTTTGGGAATTGGAAAATTCACTAATGCATGTTGCTTGCCAGATGAAAACTTGGCTAAATTTACTGCTAAATGTTCGTCTGTCGTCCTGTGGCCATGTATATACAGATATGCAATTTAAAATTGTTATTAAAATAACATTTAATTAAGATTAAAATTTATGGAAATGAAAAAGACTACAACGAAAGAACAGAAAAAATAAAACGGATAACCACAAACGAAAAAAAGAGCATAGACCAAGGAGAGTAGAGGAGATTTAAATGCATTTTGTTGCAATTTTATTTGTTAGTTTTTTTTTTTTTTTTTGATTTTTGTTTTTTGTAAACTTTACGCAATCGTGTTGAGTCGTCGTCACGCTTACGAAGCCCGCTCACGAGGATGGCACGAGCAACATTGTATGTGCTTTACGGGGCCGAAAGGACTACAGAGGTTATGTGGAGGGGACGATGGGGTAAGGGGAGGATGTGGGGTCCTCCAAGTGGCCGACGAATGAAAATGTCGAACAGTACCCACGCCGACAGTTTACCCCACTCGGCTCCCTTTGCGCGAATGTTTGTATGTAGGCGATATGGTTGAACGTCGTTGGTTGGTTGGAGCCTATGTAAATGGCGTACGCACTTCGTCTCTGTGTATGTGTGTCTGTGTGTGTATGTAGGTGACATGTACTAGCAACAAGAATCAATGGCATGGCATGACATGGCCCGGCAATGGCCAAAAGGTAGCGGAGTAAATGGCAAAATCTGTAGGGAGCCCCTTCGTATAGGGGAAATTTACGGCGAACATGTTGCAAGAGGAGGAGTTTAACAATTCGATTTGTACTGAGCGCTTCAGCCTCATTTTAAACTTGTGCATATTTCAAATAAATCTTTTAACTATTAAGCTTAACAACAATTTAAATTAAAAATTTAATAGTATTATTCTTTTTTGTACAATCCACAAAATATAGTATTAAATATGTATTTTAGATATATTTTAAATGTAGGAACTACGAGGCAAATATATCTTCAAGCAAAAGTGTTCATTTTATAATTATAAAACTTTAGGCACGTAATGCAAATAGAGATTTTATTTATTACAAATTCATAACAAATTGATTATGCTTTAAAAAACTCTCAATAAATATGTGTGGAAATTGAACGAGTATCCGTCTATTTTAAATTTAACAACAAGACTATTTGGAGAACAATATAAAAATCTTTGACAGAAAAAAAGTTAAAATATATTTCACATTATTTAAAAGTTATGACTTTATTTAAAGTCAGTTATTAAAATTATAGTTTATTTCAAATATTTACATAGATTAAGCAAAGTTAAGCAAGGTTTTTGCAACGACTTCTAATTATTTAGTAATTTCATATAATATTTATTCTAATATCAATCTATCAATATTACCAAATTGTAATAAATCCTTTATGCTAGGCGTAGATTAAATAGATTTGCAAATTTTCCATTCTCGTTTATATTTTTTTTTAACACATTATTATATATTATTTTTATGAACAGGCATTTTGATTCGTTCGGCCCCAAAAAAGTATGCTATAGTTTTCATTTCTATGCCTAGCAATTAAAACGAGCGTGGGAATATTTCGCCATTTTCATTCGTTAGTTTAGGAACCGAATGCTGATCTAATACACACACAAGTACACATACAAATACATAAAAACCTCCCGAATTTTTGGTAGGTGGAGCACCGACTTATGTAACGGTTCTTTTTTTGTTGTACACAAACTTTTTTGTCGTTTTTTGTTGTTCTTGTTTTTGTTTTGCAACATTTTTTGTTTTTCCTGAATCCTTGTATTTTTTTTGGTCCTGTTGTTGTTGTACTCCTGGGCGGGGTAATGTAAGAGCAGGATGGCTACATGCAACATGTTCGATTGAAAGGTGGCACGCACTTTTCTGGCATAGTGCAGGGCGCCAAAAAAAGTTAACTGTGGCCGAGTTTGTTCTGTAAACAGCGCAAGTGGTGACAGAATCGTTTACAGTAGTCGAGAGAGAGAGAGAGAGAGAGAAAGGGTATGTTGGAGAGCGAGCAAGGACCTAACGACAGAGAGAGAGAGAGTCAAAATGCCGGTCCACGTGACATTGTTGCATTTCCTGTTTATTTCGTGAGTTCTGTGTGTGTGGGGGGGTTTGTATGTGTGCGTTCATGTGATAAGCCTGCAACGAAGCTATTAATCAAAACAGAATCAAAAAATTGATATGTCTTTGTGTGCGTGTGAGAGAAACACGTGCCATTTGGTTAACAGTTGATGGCTAACAGCACTATGTTAACATCAGGCCGTTGGCAACAAGCAACCGAAATGATGATAGAAAATTTTCCATTACGATTGCCACATTGCCAGAGTGTTTAGATTACTTAGATTCTAATTATAGATACAGCTTAAGCATCAGCTTAGCTCGGCAGGATGTGATTTGACGATATTTCGACAATGCTGGACAATGCATGTTATACAATTAATCTTCTTTAAATTGGCAATTTGCATTATATTGCTTTTTAATTTATAATCAATTCATTGGCAATTGGCATTAACTGGTATTTGCCCAGGGGGGCAATTTGCATTTGAATTTCATTAAGCTGTGATTTTCATATAAATGATTTTCCCTTGGGTATCATATTGTCTCGCTCCCAGTCGTTCTCTTGCTCTTGAATTTAATGCATTTTCTTTGGTCTCCAATGTATATATTTCTCTAACTTGAGCTTGTTTGCTTAACACTTGGCACGCACACCATACACACTCACACATGCAGTTTTTTATATAAATGTGTGCGTATGTGTGTTTATATGTATATAAAAATGTCCTTGTACTTTGGGTTTTTTTTTTTTTACATAATAAACGAACCGGAAATAACATTGCAGCTGACGCGAACAGAACACTGTTAACGGTCAAGTGATAAGAGCCGGCATAGATGAACAGCTGTTTTTTGCTTAACAGTGAGAGAGCTCTGCTTCCGCCTCTGTCGCAGTCGCTGCCAATGCTTCAGTGCTGTCAGTGTAAGCTGCAACTGTAAAGTATTTTGCATGTAGCCAATGTTAACTGGGGCTATGGGACTATGGGAAAGGAGGCGGCGGTGGTGATGCAGATGCAGATGGACGAGACGACACGAGCCGAGACTGACTCTGAACCATTGCAGAATGTGGGACGAAGTTCTGGTCTCCGTCGGGTCGTGCTGTGTGGGTTGCAACACGAGTGACTGTGCGACCATGTCCTGCGCCTTGCAACTACAACTATGACTACAGCTACATAACCCTTCGCCTTTCGACCGACTTCGTGTGCTTGTTCATTATACACATGCCACATACCTACCTTCTACCTACATATAGATGCTTATATATACAAAAACCTATGTGTTGTATGTTGCTGCTGCTTCTGTCGCTGCTGCTGCTGCTCTTGTGGGCGCTGCGCTTTCTTGTCCTGGTGGTAGCGTCATTGCAACAATCGCAGTTTGCACATTTACCAGCAGTCAGTTGTACGCGGCTGCTCCTTCAGTAAGGACGCACTGCAGTCCCCTTCAGACAGTGAGTCCAAGCCAGCCCACCCGACAGTTATTTAATTTACACAGTCAGTCAGTCAGTCAGTCAGCAGCCAACTATTAAAGAACTTGTGCTGTGCAGTGCAACAAAAACAAAAATCACATAAAACAAGACTTTTAGAAGAACACATTCTTAATTAAGCAAGAAGAAGAATCACAGCAAACGAAACAAATGCACTTGGCTCAGCCCAGCTCAGCTGACATTTTAGCCGGCAAGATAAAGTTGGCGTTCTGTAAACTTTACAGCAGACATTACATAAATGCTAAGATTCTGCTAAGAAGGGCCCAAAGAGCCCTTGAGACATTGATAATTGAATACAAATCGTTTTAATTTGCCCACGGTGCTATATATCCAATTGGCTTACATACATAAATGTCTAAAGAAAAAATTTTGAAATTTCTTCAAGTGTTTCGCGTTTGTGAGTGAATAGAAAACATTTCGTATCCTAAGTTACAAACACTTTTTGTTCAATATATATTTTTTTTTTATTTTTTCTGCTCATATGCTGGTGCTTTGTGAACAATATTAAGATACTTATCAAGAAACGGCAAAACTAATTCATATTAACTTGTTGTTGCGGTGCATTCTCCTGCCTGTGCAGCGCTCGAGAGTTCATTTTGATTAAAGTCAACAAGTTGCCGCAACGTTACACAGTGCAATAAAAGCAAAACCAGGTGAGCTCCATTAAAACAAAAAAACAACAAGAGAAACAATGCGTTATTTTGTTTTTATTATTTTTGTAATATAGCACAACTTTTCCATATTAGTTTCAATGGGTTTTAATTCAAATGTGATACACAATGAGAAAAAATTTTCTTGAAAATCATAAAAAAATTTTCAAAATACCACAAGTCTTTAAGAAAGTTATTAAAATACGAGAATGATACTAGAATTTATATTTATTTAGTTATTTTAAATTATGTTTTTAAATAACAAACAGTTGAAATTAATCTTTAGTTAAAATAATAACTTTTAAAACATATAAATTCAATAAACCACTTTTATTTTCGGTTTCTATTAACGACTAATGAATATTATTATTATTTCAAATAGATTACTTTTTAAAGATATATATGGGCAATAGTAAGAATAATTAAATAATTAAAGAATTATAATTCTTTATTAAATTTATCTGTCGTTTAAATTGGTTAGAAATATAATTCGCATCTTGGCGCTTATATGAAATTACACAAGGACAAAGAAAAATAGGTGAAACTTAATAAGATTGAAAAGACAATAATTTAAATACTTATTAATATTCAAGGATAAAGATAATAAATGTATATTATATATTTCATTACATTTTTCAAATTGTATAGTTGTAAAAATCTGAATCGACAAATAGAACATTAAAAACATAAAAACAATGATATATTCAGACTAAAAGCTTTAACAGTTTGAATAGTTATAGATAATTTTTAACTTTCTTAAGTGAAGATATTTATTTAAGGTTTTAAAAACATTGAATATTTTTTTTTCAAAACACAAAAAGATAAAGAAAAGTATTACAGAAAAAGAAGATTGAAACGATAATGATATAATCAATTTAATTAATATTCAAGGATAAAATTTGACAAAGAATTTTTTTAATAAACATAATAAGCAATAAAAATATTTAGCTCTTAAAGTTAATACAGTAAGATCTAAAATCAAGCTAAAATATAATGCTAATAATATTGCTTTTAAAATTTTAAGAGTTAACTTAGAATATAGCATTTGTATCGGAATAATTTGGAGAAATACTAGAGAATTTATCAAGATTTTTAGATACAAAATTGCAATTTTTACATTATTTCTATCAACAAGCATTTTAATTCGTTTGGTCCCAAAAAAGTATGCTACATATACTTTCCATTTCCATGCTTAGCAATTAAATCGACCAAGTAAATAATTTGCAATTCGACCAAATTGAGCTATATTAACGTTCTTTATTGCCATTTCTACTGGGTGTTCAAAATTCGCTAAGGCAAAGTTTATATTTTTTTTACGAATTTATTTTAAGTTATTTACAATTTTGCTTTACAAAAGATATCCAGCCTGCTACACACAAACACCTAAAAAGGTAAAATAAATGGCTCAATTGCTCTCTGGGGTATAGTTTGTATTTGTGTACCATTTAAAATCAATATTGCCTTGCAGCGATTCTTACAACAGCAAAATTTCAAGGGTTAAAATGCAAATATGGAAAGCAAACTAAATGAATATATTTAGTAATGTCTCAATTTGAGTTTACTTTTTAAAAGAAAATATCGGGGATGGAAAAATGAAAAGCTGTGCATGTAATTGCAATTAGTTTTATCGTAACTCACAGTTAAATAATCAAAACATTTTTACAAGCTCTTCTCCTACTCTTTTTAATGCAAAACTTTTTAATCCGACGCCTTGGTTTGTTTACACGAATTGCAACACCCCAGAAAGAATAACAGCAACAACCGAACTGAACTGAACTGAACTGAATGGAGCATAACTGCACAGAGTTGCACAGAGGACGAAGGACCAGAACAAGGACAATAAAAAAAAAATTTGCATATTTACACAAGACAATTTACACACTACACAGAGTTGAGCCTCCCCAACGGCTGAGGCTTGAGTTTTCAGCCTGCAAGCCAAGCAGACTGGCAGATAGACAGACAGTCAGTCTGTCAGTCAGTCAGCCAGCCTATCTATATGTGTGGCCTGACGTGGTGAGTAAGTGGGTAAGGTTTCGGGCTCATAATACCCTTCAAAAAAAAGGAAGCATAATTTTTATGTTCAGCAGTTTTATTTTAGGAAGAGGGAAACAATTTGATGGACTTTATGAGTGTGTAAATTAATTTTAAATATATAATTTGATTTGCCATTTCATATTAAACATATTTTAATACAGTTTAGTCAAATAATATGGAAATATTATGTTCATAACTTATGAGTATTTAATATAAAATTGCCAGTGTATGAAAAAGTTCGGTGTCGAGGAGCATAGAAATTTTTCACTGTTTTTGTAAATTGTGTGTAAACCAAACTGCTGCTGTTGCTGTTTGTGGGGAAAGCGTTACAAAAGTCCAACAAGTTAGCAGACGATGGGTGAGACAAGGGTTAACAAGGACACAAGGACACAAGTGAAAGAGTGATGAGATGGAGCTGATGACAATAGCTGCGGTTGCCGGCTCGAATTGGGCATATACCAAGAGGAAAGATATAGGAATGGTGTTCATGCACTGACTAACTGTCAGGGAGTGTCATAAAATACGGAAGTAATTCGATTTCGTTGGCATGTTGATGACGTGACGCCCTGTGACACTGTTTGTATCCACAGTCTTGTAACAGCCAGTCAAATGAGCAAGACCCCCCAATGAAAGAACAACAACAACAACAACGAAATACCAAATGAAGAAAACACACATTAAAAACAACTTAATATACAACATATATCCCCCTCCATTCGCTTACACAACCTCTTCAGCAAGCTCTGTTTCTAATTCAATGTATTTCTGCTCTGTCGCTATATTTCCGGTAAAATCAGTGTAATTTAATAACTTATTTACGACAAGAATATTAAACAAACATAACATAACCAATAGTCGCATAGATGGCAACACATTGTACAAATTATACAACCATAACTAACTACATTTATTTGACCAAAGGGTCGTGGTTCGGCTTGTGCGGGGGTCGGGATTTTAGGTGTGAATTTTACAAATTTCATTTTCATGTACTAGCATTACTCGGTTTTATGTTTTTACATTTAATTGTCGTTCCATTTGTCATTAACAGATTGTTTATGTGTCTATTGCGTGTGTGTGTGTGTTTAAGTGGGCATAAGTGAGTTACGTTGGTGTAATTTGTGGAGTGCACATTAGATAAACAGCTCTAACAAATTAAATAAAATGCACTGACTGGCCAAATATTTTAATTATAATTAACGACATTTAGACCAAGTGGAAAGAGGAAATACAAACATTTAGTTAACAAATTGGTAACAATATAAACACAAAAATTTACACTGGGCTCTAAAAATTATGATTTTCTTTAATCGTTAAGAACAATGAAATCTTTATAAGTAGTCTATTTGGCATCTAATCGATATATCTCTCCCAAAATACACAATTTTAAAACTTTAACTTTCCAAGTTTCAACAAATTTGACAGTTGTTCCACACAGCACAAAAAGGTCCGACTAGAGTGCAATTTTTAAAGTATTGTTTAAAAATTTTATAACAAGTATCTAATGCACATTTACTTATTCATTATTAGGAACTTCATATATCATAACTCAATTAATACACCACAAAATGCATTATAATGTTCGATGTGTTCTTTACATTTAAGGACATTTTTGTATATTTTTTTGTTTTTTACTTTTATTCACAATTATCAAGCCAACCACAAATGGCCTAATGAATTTCCATGCAACTCCAACAAATGCAATTTTACAATAAAAAAAACCTTCTATGCCGACAGCAAAAGGCTAGAAAGGACGAAACATTGCAGCTGCCAATTAAGCAAGACAAGAAATGTCTTCATAATTGCTTCAATTTAAAAATGCATGAAAAGTATTTGCCGAAATACTCAAAAATGCTCAAAGTAATAAAATGTTTTAGACAGACAGGAGAAGGATAAATGTACTAGTCAAATAGAGAGATGGAGAAAGAGAGAGAGAATGGGAGCTAAAATTGTAAATTGCTTAAAATGCTTGAACTTGGCTACAATTTCGATTACCTAATGTCCATAAGGACTTTTATTAGGCCTGTGGTTATGCAACATGGACATTTTTCTACATCAATATTTAATTTCATTACAAGCCAAAAAAGCCAAAAGAGCATCAACAATGGCAAAATGCATTTCCGAGGGACATTCATTTAGTAATGCTAAATCAAAAAGAATTCCGTTTTATTTCAAATCTATTTGGGTTTCTTTTACGGAGTTATAATAATCATCAAATGGACTAATACGGATTTAATCAAGATGACATCATTTAGATTATTTTGTAATAGATATTCTATTAAAGGAAAGATTTGATCTGAAGTGGTTTAGCTTCTTGATTAATCTTAAGTTTTATTTCCCATTAACCTTTACATATTCAAGTAATGTTCTACTATTAAGTAAAAAAGGTTACACGGCCAGAAAAGACAAGGACATCATTAGAAGAACGATTAAAAATATTGCCATTGGTTTTTTTTTCTTTCAAAATTTATGTTACTTATGAAATGACCCACGTAAGTTTTTAAGACATCTTTCACATGTAAAATGTCAATGTCTCTCAAACGCATAAGTAATATTGTGGCATTTTATAAATTATAGAAAAACCTCAAAGACTATTAGGGTGACTGATTGTGGCCTGAGCCATGGCCATGGTCGATTATGTGAAGTTTCCCCAAAAACCTGTAAATAACATTCTCCTCTTAAACTGTGTATGTGGACTGTGTGTGTTTTTGCTCCATTTACACCTAGACTGTTTAAAATCCAGCTTTATCCAATTTAAACCTTTTTTAAGCTCTAGGCCCGAGCTGAACGTTGTCGTTGTTGTTGTATGCTTGTCGTCCATGTGGCTTGGCTTTAAATTGCAGGATTCAGTCGAGTTGCTGCTCCACATGCTTGCATTTTATGTTTCGCTTTAAGATTGTTCCAGCCAACTGGCTAAAGCTGACTGGTGGCTCTCGTCCTTGTTAGCTGTGGGTCTGTGAGTGTGTGGTCGTTTGTCCTTTTTGGTGCCTGTTTAAAATGATAACGTTGAAAACGCAACCCGTTCACACAAGACAAATGTGCTCTATTGAGGCGTGAAAATATTCCACTATAAACATACACACACACACACATATTCTCAACACCTCCAGTGTGTCTGTGTGTGTGTACCTTAGCTAGAAGCCAGAATTCTTGCTTAAATTGTGTGTGTAATTTGCCGTGTCAAAGTGTGGGCGTTTTGCTTATTTATGGCCTTGGCCGCACAAAACTTCCACTTATATATGCATATTGGGGGGAAATGTCCGTCGCTTACTAAAGTGACACTGATTCCGTTATTACATTTGACAATTGCTCGAGTGGCCAGTGAACTTAACGTCAGCAGCTTCCCCAGACAGCTTACAATGCGCCAGGCGCCAGCTTAAAAACGCATTTTACAAGTAACAAAAATGCGGATTACGATGTGAAAAACAAAAGGTCACAGAGAGAGCAAAAAAAAAGAAGTGCATATTGAAAGACTTCGTAATGCCCTATAGAAATGGCCCAAAAATTTCACCGTGGCCAAGGGCCAAAGCATTTTTTTTTTTTTCTCTTCAATGCTTTAAAATAATCTGCAAAACATAAAATTTATACCATAGTAAAGCAAGCCACAAGACAATGAAGTTCTTTTCTCTCAAAATTTATGGGACTTACATTTACAATTGAACTTGCAGCAGCTAAATACAACTAGCCATTAAAGATATATATATTTTCACCGATATACTCTCTCTCTTTGTCAGACATCATTTAGACAAGGTCTTAAGAGCTTTATTGAGAAATCGGTGTAAATGTTGATTTCTCATTTTTGATAAATGAAATATCCTTTCGTTAGCCATTGTAATCTTAATTGAGGTTGACATTGTTAAACAAATGACCACCAGGCGAACCAAAAAAACTAAAGGAAAATAAATTTGCATTGTTTGTGATTTAATAGAATACTAAATGGGTTTTTACAACATTTGAAGTCTTAGTATCTACATAAATTGTATTTACAATATCTGACATACAAACTTACATATTTGGTAATAAAAATACATTGAAAACTGAAACTTAAAAGTATTTGCACATTTAAGTCGATTGTAAAATTTCTGTAGTCAATATTTAGTAGCTTTGTATTTCGAAGAGTCCTTTTTGTTATGCGACTTAGTCTATAGTCTAAATTACAAATTTTATGGGTAATTTTTAATCCATGTTTAAGCGATTAATTAAAAGTTTTCATTATCAAAAATCTAATCATCTTTTTGTATGTTTTTGAAGTGGCCCAAGGTTTTCTATTGATATTATATAATTGACAAGTTTTTCTAAAAAAACTTGTTATAATGATCAGAGTTTAATTCCTTAAAGACTTAAGCCTCTTAGTACACTTATTAACGAATTGTATTTCTCTATTGCTAAATTCAAAAATGTATTCAAGTTTTAAAGAATCAAGAAATATATCTTGACAAAAACCTATGTAGATGAGTCAATTAATCTAAATTGCCTTTCTTGAATAGTAAGGAATCACACATATTTTTTTTTACAACATTCGAAGAAGTTCGTCTGGCATCAAAGGGTAAAAAGTTGTACCAAGTATTTACAATTCAAAAGTTTATTGGCTGGGAAGAATGATAATCCAAAAAATAATAAAGAAAACTAGATTAGCGGTTTGCAAGATATGCCCAAATAGTTCCATGAATCTGTAAAAGATAAGTTTTGCCTCTGCAAGAATATTTTCTAACAAATTTCAACTATATATCAAAATCCAACAATATATCAAAATCCAACAATAAATCCATGTAAATAGATTCTGGCATTTTGTTAAAAGCCCGTTTGGTTGTGTACAATTTATAGTTATTTTTAGTTTATCCTTTTGAGTAAATTAGAGGTTTGTATATATATAAATTTATTTCAAGTTTCTAACCCATAAATAAAATGATGACAAATATTAATTACCCATTTTAATGTGAAGAACTTTATTTCGATTTATTTTTTGTAATATTTTAAAATAAATGAAATTTGCATTTAGATATCGTATTTGCTTAACAATGAACTATGAATATTGTAAATACTCTATGTAAATAGGGTAAGTGGCATGAAAATTGGCAAACTATGCAGACATAGTAACACCACCCACTCCCATTTTTAAAGTTTCCTGCCAACCGGAGAAGAAAAATAGTGAAAAAAAAAGGGAAAAACTATATATAGAAAACTCGGAAAAACTCGGCAGTAAATGGCAGCCAGTAAGTAAATGCAAAATGTGCTGTGTTGCAACAACAGCAGCAGCAGCAACAGACACAGACAGTGAAACAGAAACGAGAACGGCGACCCAATTTCAGCCAAAAGTAAAATCGCAGCTTTCATTAACCGCAATGCCAGACGATGTCGCCGTTACCGTAGTTGCCATCGTCGCCATTGAATCAGGATGATGGAGAATTGGGGGCGAATGGAAGGGACTGGTAGGGATGTTGGGACTGGTTGGAAAGATGGCAAATACACAAAACTGTCGCGACTGTCAGCGCGCTGGGTCTGTTGAAATTGCAACAAGAACAATAAGAGGAGCAGCAGTAGCAGCAGCTACAACATGACTAGTTGCAACAACTGGGTAACGTTGCCTGATTGCTGGGTAGATGTCAATACCCAGACTCCGCCAATTGGCTCATTTACGGTGTTGCATCATTTTTGGTTTGAGTTTTTGGGAATGGGCCCGGAAGCTTCCTTTCGTGTAGTTGGGGTTTTGTTTGCCAGAATTTATTTATATAGCATAGCCTGATGATTTGTTGTTCTTCATGCTGCTCGTTGTAAAAGTTTCTAGTAATGGAGCCAGCAAGGCGGTAAGAACGATGCAACGAAATAGAGACAAAGAGAAATCCAAAAACAGAAACAGAAAACAGAGACTGAGCTCACCTTTGTCGAGTTAAGTTTTTGACTAGAACTTTGATGAAACGCCCCCAGGAGGGCCAGTTGAAACTTTTGTGCCAACACGGAAATTAAATGCCATCGATGGCTGGATGGCTAGCTTTGCCAAATTGGCTCAAGGAATGGAATACAAAAAAAAAAAAAAAAAACAAACACAAGAAAGCATATCCTACGGTCAAGTGTTTGTCATTTGCAATTAAATTTTTCCCATTGGCCAAAAACATCTTTTTCGCTGTGCCCAAGCGACGATGTCTTTTCAATTAACAAGACTCAAAAGATCAAAAGAGCACAGATACTCATAATTTCTCTCATGTATACGAAAAATTTGGTAGCGCCTAAAAGCAGGTTGCATTTTTTATCAGAGAAAATTTAATGCAATTATCCTTTGTACAAGAGATCCATAGCAATGTATTTGTGAGCAAACATTTATAAATAGCAAAAGGCAAAAATGTTAGCTTTTTACTTTTAATATGACCAATAGAGACCATCGAAGACCGGCAACGATTAAAGGAGTTGGGAGGTTGGTCCTCTTACTCCAACTGTCCTTAGTCGCATATCCTATTTATCGTGTGCGTTTGCTTGTGTAATCGTGCCTAGAAGCCACTGCCGGCGGCATATGCTAATATGCCCCGGACTATTACTAGCTGCTTTGTACACTATAAAAATACTTCCTAGATATGAGCTCCTTTCAAATCCTACTTTCAATTTGTTTGCTAAACGTTTCTCTCAGTGTAATTTGGTTCTGCACGACAAGCAGCTACCTAAATATGTATTCCAAATGCGATTTGCATATAACGTTTTGTGGAACAGGCTAGCCATGACTGTTGGCCATGCCATGCTTTGGTATGCCTTTTAGCCAAAGTCCTGTTACGTTGGATATCTAGTTGCTTTTCGTTTGCCGGTGTTTTTTCTTCTTTTTTTTTGATTTTCCTTTTGTAGAAGAGGCAATCGGAGGCATGGGCACTTTGAGCTGCACAACTGGTGCACAAGTCAGGTATTTAAGGGGTTCACTAACTACACACACACACACCACACAAATACACCTGCAATTACCTATGAAGTTGGCTTTGTTTGTCGGATCAGACTCACGGATATGTGTAAGTTTTGATAGACAGTGAAAAGACAAATGCTTAACCAGCCTGTTGACTGTATCCATTGGCTGACAGTAAGTGCAAAATGAGAGAGAGAGAGAATGGGAAGGATAGATTAATTTACATGAAAATTAGTTGGAATATATGACCATTTTGATTGGCCCATGTCATTAAAATGCTAAAATCTTACAGCATATATGTATGTACATATGCATATACAATTATTTTAGATCAGAAAATTTATGCATATTTTACTGGCTCAATGCCCAAGCAATGTGCAACATCCACCGAAAACCAAAACCGACCAACGGATAGGCAATCAAAATAACTTTCAATTCATTTGCTAAACATTGATGGCAATCAAATAGGAATCGATACTTGCCAAATTGCCCGCTTTATGATGAGCGAAAGTAGCCAATGGAATAAATGAATGAACGAATGAATGACTGATGCAATGACGAACCCAGTGAATGCCAGACACACGAACGTTTGTCGTAAAAGTCAGCAAAAGTATGCCCAACTCTTAAAGGCATTGCCGAAATTGGGTTCTTTCTCCTTTCCTTTTTTTTTTATTTTTCTCTCTACGTTGCTTTACCCCAGGCAGCACGATAAATCCCAACCGAAAGTAGCTTGCTTGTATTCAAGTATGTGTGTGTGTGTATGTGCCACAAGTTGAGGGGCATGGAGTTGGCAGAGAGAAGGCCAAAAAGATTGTGTAAAATATGCACGGCTTTGGGGACTCGAGCAAACCAAAGCAACCCGAGCAGCCAAGCCACTTGAAGCTGACACAATGTCACAAAGCGCATTATGATGATCAAACATGATGATTATAGCCAAAACGGAGACAGTGATGCCAATTGCCTTTCATAACCCAGACAAAAAGGTCTTTATAATAATGCCATAATTTTGTAAGGCAGTCAATGGCCAAATCGAGATTTTACCGTTTCAGAATTGGGCTAAAGTGAATCATAATGTTTCACTTAACTAGCTAACCCTAACCCTATGGAATATTATCTTTGGAATTGAAGAACTTATTATACCAATCTTCAGATGAGGAACGATAATGAACAAGTTCAAGATTCATTGTATGATATGGCCCAATGTTTTTGAATACAATATAATTTATATGAGTCGACTCAAAACCTCAAATAAAAATGCTGAAGTTCTTCAAAAAAACTTTGAGTACAAGACCAATAAAGTTTGATTCGGTGAAAACGAGCCTTAGGTTTCAGTAGCAGATTTGGCAGTAAGTTTTATTGGTATTTCGTAATACACACACACAAATACACAAGCAAACACACAGACACACACTTATTCAAAGCACAGAGGGCAAAAAGGAATTCGATTTTCAGCTATTTTCTATGCCAAAAACGAAGTTCTGGCCACTGGAAACAACCTACTTACTGCACTGTATGTGCCCATAAACACGTGATAAAAGCTTTACTTGCAATTTTAACTTTAGAGTCGAGTGTAAAAGGGATTATGGGCAAGGAGGCCAGGATGCAGTAAGCAACAACTGCACAACAGGGAGAAAGAGAAAAAGAACAAAAACAAAAAAAAAAAGGGAGTTTATAGTAGTGTTGTTGCTACTGTCTGTCTGAATGTCTGTGTGTGCCTCCTGTCTATTTGTTTCCTTCGGTTTTGGGGGCGTCGATGCGGCGCCAAGGGTAACCCATCTTTTACTGGCGGGCGTAAGTTACGTGCCAAACCCGTCTCCCGCTCCTTTGGCGTCGCCTCCACCGCAGACACTACTAACATTCAGTGAGTCAGTCAGATAGTCAGTTAGTTCGTCATATACAACAGATTGTCTGTTTGTCTCCGTTTCGTTTTTTTTTTTTTTTTTGCGTCTTGTACGTCTCCGTCTACATTTGTCTATTGTGGCATCCTATGTACTTACGAGCTTCGTTGGATCTGTGGGCCATGAGCTGTTTAGCCGTTTGCCCATGTGTGTGTGTGTGTGTGTGTGGGTCATTTCGACTTGAATTTCAGATTGAATTTGGCTGAGCGAAACATTCGCAATAATTTTTTTCTTTTTTCTTTAGGAATGTTGCTGTGTAAACATTAAAGAAATTTATTTCGACTTTGCCGTTTACCAAGATCTTAAAACATTTTACAATCAAACTAAAAGCAATAATTTTATGCCTTTGGAGGCCTTCAAGATACATCTTAGGCAAAAGGCATTTAAAACGAGCCAATACAATGCAAATTGGCCAAAAATGTAAACATATTTGTCGTAATATCGTAACTGTATTTGACATTAATTACTAAAGTACACTCATTAAAGATAAGATGAAAATGAGCTTTAGCTAGTTTCTTTTCAAGCCTTATATACCCTTTTGGATGGTGGCGCTTACAGGGTACAGGGCAGAACTTAAAAGTTGCCACCCGCAAGTAATTGCCCTCCATGCCAGTTCATTTCAATTCCACTCGGATTTTTCTTTTCGTTCTTTTTTTCTTTTGGCACAAATTCAAGTCAGATTACATAAATATTTATGTGGCATATTCACTTAACAAGCCAGCAACGTTCCTCCACACACACACACACACACACACATAGATATATAGGCAACGCTTGATTGCATTGTTCGCTATCGCCTTTGCGTATGCAATACATTTTTTTCTCTCGCAAAATACAGTAAACAAAACGACTTGCTCAAACGGCGTGGTACCCCATAAATAATCCCGATTATTGTTGTTGTTGCTGCTGCACTTTTGCCATATTGAAATTCAACTATTGCTCATCATATCAAATGCACCCTAGAGCCCATGTTCATCTCCTAGTGCCTCATTGAAAGCACTTGGCAATTTATTTAATTTGATGTTTGCTCTTGCAAGTGCTGCGAATTGCAAAAAAAAAAATAATATATATATATATCTGCTGCTGGTGCTGCTGCTACACATTCACGCATACGCATTCATCCATCCATCCATACATCCATCCATTGATTTGAATATGTCAGCAATTTGTGTAGTTTTGTGCTCCAATGGGCTAAACCCAAAAAGTCCATCTCCAGTTTGCCAGTTGCCACAGCATTCACAGTATCTAACATTGAAGCATCCATCCAGCCAGCAACTTAATGCAATGTAAACTAAACCCAGCCAAACCAAACAATTTAAAATCATGGCATGTATTTGGCTTCAATTCAATTTAAACTGAAATGAGCGCGTGGCCAGCATGTGTTGGAGTTGCTGATGGTGGTCAGACGGGAAAAAACAAGTCTTCAATGTGGGTGCAATGGCACAGTGGTAGATTGAAACAAGACATTATGTAGTCTTCATATATACATTATTTTGATCCATACATACATATCTTCAGTTCAGATAAAGTCAAAGCTATTCAAAGTTATTTTCAAATATGCAAGAATTTTCTAAGAAGAAATGTTAAAAGTTGTCCACATCATTAAATAAATACTTTACAAAGCCAAAGGACTTAAATCTGAACTATATACTCTACTAAACTGATATACACTTTTAAAGGAATGATTTATATCAGTATTATTAGCTGATATAGCAATTTTGTTATATGTCTAATAAGATTCTTAGGCCATTTGCTTCAGCTGTCGAATGGCTTGCAATTTGCACACTGTGCTGTGCTGTGCTGTGCTGAAACGCAGTTTTTAACATAGCTCTGTTAGGTAACAGTCAATTTTGCATTTTTCCAAGATTGTAAGTCGTAAATTTTTGGTCTGTTAGTTATGCATTTTTAATGCGGGCAAAGGATGTTGTTGCAGCTCGCGCGGGGTTAGTGGCAAAAACTTTTGCCATTACAATGCTACCAGTTCCTGTTGTTGCATTTATTGACTCTTGCATCCAACTGTGTCACATAATTTATGATTCCTTGCGACAATCTGTTATTCATAGAAAAAATACAGTGTCAAATTTTCGTTTTTTGTCACTTGGCTAGCTGAAATCAAGTTAACCATTCAAAATGTATACACGTGAGATGAAAGTTTCTGGTGTCTCGAAACAATTCGCATTTTACTCAGGCCAATTAAAAGTTTAAAACAAAAAAGCACTACACAAAAATTGAAATAAACTTGCCAAAAAATACAAATAAAAAACACAAATTAGAAATATAGTTCGCATTTGGATGTTACCCGCACGAACGCCTTGTTAGCGTCAAGTTTATGGCAACTACCGAGTAGTATTTGCCATGGCAATTTAATGAGAAAATGTAGGACAGTGTTTTTTTTTTTTCCTATACACTATTCACTGCCAACTCAGTCGTCTGCCTCAAGACTGAAGCACTACTCAAATAGTCTGAGTGCCGGCATTGCCAGCTGCAGGGCTACAATATGCAGGACCGATTCTCTATTCTCCCATTGACTGTGGAAAGCCGCCTTAAAGCCGTATCGTTGTCGTCATCAAATAAGTTTTTGTTTTTCCAACTGAATCAGTATAAAGAATATTTTATGTATACATTTTGAAGTAACTTTGTTTATAACAATAACAAATTGGTGTCGAAATTAATTATGACACCTGAGTGGCGAATTCGACGCGATGTTCATCCGTTTACAGCTATGCAACTTGCGTTGTATAAAATGTGTTGCATATTTTAGGGCGTCCGTGTGCCAGACGCCGGTAAATAACTTTCGGCTTGTTTCTGTTTACGATTCTGTGTTTGTGTGTGGCAAAGGGTGTGGTTGTAGGTGTGTGTCTATGTATATATGGGTACGTATTTACCATGGTAACTTTTATAGGCTTTAAAGCCCCACAGGTCGCCAACACGATGAAAGTCAAGTGCAAAATATAAAAAAAAATACGAAAAGGGCACCACAATGCCAGGAACAATAAAGGTGCGGCTGGCGCCACCTCTGCAGCATCCTTGCATCCGCTTTACTTGCAATAAACTTTCGTCCTGTGGCCTTTGGACATCTTTATAACTCCTACTGAACAGTATGGTCAACCGCCACCAGTACGATGCCGCTTAGTGGCCACTTTAAATGCCTTTTGCATTTCAGGTGCAGCTTCAAACTTCTTGCAATAGAAATCTTTAAAAGCATACAATAAAAAATTGTCGATATGCATTCTATGTATAAACCCGCAATTTTGAAATGAAATCTTTGAAAATTTTGAACCCGCAAACGGAATTGCTGTCAACAATTTATTGCCCAATTCATTTAGCCTTCATTCAATTGTTTTTTCTCCTCCCCCCACCACCATGTATACTGTAATACATGTGTACATACTGTACCGATTCCGAAATCTATTAACTTTCGTTTTGGCCCTTTTTTTGTATTCTGTGCTAGTTTCTATCAACAATTTTATGGCTTAAAAGTTGTGCTGTAAAATTGGAATTGACTTGGCCTGGCTAAAACACATGCGGAAAATTTTTCGATGCATGTATTGTGGCAGTTATATACGCATATATTTGATATTGTCACATGTGTAAATAGTATGCCATACCAATTGGAAGCTAATAAATACAACAAAAATTTGGACAAAAAAGATTTTAACAAGATTTTTACAAACAAAACAAAATTAAACCAATTAAATTTTGGTTTAGTGAAATTGGTATTGCATTTATTACATGTTTTATAAAATTTTGATTTGATTTCTCTGCAAACTCGATGGTATCATATGCACTTTCAGATTTAGATTGAATACCACTTATTTTTCTAACCAAAATATTGTAGATTAGTTAAAGAAAAATCCAAAAATTAAAGCCATTGACTTTAAATATTTCAGAACTCAGCTTGAATTTAATAATTTTTAGGGTAAACTTTAAGCCAGATCTATGTCTTCTTAACACTTGTTAATGATTGCAAATGTTCACAGACATTTGATAGGGATCTAGGAGGTCTCTAAGGTCATCAGCCCACTGGCATGGCGACCCACATGGAACCCACTTGGCGATAACAGCCTGCAAATGAGGTGACTTCAAAGGCGGCGTACGCCAGAGTTTCCCTTGCAAACACATTAACCGCAAAGTTCACTTTTTTGTTGCTTAATTCACTGGGTAAAATTTAAGAATTTAAAAATGTCGACAAACTTTAAAAAGTCTATCTATGTATATGGATGTATGTGTAATTTTCTCATCATCCTTTTTGCTTCTGTCTGGATATATGTATAGAGTTGAAAACATTTTCAATTTGGCTGAATCTGAACACCCAAACCAGACAGTTAGTTAAGAGCGTGAACTAATTAGTGTATTAGCATTTAGCCAAATAGTACAGAAAAACGACGGAAACACAAATAAAAATAAAATGCCAAAAAAAAAGGAACCAAATAAAATGATGCCAACTTTCACTCTAGCCGCAGCAGCATTTGCAGAACGATGTAGGTTAGGCAAAGTTTTTAGCCCAACTAAAACGTTGCGACTAAATGAAAAGATGCTACCGATGCTGGCTGGTGGCTGTTATGGCTGTAATGCTGCTTGACACACATCTGAGTAGTATGTAAGTAAGTAAGCGAGTGACTACGTGATAAAATTTTTGAGGTAATGCGGTTTATGGATATCAGCATCTGCTGCTCATTAAAATTATGGTTTTATACGTACAAGTTGATATAAGTAGTCTAAGAGATTGCTCAATTATGAATGTGTCAGTATTAACGCATTTTATCGATTTGCCATGCATAGATTGATGATTGATTAAAATTGGCTTAAGTAACCATAATGTGTGTTCAAGCTAACCACGCGCCGCAATTAAGCGGGAATGCAATTAGTAAAAGGATTTCTGCAATTGAAATGAAAATTAAAATACCAAAAACCCATGCCATGACCAGATTGGACAGACTACCTACCAGCCGCAAGGACAAGTTGATTTTCATGTAAAACAAATATCACTTAATGTGCCTGTACTGCCCTGTGGCAGGCTAATGGCAAAACAAAAAGCACGTACTACATACAAGCACACATACACACATATACACACTGGTCAGGCATCCAGCTGCTGCTGTTGATGCTGCTTCTGCTCCTGTCCCTGCTCCTTTTGCTGTTGCTGTGGTCCTTCTTGTCTAGAAACATGGCACGTGTGCGTGTGGAAGTCGTAAAAAAGTGTGCATCAGGTTGCAACGAATGGCTGAGGAGGTGGAGCTGTTTGGCATTAATAGCAACTGTCGACAAACAACAACAACAACATGAACAAGGCATGGAAACGATGTGGGCACACAGTTGAGGCACAACCCATCTGGTGGTCTTAGCCTGGATGCCTTACACCGGTCACTTGAACTTTGGTGCTAGTTCTTCTATTTTTTATTCTATTCTATTTGAAGTTTCAAAATCTATTTCAATTATTAAGACAATTGGTAGTTGGTCATGACATCTTACTTATATATAGATATCTCAAATCATTAAATGCAATTCAGCTGACAGTTGTTGTGTAAATTGCTTTTGAACCACTATGGCCAGAATGACCATGACACTTAATTTTAATAAACAAAATACTCGGCGCATGGTTTTCCCTTTTCTGGAGCCCAATATAAGTACATATGTATCTATGTATGTAAGCTCTTACAGAATTGAGCTTAGCTCATATGGAATGGTAACCATTTTGTAAATGAGTCTGTCTGAAAGGAATTCCTGAGATGGATATGACTATATATATATATTTACATACCTATGTTTATATATGTGTAGAGATATAGAATTTTCCACAGTTGTTGTTGTTGCTGCTCCAGCAGAGTTGTAATGAGCCGCACGAGAAATGCAAAAAACTTTTCGGCATAAACAGGAATCCTAGAATCTAGAAACGAGAGTAGCAGCTTTGTGGAGTTGTAGCTTCTGGGTTTCCCAAGAGATCGATGTCTAACCATAACTCCACTGGCGGAGTAGCAGCCGCAATTTCAGGGACGGTATATGAACATGTGTATTCAAGTGTGTGTGTGTGAAGGTGTTGTCGAGTTGAAGTCGAGTTTGTTTTCCACTTGGCACTATCCTTAACCCGTACTCGTACTCGAAACCAACGCACGGGTCGCACGTGCGCTTGTCATTTTACTTTTAAAACTTTTGCGTTTTGCTGTCATTGCAGTTGGTTTTGGGCTGGTGTTGTTGTTCTCTTCTCATTCTCGTTCTTGTTTCGCCTGCTTTTCAATTTTATTGTGGAAAAAACAACAATAACAACATGAACTGTAAAAGGCGTCGGAGTGCTACGTGATTTACACCTTGCAAACGGACTGTGCATCATTTTATGATGCCTCCATTCTGCACTTACCCATGCCCTTAACCAAGGGAGATTTAGTTCCGATGCGTTCTCTTGCTCTCTCTCTCTGTTTCTTTCTCGTTCTGCTGATGTTGCTGCTTAAGTTACCATTTCAAGTTTATAAGGTGCTTTGGCATGGTTTTGTTTTTCCTTTTCATCTTTCATTTTTCTTTTCTTTTTTTTACTATTTTTTGTGGCTTGTTTGTTTATAGTTTTGCTATTGCTGCTTCTCCAGCCCCAACTCTATCCATTCGATTTTACGTGTGCTCTGATGGCCAGGCCCAAAGCCACAGCTGACAGCCACAGCTCTGGTCACGGGACATTGCATTTGAAAAATATCGTATCGGGCTAGCTGCATCCGTCTATCTGTCCCACTGTCCGTCCGTTCGTCCGTCACTTTGTGTGTGTCCTTCGCCCGCCGGCCATGTCAAAGTCAAAGCCACGCGCCACCATTGTCATTACACGCGCGGACGCTTACACGATTGAAGTTTGGGGATCTGTGGAGAACTCGTGGCGCTCGGTGGCTTGACGCTCTCTACGGTAAGGTTGCATTGCATTTTAATGAAGATATACGTCGCAGAGGAAAGCAGTAAGTGAGAAACAGAGAGATAGAGAGAGAGACCGAGCACTGAGCTTTGCCTAGTTGCCTGTCTGGTTGATGGTGGTTTAGTTGGAAAATTTACTCGCCGCTTTTCACAGCTTTTTGCTGCCTACCACCCAGCCTGTTCTCTCACTTTGCCAGTCAGTCAGATGGTCAATCAGGTACGGGTAAATCCATGCACATAGATAGACATTCGTGCCCTTGCAAATATTAGCTTTTAAACATAATTATTCGCAATTTGAAAAGAGAAGGTCTTATAAGAAATAATTGAGAACTGGATAGGCCTTAATTATTCGATTTAACCTTGAATTAGAGCAAAGAGAATCTCAGACTAAGCGAAAGGGCAGTTGCTGATAGTTTATTAATTTATTTTGAAAGCTGCGATCGGAGGGTCTACAATTTTTAAAGTTTTTTATCATATGTACCCTTTCAGGGATTTCCATTGAGAGTTTTGTCAACTAACTTCTAAAAGACAATACCTTTTAAATGAAGCCACCTACTAGACTGACTGTTTTTGATATACTACGAATAAATTAACTAACAGCTATGAATGTTGTGTTAGACTTTCCACTAACAAGGGGAACTTCAGGTATGCGAATCACCGATTTGGATGAATTTTGGATATGTTATAGAATACCCCGTCATTTGAAGCTGTGTGAAATATTTCGACGCACTATTCTATATTTTCCTATAAATCGCGTTTAAAGCTATAGCTTGGGTGACTTATACGTAAAACGCCAAAGCGATTTCAAGCAGCTCGGTGGTGTAATGGGTAGAGGTCCTGGCTAAAGTTGACGGAACCCTGGTTCAACCCCCGCCCGAAACTAGTTGGTTTTGGATTTTAATTTTTTTGGCTTTTTAATAGTTATTTTTTTAAATACATAGCAATATATGTTTTGTGATGATTTGTCATCGGAAAGATTTTTTGTACATTTGTTAAAGCTTGTACTCTTGAGGTAGTACTACCTATAAGCACAATATTACGAACTGTATTTTTCCGCCAGGTTAAAAATATGATAATGAAGAAAATCTAGAAATTTTATCAAAAGAAGACCACTTGTCCACTTGTCATCCCTGATATTGAAGGGAATGCTCAAGCATACATGGTTCGCTTCAAAGTTGATGATGAGATGAGATGAGAGAGTAGTTTTCCAAACTTTTTATTTGGTTTTATTCTTTTAACTTGATTTAAAGTTGGTATATTTTTGGACAAAAGCATCATTTTGGCATGTTCATGGTTTTGAAAAATGTACATATGTACTTAAAGTTTTTATGGTGTATATCACAACAAAAATGTGAAGAAACTAGTTAATTAGTGTATTTTATTTATATTATTTTATTTATTACAATTATGTTTTTGTAAAGGCATAAAAAATTAATTCAATCAAAAATCATCAAATGCCATATTTTGCTATTTAAAAAATAATTATTAAAAGGCAAAAATTAATATCCAAAACTAACTAGTTTCGGGCGGGGTTGAACCAGGGTTCCGTCAACTTTAGCCAGGACCTCTACCCATTACACCACCCAGCTGCTTGAAATCGCTTTGGCGTTTTACGTATAAGTCACCAAAGCTATAGCTTTAAACGCGATTTATAGGGAAAATATAGAATAGTGCGTCGAAATATTTCACCAGCTTCAAATGACGGGGTATTCTATAACATATCCAAAATTCATCCAAATCGGTGATTCGCATACCTGAAGTTCCCCTTGTAAGTAGAAAGAACCTCCTACGTCTCACATATCAAATATTTCGGCATGCCTTTATAATTTTGAAAACTAAAGCCATAAATTATGAAAAGATGATGAATGAAATGTATTAAGTTTATTTTTCAACCATCTTAAGGTTGGTCAAACCTTGCGTCTAAAACAAATAAATAAGGTACTGACCACGAAACTATTAACTAAATATGACCGTAAGGCATATTTGATTTAACTCTGTTTACTCTAGTATAACATAAAATACGTTTAGGAGGAATATATTTTACCTACATTTCTGCTCTTTGATTTGTGGAGTTCCCTTTCAACATTAGGTAACAAATGAATGATTTTGATCAATCAAAGGGCTATTGGACTACATATTCTGATAATCGTTTGAACTTTGAAGTTTGTGTAAGGAACTTTTTATACAATATACTATAGCTATATGGATGTATTTTTTTTTTTTGTGCCACTACCACTACAAATGCTGGTCACATGCATAATACATGCTGAAGCACTCACAGTCGCTACAGTCTCCAAAAGAGAAAAATGGCAGAAACTTTAATACATTTCTTTGTCTGTCTTCCATTTTGTTTGCTTTGATGTCGGGCCCAAGTTCTTGCGGCTTTTGGCCGTTTCTCTTTTTGCCTTTTGTCTTTGTCTTTACACCAACTTTTCGCATTAATTCTGTTAATAATTTTTAATGTTCGACATGGCAGTGTGCAAAGTGCGACGTACGTATGCAAAGTTCACCAACTATTTGCACACATGGTAATTAAAAATTTAATTGCCCTGTCAATATGTGCCGACGCCAAGTTATTTTACTTTTTATTTTTAACTACGTAGTAAAAAAAAAAAAAAAATTAAAAACTTTGCGTTAAAGAATAAGCCATAATGCTGTCAGAATGCATTTGCATTACAAATTACTCATTTAACTACGTGACATTGTCGTGAATTCATCCTTAATAAGAGATCCTGCCCTTTTAGTAGCTCTCAATGGCCTCTGGGTCTGGTCTTGTCCATTGCGAATTATGTGTTAACATGAATTTCTGCATATCCATGCAGCCATTTTTATGTGCCACTAAACCGACAATGCGTTTTAGTCTGCTAGCCCGGCGTGCTGGCATCTTGAACATTTTTCACCTAAAGATATACGAGCACATTCCATTTAAATGCAAAATAGCCAACAAGCATACATATTTTTCTATACTTGTTCAACATTATGTACATATTAGAGTGGTCCCAAAAAAAAAAAATTCGGTTTTATTGAATCTTGTTTTGGCCTGGCCAAGTTTTCCAAATAGTTCAGTTCTTAACCTCATCTCGAAAATTGTACTGTGTATGTGGAAAGTGGAAAAAATATTGTAGCAAATCAAATGAAATACATTTAATTTTTTTGAACTTAGAGTTTTGGCTTTTATTTGTTGCGGAAAAACAACAAAAGAAAAGGGTTATTCACGCCACTTCAAACGGTCACAGCTTTAAATATTTTTCGCTTTTTTATTCGACTTCTGTCAAATATTTTTTATTTAAAGTAGGTTTCTTACTTCTTTCTTCTTACATTAATATTTAAGCTTAGAATAATAAGATTATCGATAATTTTTTAGTAATTTTCAAGGACGACATTTACCAAAATTTTCCGCTCTGAATATTTAATATTTTTGGTAAAGACAAAAAAGTAAATTAGAAATATCGATGATTCCATGTCCAGACTAGCTCCCAGGCTACGTCCATGACATTGACAAAATAAAAAGAGATCCATAGATGATGAACTTAGAAACAAAAGCTAAATGGTAACAGAATTTAATAGGTGATTACATTCTAAAGAAAAAGGCC
Source organism: Drosophila equinoxialis (assembly GCA_018150345.1). Taxonomy (NCBI): domain Eukaryota; kingdom Metazoa; phylum Arthropoda; class Insecta; order Diptera; family Drosophilidae; genus Drosophila; species Drosophila equinoxialis. Next base: position 7,499,930 of record JAECWI010000562.1, read on the forward strand.
TATAAAACTTACTCAGAGCATAATACTTAACTTGGCTTATAATTAATTTTTATATATGAACATTATTGTAGATGTTATATATACCTATAAAAAGGAAGTAATACATAATGAAAAACGGCAAGCTCTTGGCTTAATTTTTGTTTCGTTGTCTGATTTAACTTCAAATACAAAAGTATAGATAATTCCAATTTTATTTCATTTTAAAGTCCTTTTTAACAGACAAACTCACGAGAATGGACACATTTTTCTTCCGTTATGTTTGCTTAATTGAAATATAGAAGATTTCAATCTTTGTCATTATGATATTGATCATTCGTTATGAGTGTGTTTATTTTAGCCTGCACATAGTGCGTATACGTAATATGAGTTTACTTCAAGACTTGTTACACAATTTTTTGTAGAAGAAGAACAATATGATAATCGAATCAGATGAAACTTTATCTAACTTTATATTGATTGTGATTCATTAAAAATGTTTTTAAACATAGCCCTTTTTATTGGTTATTTAAGAATACAGTCCCTACAATATATATATTTCAGAAGGAAAAGAAAATAACATTCAAGTCTTTAATGGTTTGAAATTATTGTGACAACAAGGCATTGATTTTCAATTGCAACAGTTGTTGCTACATGTAATCCACTTTTAACCCGTTTCGACAGCTGGAACCATCCATGGCGCCGGCAACAACTGCATAAGCATATTAAATAAACTGCTGGTCCATAGTTCTGTTGTAAGTTTTGTAAGTAAACATTTTGTCACTTGCATATAAATTAGGCACGCAAAATTTGTCCATATTAAATGAGCTAAGCGAACTGAAGTGTAGAAATTACATTTGCTTTGACTGAACCAGAGAGAAATGGAATGAAACTTTCCTTCCTGGTCACTTGGCACACATATGCCACAAGATTTTCCGCCCAAACTCTTGGCCAATAATGTTGGAGCTAAAAAGCAAAGAATCTTTACAAATTGGCAATGGGAAAAGTTTGCTTTTTGCATTTCCATCGATAAAAGTTGAATTTAGTTCGTTCTATGCTTAATTTAAAAGTAAAGTAATGACAAAGCTGTTACTTTTTCTTTCTGTATTCGTCGGACCGGCTGACGCCATTTGATTGCATCATTTGTGAACAGATGGCAAGTGCCAGTCCAATATCTGACTACTTTAATTTTCAAAGATGACATGTATACAAATTTATTCAACTCTATATACCAAGTATAAAGCATATTTCTATGAGACTCTTTATAATACCTTAATTCAAACAAAATAGCATATATAGAAAACTTATAAAATTATGAAAGAGTACCATAAATTTTAACGTTGCCCCGTGGAACACCATAAGCTGTCCATAAGGTATCGAACAAATAGTCTCCCTCAGGAAATGGTAGCAGTTTGGTTAATTTATAGTCAATTACATTTATGGGGACTTTCTCTACTATAATATCATGCTGAAAACGAAAATCCATAAATAAGGGTAAGAAAACAATTTTTGATAGTTCATTAACTTACATTAAAAGGACACTTATGGTTCACATTAGCGTATGGTGATATAAAACCAAAGAAATATTTCATCACTGGATTTGCAGCGTTGACGTTCCTCAGAAATTTACATCCATCGACAGTAACATTATACAAAAATGGTTTGTAGCCATTAAAACGTTTAAAAAGTGACAAATTGGCCTGAAATTTGAATAAGTATGCATGTATAGAGTTTCAAGGACACTTTTTCATGGTTCCTACCGAAAAATTGGTAACTGGAAGCTCATACAAATTTACTCGAACTGTGAAGTATTTGTAACTTCGGTTTACAAATTTCAAGTAGCAAGATTCAAAACCACAAAACGCCTTGTCAAGACTTTCGCATATGATATTTGTAAACTCAAATTTAGATTCAGCCTTTGCAAATATAACAAAGAGCACGGTAAACCGAAAAACAAATTTTAAATTTAAACACATCTTGGTGTATCTATGGATCGGTAGTAACTAATGACATTCTCCGAAGGTGCAAAACAGATTGGAGGGAACGCTTTACAGCTAATTGGTAATTTTAAGTGCTTTGATTTACTGATAACAGAGACTACTTAGTAGGTAATTTAAAAAAGCGATTCATCTTTGTTTTAAACAAAACGTATCAGTAAATCGATAATTTTAAAACGAATGACACCATAACATCCCACAATGGAAATATATTTAAGTACATATTTAGACATAACTTATTTTAAATAGTAATTATTAGCAACAATTTGCAATGCCCCATGGAACACCATAAGCAATCAAAAAAATAATCACTCTCAATAAATTAATCTAAAAGTGAACTGTGTGAAATTGACACATCATATACCCAGTTGGTATACTACATCGAAATTCATTTAGTAACAAAATAAAAGAAGTGGAAAACATTCAGGAACCGCACATATTTCTTTTGCACATTATAGAGAAATAAATTTGCATTGCTCTACAAAAAACTTGTGACAAGTCTAAGTCCCACTTCTGACAATGTCAATTCTAAATACACATTACCCAGAAGAAGGCTATAGACTAAGAAGCTGGCTGGAGGGCTTCGGCGGAGAGTGCGGCGTACGGGAACAATAGAAGAAATGCAAGATTCGTACGTTTAGGCAGATACTTAATATTAGTTTATTATTCTAATGAGACTTAACAATATAAAGACGTTTACAAAGCGATGCCTTTGGATTCGATGGCCGTTTCTTACGACCGATTGTAGGAGCTTATTCGTACGCACCTTTTCTCGTCAACGTTTTGTTACCAACTACTTCTAATTATCGATAGGACCAGGGGTGGGGCATGACGTCGCTCACCCAGGGCTGAATCGGTATATTTATAAACTGTCTGTTGACACTTGTTTTATTTTTTCGAGAATATTGTTTATATATGTACTTTATTAACTTTCTCTTTCAAGGGGAAAAAAAGTTAGGAAAACGGAATAATCATCAAAAGCGGCAGTTCTTAGCTACATTTCTTCCAAGTTCTGATCAATAGTCGTTTAGCTGATGAATTGGATAAAATACAGTTGAGTTGGAATAACTATACTAAAAGCTGCTTTAAGACATTAATATATATTTATGTTTAAAAATGGTCAAATACATTGCTTAAAACGTCAACATTTACGAAAGAGTTCCATACAATTTAACATCAGCAAACTGGAACCCAAAAGTTGTAGCTGTCACGTAAATCATATACTCTCCGGCAGGAAACGGAAGGAGTTGTGTCATTCGATAGTCGACAAAACTTGTAGGGACTTTATCAACTATAAAATCATGCTGTAAAGAAAATGTAAGAAATTTAAAAAAAGAAAACAGAGTTTTAGACAGCCTCAAAGTTGGTACACCCTTGCAACTTTTTTGGTAACCCTTTCCTAATCTCTAGCCATCAAAGTGGAAAAACTTTTTAGCTAAAAAGGCTAATGTTTGCGAGAGAATGGCCTTCAGTCTTAGCATAGGAAATAACGGTTATTGAACAAAGTCACTGTATTCGACCGATCGTTCCTATGGGAGCTATATGATATAGTCACCCGATCTTTATCAAATCTGGCATTGTCGCATATCGGTGTAAAAACTAGTATTAAATTTCACGACAGTAGCTTAGAAAATAACGAAGTTATTTAGAGAAGTCGCTGTTCGAGACTTTACCGTTTATATGGAAGCTACGTGATATAGTGGTCCGATCTGGCTGAATCCGAGATATACAAACTGTGCAGTATATGCAAGTCTACATGCAAAATTTGTAGCTCCAACGGTCTAGGAGGATTTTGCGTTGAACCAGACGGACGGATAGGCGGACATGGACGTCTTGTCGTGCTGATCAAGAATATATATACCTTATATGGTCGAAAAAGCACTTCTGACCAAAATTAATATACCCTTTTTGCAAGGGTATAAAAATGCATATTGGTGATGTCTACAACACTTACATTGTATGGACAACTGTGATTTACATTGGTATACGGTGAAATAAAACCATAGAAATATTTTACCACTAGATTTCCAGAATTGACGTTTCCTAGAAATTTGCAACCATCAACAGTGTAATTATACAGAAATGGTTTATACCCATTCAACCGTTTCATCAATGAAACCCTCACCTAAAATTTAAGAAAATTTAAATTTACTTGATCACATTGATCACAATGATAGTTACCGAAAACTTGGTTATTGGTGGTTTGTGCAAATTCATCTTGGCTGAAAAGTATTTGTAACTTCGGTTTATAGATTTCAAATAACAATACTCAAAACCACAAAATTCCTTATCCACACATTCACATTTTATGTTTGTGAATTCGATTTTAGAATTGATTATTGTGAGTCCAACAAAAATTACGGCAAAACCAAATGCAATATTATAGGATGACCACATATCGTTGGATCTGTGGATTAGAAGTAACTAAAAATATCCAAACGATTATTGAAATCAACATAAACGAGTGCAAACTAAACTTTCCAGATGATTTATATTTTTAATTGCCTAAATGATTCAATACATATTTATGGTTTCCACTTTTTATATACCACTTTTGTATATCGGAATGCATTAATCCAAACAAATATACAAATATGATCTATCTCTGATGAATAGAACTTTGTATACTTATATTTTTGCCTGTTATTATAGGCAATGACCATAACTACGAGAGAGTTCCATATACCTTAACATTCGCACTTTGAACGCCAAACACTGTACCAGTCATATCCATCATATAATCTCCCTCAGGAAATGGAAGGAGTTGAGTTACTTGGTAGTCGACAAAACTAGCTGGGACTGTATTAACCATGATGTCATGCTGCAAATAAAATATATTAAATTTTAAACAAAAACAATTAAACTCGATGTCAGTTTCATTGATTACATAATAGGGACAACTATGGTTCGCATTTGTATAGGGTGAAATAAAGCCAAAGAAATATTTAGCAACTGGATTTCCAGATTTAACGTTCCCCAGAAACTTACAACCATCAACCGTCACATTGTAGAGAAATGGTTTATATCCATTAAACCGTTTCATCAATGAAAAAATTTACCTAAAATTTAGTAAAACGTGAATTTATTGTTAACAATAGGTGACAAAGTTTTCAGTTTGTTAATCATTACCGAAAACTTAGTGATCGGCAATTTATGCAAATTCATCTTGGCTGAAACGTATTTGTAACTTCGGTTAACAGACTTTAAATAACAATATTCAAATCCACAAATTTCCTTATCTGAACATTCACATTTTATGTTTGTAAACTCAAATTTAGATTCAGTCTCTGTGATTATGGCAAAAAACAGGATAGAACAACAAATGAAACCATTTATTGAACACATCTTTGCTGGTGATTGAGATGTCCGCAACTACATATGTAGTTTTAATATTGAATATCATTCTCTAACTGTTAATGTAAAAATAATTGCAAAATAATTTGTCGTAATTATGTGGACAACATAGTGAGATCTAGTAAATTAGTTTTGATTGTTTATACCTACATATTTATTTTCTACTTAGATTACTTTACTATTTTTATGCCATTGTAATTAATATAACTGAACTTAGTCACCAACCCATTAAATCGTCATTTAACGTTTCAAATATCTGTTAAATCGATTTTAATATTAAACCTTTGAGTGAATGTCCACAGTTTACTAATTGAGTTAATAGTTGATATGTCGAGAATAAAATTATTAACAGTTCCCAACTCACAAAGCTTATTATAAAAGTGTCAAACTTGTGAGTAAAGTGACTGAAGATATCCAAACGATTATTGAAACCGTCGATTGGAAACTGATCTTTCCAGGTGAATTATATATTTAATTGTGTACCAAACTGACAATACTATAGTATCTGATTGAAATCGAAAATATATTTACTTAAGCGGAAACTTTGTGGTTTTCTATTTATAATCGAAATCCATTTCTACCTCAAAAACAAACAAAACCAATAATTACGAAAGAGTTCCATACACCTCTACATTAACTCTTTGAACGCCAAGAACTGTACCAGTCATATGTACCATATAATCTCCCTCAGGAAATGGAAGGAGGTGTGTCAATCGATAATCAACGAAACTTGCTGGAACTCTATTAACCATGATATCATGCTGCAATGAATATGAATACATAAATTCTAAAAAATTAGCAACAAAATCGATTAAATTTTCATTAATTACATAATAGGGACAACTATGGTTCGCATTGGTATACGGAGCAAAAAAACCATAGAAATATTTTACCACTGGATTTCCAGAATTGACGTTTCCTAGAAATTTGCAAACATCAACAGTGTAATCATACAGAAATGGTTTATACCCATTGAAACGTTTCATCAATGAAACCCTCACCTAAAATTTAAGAAAATTTAAATTTACTTGATCACATTGATCACAAAGATAGTTACCGAAATCTTGGTTATTGGTGGTTTGTGCAAATTCATCTTTGGCTGAAACGTATTTGTAACTTCGGTTTATAGATTTCAAATAACAATATTCAAAACCACAAAATTCCTTATCCACGCATTCACATTTTATGTTTGTAAATTCGAATTTAGAATTGATTGTTGTGAGTCCAACAATAATCACGGCAAAACCAAATGCAATTTCATAGGATGACCACATATCGTTGGATCTGTGGATTAGAAGTAACTAAAAAAATCCAAACGATTATTGAAATCAACATAAACAATTGGAAACAAAACTTTCCAGATGATTTATATTTTTAATTGCCTTTGTGAGTGAATTAGTATCGAAAACGTTTTCTAACTTATATTAATAAGCTAGAATGCAAATATAAATTTATGTTAACCATTTTATTGAAAATTACTACTGACTTATAGAAAATTTTTTATGATTAAAGCCATTATACACAATGTCAATAACTACGAAAGAGTCCCATATGTTTTAACATTAGCAAACTGAACGCCAAAAATTGTACCAGTTAAATCTATCATATAATCTCCCTCAGGAAATGGAAGAAGTTGTGTTATTCGATAGTCGACGAAACTCGTTGGGACTTGATTAACCATTATATCATGCTGCAAAGAAAGTGTAATCAATTCTAATGAAAAACATAAATTCGATTATGTCTGAATCAATTACATTGAATGGGCAACTATGGTTCGCATTGGTATACGGAGCAAAAAAACCATAGAAATATTTTACCACTGGACTTCCAGATTTACTGTTCCGCAGAAACTTACAAGCATCAAGTGTGAAATTGTACAGAAACGGTTTATACCCATTGAACCGTTTCATTAATGAAATATTTACCTAAAATGAAAGTTAATTGTTTTTTGTTGGTTAAAAAGTATTCCATTTGTAGATAGTTACCGAAAAACTGGTTATCGGCGGTTTGTGCAATTTCATTTTGGCTGAAACGTATTTGTAACTTCGGTTAATGGATTTCAAATAACAATATTCAAATTCACAATATTCCCTATCTACACATTCACATTTTATGTTTGTAAACTCAAATTTGGAATCAATCTTTGTGACTATTGCAAAAAAACCAGGACAGACCAAAAAATACAACAATTTATTGAACACATCTTTGCTGGTGATTGAGGAGTCAGCAACTAGTTGAATAGGGAAATAATAATAATTACAAAATAATTGTACCAAATTATACGAAAATCTAATGAAACATTATGGATTCTACTTAATTGTTATTTAAATATCAAATTTTTGTTCGTTTATAGGTCGATAGTGAAACTTTCCCTCATCGACCAAAGAGTTTGCAAGTTAAACGATAATAAAAGAATTGTTAATTGTCCAGTCGATTAATAAATTTTATTAGTTAGGAAAGAGTTCCATATACTTTAACATAAGCACGTGGAACACCACCAGCCATCCAAGTGGAATCAACCATATAGTCGCCCTCAGGGAATGGCAACAGTATTGTTGCTCGGTAGTTAACAAAATTGATTGGCAGTCTTTCTACAATAATATCATGCTGCAAGGAAAATGTTTTGAATAGCGAATGATACATAGAATTTCTTCACTTACATTGAATGGACACTTGTGATTCATATTGCCGTAGGGTGAAACGAAATCAAAAAAATATTTTGCTACTGGATTTCTCGATTTTACAGATCCCAGGTATTTGCATCCATCTACAGTTATATTGTAAAGGAATGGCTTATACCCATTGAGTCGTTTCATTAGTGCCAGGTTGACCTGTAATTGAAATATTTCAATAATAAACCATCCAATTCATTCAATTCTAATTTGGTAAATACTGCAAAATTAGTGACTGGAAGCTGGTATAAATTGACTTTAACCGATGCGTATTTATAACTTCGATTAACTGATTTTAAGTAACAAAATTCAAAATCAGAAAATGATTTGTCAAGACTTTCACATTTTAAGTTTGTAAATTCAAATTTAGAACAAATATTTGCAAATAAAACAAAAAACACCGTAAACCGAAATGCAATTTTATAATCCGACCACATCTTGGTGGATCTCTGGATCGTTAGCAACTAACAATAGTAGTTAAACTTATGTAAACAATTGCATTTTACTCTTTCCAGTCGATTAATCAATTTAATTGTTTACTATAGCTTTTATCTTCAGTTAAAAAACTATTTAGTTCGAGACTTGAAATGACGATTTAATTTTATTAACAAAAATTACACAACAAAACATACATTTTGAATGAAGTAAAGGTACTTATGATCCAACCATGACCCATTAAATTAAACTGAATAAATACAAATAATTATGAAATAGTTCCATATATATTAACATAAGCACGTGGAACACCATAAGCAATCCATTTGGTCTCCACCATGTACACATCCTTAGGTACAAGTATAAATTTGGTTAATTGATTGTCGATATAATTTATAGGCAGTTTCTCTAATATAATATCATGCTGCAAAAAAAAAAAAAAAATGGAATATATATATGGCGAAAATATCGATATCAATCAATATTTTTGACCGCTTTACTTACATTAAATGGACACCTATGATTCATATTGCTGTAGGGTGAAAACAGATCAAAAAAGAGGCTTGCTATTGGATTTCTTGAATTTTTCTTTTCCAGGAACTTACATCCATCTATAGTAAAATTGTAAAGAAACGGCTTGTACCCATTTGACCATTTAAAAAGTGCAACCTGAAGCTGAAATTTAGATTCAATTAAATCGATTGTCAACAGTTTGCCATTTATCCTTAAGTACCGTTAAATTAGTGATAGGTATTTGAAATAAATTGACCTTAACCGAGGCGTACTTATAAGTTCGATTAATCGATTTCAAATAACAGTATTCAAAACCACAAAAAGCTTCGTCAAGACTTTCACATTTTAAGTTTGTAAACTCGAACTTGGAATGAATTTTTGTGAATAAAACAAAAAGCACGGCAAACCAAAATGCAATTTTATAAACTGACCACATCTTAATGGTTCTATGAATCGTTAGCAACTAACAATCATAGCCAGTAAACGATTGTTTAAAATAATATCCAGTCGATTAATATATATTTAATTGTTTATTATAGCTTTGATCTTCTGATAAGAGAGACATTTACAATTGAATTCGTTTTTCAAAGAACAAAACAAAACCAAGCAAACTTTATTCAAAAGAAAATCTCCATACCCCGCCTAACTATGATACCTATGAAAGTTTTCCATATATTTTCACAATGCCACGTTTTATGCCATAAGCAAACCATGTGCTTTCAAACAAATAGTCAGCCTTAGGGAATGGTATAAATTTTGTTAATTGGTAATCCATATGAGTTATAGGTATTTTGTCTAAAATAATGTCATGCTGCAAAAGAAATATTTATAAATTCACGAATATATATATAAATTTATTATTACCTCACTTACATTAAATGGACACTTATGGTTCACATTGGCATACGGTGAAAAAAAATCAAAGAAATAGTTGCCTAACGGGTTTCTTGCATTTACATTACCCAGAAATTTACAACCATCAGTGGTGAAATTATAAAGAAACGGCCTATATCCATTGGACCATTTTAGAACTGCTATATTGACCTGGAATTTAAAGTCCATTAAAATCATTGTCTTTAGTTAGCATTTGTCAAGAATTACCGAAAAGTTAGTGACAGGCATTTGAAATAAATTGACCTTAAGTGAAGCGTACTTATAGGTTCGGTTAATGGATTTCAAATAACAATATTCAAAACCACAAAATAACTTGTCTAGAGACTCACATTTTATATTAGTGAATTCAAATTTGGAATGGACCATAATAAAGGATAAGGCAAACCAAAATACAAAACAAAATGTAAGCCGCATCTTAACTGGTGATTCAAATAACAGCAACTAATGTCACACATAAAACTAACATTATACATATTTATATCATAAGCTTTATTTTCCAGTCAATTTCGTTAGTTAAATACGAAAAACTGATGCAAAACTGAACAAAAATTATGGATAATTATGGTAAAACCAATCATCCAGAAAATTGTCGTTTATGTAATTTCTTATGGGTTCTTTAATCTGTATTCGATAGTGTGTAACTATACCCTTGGGAAAAAGGGTATATTCATTTTGGGTAGAAGTGTGCAACACTTAGATGGAAGCATTTCCGACCATATAAAGTATATTTATTCTTGATCAGCACGAAGAGACGAGTTCAAATAGCCATGTCCGTCCGTCCGTCCGTCCGTCCGTCTGGAACGACGCCAACTCCTCCTAGACCGTTAGAGCTACAGAGCATGTAGGCTTGAATATACTGCATAGTTTGTATATCTCGGATTCAGCCGGATCGGACCAATATATCATGTAGCTCCCATACAAACGGCAATCAGTGAACAGTGACTATTCACAATAACTTCGTTATTTTCTTAAATATTGTCGTGAAATTTAATATCGGTCAGTATATTACACCTAGCCCAAATTTGATCAAGATCGGGTGACTACATTATATAGCTCCCATAGGAACGATCGGTGGAAAACAGTGACTTTGATTAATAACTTCGATATTTCCTATGCCAAGATTGAAGGCCATTTTTTCGCAAACATTAGCCTTTTTAGATAAAACGTTTTTCCACTTTGATGGCTATAGGTAAGGAAAGGGTTACCAAAACAGTGGCAATGGTATAAAAACATTGACGCGGTCAAATTTAACCCTGGATCTCTGGTTTTACTCTAATTCTGAATTTTTTTATAAGCTACTAGTTGCCCTGCGAACTCCATTTCGCCACCAGATATTCAGAAGTGACATCTGTAGACATCTTGCTCATGTCGATCTAGTATTCTTATATAATACCTTGAAAGTGGGCATGAAATTGTCTTGTATAATATGTGTAGCACCAAATGATGTCATCTGGAAACAGTTGTTATATTTCTGAATGTTGGTCATGATGTGCTTAGAATCATTTCCAATCCCAGAAACTAAAGAGCGTAAAGTATCTGGTGGTGGGACCAATTGTGGCAATTTTACTTTGCCTTCAGCACAACATAATCCAGTAGATTCACCAATGTATTTTAACGCCTTACAATATTTACAAATTGTTTTCATTTCCCCAATTGTTACCGATTTGTCAGCACAATAATCAATTGCCGAATGATAGTGGAATGCAGCTCGTTCAAGAATCATAGGAGCACTGCGTCAGCGGATTCGCTCAATTTCATTATGTCTAGCTTGCTGTTGTTGTGTTTGATGTGTACGAACTCGTTGCATTTTAAGCCTATCCCCTACATTGTCACTCACTAAAGAACGCACTTCTGACATAGCAATACGACTATTTTCTTGATATGTCTGTCTATGGTCATCAGTGCGGTTAACACGTGAGGTAGCTCTTCGCACATTTGATTGACTACGACGACCTAAGTCAGGTCGTCTTCTCCTCGGCTTCGTAAATTGTAATTAATCAAAGTGAAGTTAGCTAAAACTGAGTTTCTCGAAGCCGACACTATTTATGTTGGGACTATGCAATTTTCTCGCGCTCGCGATTCACTTTCACTTTTGTTGAGTTTCAGAACGCGATATTAGATCCTCCAGCGCGTACGCGAATTTTAACTTTATGCAGCGGTAATAAATTACAATAAATTACTCTCCATTTTATTTAGAAAACGGTTGTATGGGAAATAGAAAAATGCTGTTTTGAGGATTTTCCCGGCAATTATTCGAATTTTTTCCCCTTTTAAACCTTTCCTAGACCTCCACGAATAATTCAAGACCAAGCTAAGATCCGTTCAGCCGTTCTCGAGTTTTAGCGAGACTAACGAACAGCAATTCATTTTTATATATGTATATAGATTTGGATACTCATTTTGCTTATTTATATAAAAACGTACATATATATATAAATGTATGAAAAAATTTCCATTTGGCGAATGATTAACAAATGATCATCAGCTTATTGGTGTAGTTTTGTTGCTGTTCAATAATGAAATGATTATGGGTATTTAAATCTATGAAATTGTTTGCACAAATCCAGTGTAAGCTCTTTATGCGTTTAATTCTCCCTCCTCCGGCCATCTAAAACTGAGTGAGCATTACAAAAGCATTTAAACCAATGGACATTATATGAAAATTATAAACTAATGCCAACGTGCTATATAAAACGCTTTAGTCCTGGTCGCTGGCTGGTGGTCTTCAATATAATTTTCATCATAAAATCACAAAGTTTGAAAGCCGAGCACGTAGCGACTCTTTCTACATAACCGCGAATTGGACATGGACATGTAGCAGCACAGCGCCGGCCACTTTACTAGTGACCGCAACGCATCACAACTACATGGCCAAAAAAGTAGAACACCTAAAAAACAAGCACGTAATTGGCTATTAACAATGGCCACTCAACACAAAAGCACACAAAGGATACTTTTATTTTTTTTTTTTTCTGTTTTGGTTGGATTTTTTGTTTTTGCTCAGTTCGGTGTTATTGAAAAATTGAATTAAAAAGTGCGAAAATTGGCTGACAGCCGCTGCTGCCCGCACTTGTCTTACTAAACATAAATGTAAAAATTAATTGTATTTGCATTTTAAACAATTTTTACACACCAAAAACATATAAATTTTAATGGGCAACTTCTCTTTCTCCCTCTTATGACTGTCGTGGCATGCGGTAATGTTAACCAAATTTAAATGGGTGTCGCGAAAGGACAGGGCAAATGAAGCCGTGGGTACTTGATGGGGGGGATGGCGTCGGTTGTGGGCGATATAAAAATAATCCCAATAAAATGCATTTTTCATGTCAAACGCCTGAGCTGGCGGAATAACCTGAATGCACGCACAGGACTTTATGGAATTGCATGCAAACAAAACGTCAGCAACAGCAGCTGCAGCTGCAGCTGCAACAATGGCCACATACACAGCACTTGGCCAATGGAGTCCAAAATTGTGATACAAATGCGGATAGTGAGTGCCCGGTAGAGCCTGATAGCATTCTTGTTTCCAAACGCCCACTTATGTCTATATATAAACAGTTACAAAGCAAATTGAATGCCAAGAAACCCAAGGTTCCTTTTTAAAGCCAACAACCTTAATCAAATAGACGAGAGTCAAAAGCGTTAGAAATACTTTTGGCAAACCAAAGTCAAATGCAAGGGTGAGGAGAAGCAGGAGGGAAATCAGTTAACAAGGCAACGGAACATTTGACTAAACAAGTGGACAGCTGAGTTACTGCTCTGGCCTGGACGCCTGGCCGCCACAGCTGATGCCGAAGGAGTCTTTTGAGTGAGCACATTTTAGCCTGGCTACAAATTCAATTTATTGGCGTCTTAAAGCGCTAAACCACAAAACGACAGGCTAACGCAATAAAGCAACAAAAAGGATTATCTCTGGCCTGTCTCCCATGCCCCATGACCCATGCCCCATGCGCTTGCTTTAGCTGTCTTCGCTTTCCCATCACCATAGACGAAGCTGTGGCATCTAGCAGCAAAGTTACTGCTGATTCTCAAGCAACACGATGGCACGGGGGGCCAAGCAGTTGAACAGTTTGAACTAAAAGTCAGCAAAAGTTCCACCAGATAGCAAAGAAAAAAGCCAACTTTGTAAGACAAAACAAGAAAGCAAAAAAGTGAAACGAAACACTGTTTTCTTTATTTTTTTTAGTCTTGTATTTTTTTGTTTAAATGCCGGCAAAACTTTTTTGCTTCCACTCAAGTCAAGGCTTGGGCTTTTTATGCCGCATTTCAATAGCGGCTGGCATAAGAATATTCCTCGCCTGTCAAGTAGTTCAATTAATTAAAAGACAGGCAAATGCATAATGAGTGGCAAATGAATTTCCAATGAGTAAGTAAGCTAAAAAACTATAAGCCTTCGATTCCCTACAAACTAGTTAAACCCTGTTACACTTTATAATACAGAGACGAGTTCCGGAGACAGTTGTGCATTTATTGTACATTATGCAATGGCAATATGCAAAATGCTTTTATTGATGCCGAACAAAACAAAAGGCAGGTACCAAGCACACACACTGGTACACACACACACATTGCATTGTGCTCCAGGCAGGAAATAGCGATGAGAGCGTGACTATTCATCGATTCCTGCAGGAAGTTTTATTATTATTATTAGCGACTAAGGCCTTAAGCTTATTGTGTGTATGTTTAAAATTAAATTCAATTAACTTAGTTTTAATATTATTATTATCATTTACATTTAATATTTACATTTGTATTGATTATAAATTAAAAACTAAATTAGATGGTAGATTCAATTTAATAGTTTCTTCTAAATTTTGGTATGACGTTATTTTTGTATAGTTGTTGTAATCAATTTTGATCTTGATGTTAACTGATGCGTTGCAGTGTGTACATATGTAATGGAGGAGGCGTTTTGTGAAGGATATGGCTGTGGGTTATATTTGTGTGTCCCAGTCTGATTCTGGTAAATTTCAATGTATCAAATAGATAGGATCGTTTCTTTACATTTGCTACATATATATAAAACAAAAAGGAAACTTGGTTCCTGTTATTTAAAGCAATTTGAAAGTATAAAGTTTGTTATTATACTTTTTATTTCCATAATTTTTTCCTTTTTTTGTTCTATGTCCCGTAGACTCTTTTGCTCTTCACTTTAAGTAGAGTCACTTGGTTTTTCTTTGATTGTTTTCTATTTACTAAATGCATTTTATCTACTCAACTGAATTGCGTTATCAACTTAGTTTGTTCACATTTCAATTACTACATAGAAGGAATTTAGATGTATTAAAATATGGAAAGTGAAATGTAAAATATGACCGTGAACATATAATTTGGAAATACTATTTAACTGAGTGATTTACAAATGAAAGAGACCATCTCTATAATAAGAGCATATACATCACACACACACACACATAGGCACACAAAAGTCTCGATCTTAACCGCCAAGGCAGCGCACAAATGTAGGCAACAAAACGTAACGGGTTGGTATTGTTGGTGGCCGCCATTGTTGTCGTCGTCAGGGCGGCTTTCAGCTCAACGCCAACGCACTTAGACACTCCCACGCACATGGATGCTGCATGGATGTCTTGACTCATTAACAGTTCCCTAGTGCATGGCAGTCTCGGTTCGGCGTTGTAAAGCGCTGCACAGCAGAGATTACTTTGCCTGATTCTTTGGGCCCTGCCCTCGGTGGGCTCAATGCGTTGAGGTTCGTTCAGTAGGTGACACCAATGCAAACTGCATGTGTGTGTATGTGTGTTATCGTCTGGCCTATTTAAATGTTTTTCCTGCTGCCCAGACTCTGACTCTGATGCAGTGCAGCAGACTGCGTGCACTTGACGCTATTGCTCCAGATTTATACTGTTCCGGCCGTGAGAGTGTTTGTGTGTATATGCGTGTATGCTTTTGTGCCAATCTGTGTGAATCGTTCGAGTCACTGCTCGTTCTCGTTCCCACCAACGACACTCTTGGGGTGTGCCATTAGCGTCGGGGATGCGTATTCACGTCTCCCATGCATTTGATGTCATAAAAAGTTGGGCCAAGTAAGTTTAAACAGTTCCCCGGCTGCCTGCCGCAAGGCACACTCACACACACACACACATATCAACGCCAGCAAGTAACAGTTTTGTACGCCTCATATAAACTTTTATCCATCTCTGATTTCTTTTCTTACACATAATTATGCATAAGTTAAAATCCATCAGTTTACATTTCCAACTCCTGTCGGCATTCCTCTTCTAAAAGGAATAGCCGTATAAGAGCAATCAAATCCCAACCATTCATAAAAAATAGCTACTAGTATTTCCTGTCCAGCATTAACTGGCATAATTGCGCGATTTGAAATCCCTTGGCCACTTAATGCCAATTGGTTGGAAATTGCGTACACACGTCAAGTACTGGCCAAGGACTGGCTATTGTGGCGAGGGTTAGGGCAGTGCAACCATTTAATTGCAAGTTACGCCAAGTGCTAGACGTGTGTGTGTGAGGGGTGGGGAGACAAATGAGGGGTGTAATGAGCCATTTACGTTTACATGAACATTGAAATGTTTGCCCGTTAGCTTACAGCTGAAAATGCTTTGTTGTCCATTCCAAGCAATTGCCAAGCTTTGTAAGATGATTCCAATTGATTCTGTGGCATGTTTTAATTAATTGTTTAATTGGGGTATCAAATATGAGCAAAGGCAACTCACATTATTGGGCAATTGAAGTTATTTTTTAATATTCATATGCTAGTTAAAAAATCGGTTTCAATTTCTTTATTACTAGTTAGCTAAGTAACTTTACTTCAATGACTTCAACTTTTTTATCGATTTACAAATAAATGGACCTCAATCAATAACTTTTATTGTATGTACAATTATTGACAAATGATTCTTGGCAATACCTTTAAAATAAACTCCTAGATACAAGAACAATAGAAATTAAATATTCTTATTTAATATTAGGCATTATCAAATTGTTAATCTAAATTGCATGTAGTTCTTAATATGATTATCTCTACACAACAGATATTTAAAATCTGTTTTAGCTTGTTATGTCATGGGTTTATTTTTTAGTTTTTTTTTTTTTTCGTTGATTAAACATAATTGCTCGGCACTTTAAGCGAGAAGTCGGCACTTAATTACATACGTGGTCCTTGCCCAGCATGGCCCAGCATGTCCTTGGCTGTCAATTACGGTGTGTTGGACATGTGTACTGCATCGGTATCAATCAAGCGAACATGTTAAAATAATACCAAACAAATTAAATGCACTCGCGTGCGAAATAAATTTACATGACTATTAAATTAAAAAACAATGAATGGACAGAGCGACCAGGGCGAAGGATAAGCGTACGATGAATGGGGGACGTGAGTTGGGTTTATGGGTAATGGTTGGGATATAAACACATGACTGCCATCGTTTAGTCAGTTTGAATGGCGGCCCATAAAAATGTTTCATTGACATGCTAGAACAGTTGGCCAATGTTTGCTTTTAATTTTAACTGTTTGAAAACCTTTATTCCTCTTCATAATTTGTCAATTGTGAGCTAATTGATTTCCATTTCCGTGTTTCTTTCTTTGCAGTACTACGTTTACCACAATCAACATGATGGCCACCTCACAGGATTACTTTGGCAATCCCTATGCACTCTTTCGCGGTCCACCCACCACACTGAGACCGCGTGAATCGCCATTGGGTGTGGGTGGGGGAGTCCATGGTCATGCCCACGCACATGGCCATGGTCATCCCCATCCGGCGTATGCCGCACTGGATTTGCAGACGCCGCATAAGCGTAACATCGAGACGGATGTGCGGGCACCGCCGCCGCCATTGCCCCCGCCACCGTTGCCGCCCGCATCGCCTAGGTAAGCCACAAACTGTCGATTTACCAGGCGAAGGGGAGCGCAAACAAGACAAGCAAAGAAATCAAGTCATAAAAACAAAAAAAATAAAAATCCAAACTGAAATGCATATCATCAGCAACACATCAACACTTCTTCTTCTATGCTAAGTCTTCAATCAACCCAAACGCGCAACCAAACAAAAAAAAAAAAGAAAAGAAAAGAAAAATGAATACCAAAGTCAACGTCTAGTTTGAATTTCGTTTTGTTTGTTCCCTTACTTTCCTTTTGACACGAGTGCTTGCAAGAGTTGCGAGAGAAAAGTATACTAAAGTAAACTTAAATAAAACGCCCTTAAATACTTACGCCCAAGACAAAGTAAATGTTAATCTAGACTAAAGTAGCCATTTTATTAGGAATACATTTCCATTGCAAATGGACCTTAAACCCATCAAATTGAGAGAGAATGTCACGAAAGAAACTAAAAAAAAGTGTTTGCTATGCTATTAAATGTAAGATAAATCTACTAAATACACACTTACTTAGTTTAAATACAATTTAGTAGACTCTGATTAGAGTTATCCTCTGTAAGAAATAACACCAAATCAACTAACTAACTAACATGTAGCGAAATCTTTATCAGATACAATATATACATTATATATATATAAGATGCTATTGCAGAGCATTTCAAGTATTGCACTTGTACCGTACCGAAGAGAACATTTCCTAGATTTTAAGTCAGCAAATGGTATACGTAATCCTTACAATCTCCTAATCAATATGAATTTAGACTTAGAATACGAATACATATACTGATATAGTTTATGCTTACGAAACTTACATACATATTATAAATATTTAGTAGATGAACAGCTAACTTTGAGGGTCCATTGGTTCCCACAACTAAGTATATACCACATACATACATACATATATTATACAAATATACATACATATTATATACATACATAATCAATTGATATTCTAAATTCTTAACGCCTACACTTCAATGCCTATTAAAAAGTGCTAAATTCTAATCAGTAAACAATAAACGAAAATTTAACATCTAATGCTACAATGTTAACATAAAGTATACGTAGAAGCCTAAAACTTATTGAATTGAAATTGAAGAATTTTTTCTACAAATTAAACAATGCTCGAACTTGTTTTAAACAAATACACAAAACAATAATATTAACTAATATACACATATTAATCAAATAGTCACATATTAAACTATAGTTATTACTTACAAAACAATAATCAAAATAGTTTATGTCTAATCACAAATAAGAATACTTAATCCCACAATGCACCATGTAAAATGCAAAAACTTTCTACCCAAGAGTACAAATTATTAAAGAACAGAAAATTGGTATTCCCTATTTAGCTCTAAGATATTGTAAAGCAAACACTTTTCCAAAGTGACTCAAAAAACAAAATAAAATAAGAAGCGATCAAGCCAATTGTGAGATTTATGATGTGAACTTGACTGGAGCCCCAAAGCGAATATTTTTGGAATCTTCAATCAACAAAACCAGCAGCCCCTTTGGAATCCCCCCAGAAGAATCTACTCATCAATCAACATTTAACCAAAAAGAAAGCAACGTAAAGAAAGCATTTTCAACTCTCTCTCAATATCAATATATTAGTTTATTAGTAATTCCAAACAATTTATACATTTCTCTCATGAAAAACAAAAGGAAAACAGATAAAACCAAAAACCATCAACTACAATCAACATATCTTAACCCCTTAAAACAAAAAAAAAACCTTTCAACATGCGCGGTAAGTCAAGAGCCATTTAAACATTAAAAATTGCAACTTCCAATATGTAGTAGACAAAATTCTTAGCCACTTTAAACCATAATAGAACTGCATTCGAGCCAAGGATCGGAGCTCTCTGCATGTGTTAGCCAAGTGATAAGCAATCTGTAGAGGCTTAGCCTTTAGGTCTGAAACTAAAACCTCAGCATACAAATAGTTAATTTCACTTAGCTGCATTGTGCGCATGCCAAATCTAAAAAAAAAATATATATATATATTACAAAATCCTATTAACTGCCTCCTCCAACAAGTAAAACAACAAGAAACAACACTTTTACAGTTCAGCAGTAACATGCAATCAACAATTTTTTATATGTTCCCACCCTTAAAAAACCAACATGCAAATAAATACTTAAATAAATTCAGCAACTCTTTAATTAAGCCCATGAATGTAAAATTTTTTGGCCATCAAATCAAATCTAACGGAAGTGTCGTAACATTTGATAACGAAAAAGAATCAGCAGACATGCAAACTTCCTTACATAAGTATCACGACTTGAGACATATGCAAATGAAATTATTAATACTAATTAAATCATTTGAGAAAATAAGGGACATAATTGATAAATGATTTCTAAAGTTAATTAACCCATTCAGAAGTAATGTTGCCTATGGGCAACACTTTTACTATTTGATTTTGAAGAGCATGTGTGAAGTTCATTTCATTGCTAACAAATTGCGACTTTCCTTAACTCGAAAAAATGTGAAATTTTCATATGTTTTCCTCATGTGTTGCAAGTGGTAAATTGCCAGCCTTGGTCATGCACTTCCGGTTCACGGGGCGACTGAATTAAGTAACACATGTAAATGTCAGTAGAGAATTGCCGGTTTCTTGATAAGGGTTTTTTTGACATAGTAATTGTCGACAAGTCTTGAATTTACACAAAAATACTCTTTACTTTTTTTTTTAAATCTGCCACTTTGACACTTGTTTTGCATTCGACAATAGCAATTAAATTATCTAGAAAGCGCCTTGAGCAAATGGATTGTCCTGGTCTCAGTTTGTCTGTGGCTGTGAAACGTTTATAACAGACTGTAAGCCCATTTAGGCCATACTTGCTGCCTAATAGCCACAAAGGTCTAAACAAAGACAAGTAATCATAATCATAATTATAATAATAATAATTTCAAGTAGATGCCCCAAGTCATGTAACACCATTAGGCCAGAATGCTGAAGCGTCTGAACGATGCCAAGGTGTGGCTGTAAATGCAATTTAAATCTCTCTGGCTGAGCTCCTTCTGGCTTAGTCTAATGAATGCAGTAGACTGTGGAACTGGCACAGGACAAACATACAAAAAGATGAGAGAGAGACCATGATGAATGCAAGCCAACACGCACTGACACCGATATACATACAACAACAACAAACAGGTCGTACAACAACAAGGAAGTCCTTGTTGCTATTTGTTTATTTGCTTCGTACACATCCTTTTGCCCCTCACTTTATTCTCTAACCAACTAAGTGGCCAGTAGCAAACATGTAATTAAAAACTTAACCTTTGCCAAGTTCATGTGAGAATTATGCCTTCTGATTGTGATGGGGATTTGAGCCGGAAATTCTGCCAATAAATGCTATTGACTTGAAGCAAATACACTCAAGTGTTGCCTGTAACTGCGGAAGTAATCAGACAAAGAAAAGAAAGAAAAAGAGCCAGTAACTTTTGTGCACAAAACAAGTCAATATCACACATTTAATTAAGCTTTACTTTAGGTAGAAAATAAGTATGCAATATAGTAAAGATCAAACGTCTATGGATCTAGAAAAATGTATAGATTGCTGGATAAATTTTCTTATTAAGTAGACTTCTCCCATAATAGGCAGAAAAAAATAAAATATGTAGATGGATCATATTTGTCCTTTTTATCTTATATGATATATGATATAGTGGTCCGATCGGGCTGAATCCGAGATATACAAACTGTGTAGAATATATACAAAATTTCAAACCTTTAGCTCCAACGGTCTAGGATGACTTCCAGACGGATGGACAGACGGACGGACGGACATGGGTATTTTAACTCGTCTCGTCGTGCCCCCCTTTTTGCAAGGGTATAAAAAGTACAAAGTTAAAAGCTGTCATAATCGGGAGATTAAACGCCATCTTAAATAAATCAAAAACTACGTTTTCCAGTCGATTTACTCAGCTAATTAGAATAAACATTATTTAGAGTCTGCTATTTATTTAACATTTTTCTCACTCTGAAAACCATTAAAAATTAATCAAACATATAATTCCATTTTAGCGTCATTTTTAGGAAAATGTTGAAAATGTTAACATACAAGGTAATTAACATGACTCAATCATCAATAGTTATGAAAGACTTCCATACAGTTGAATATTACCATATGGAATACCAATAATTGACCACGTTACATTAAACAAATAGTCACCTTCAGGGAATGAGAGAAGTTTTGATAATCGATAGTCCATAAAACTTGCTGGTAGTTTCTCAATCATAAGGTCATGCTGGAAAAGAAATTAAAATTCAAAAAGCTGATTAAGTTAACTGAATTTGAATGTTACTCTTCTTACATCATACGGACACTTGTGGTTCGCATTCATGTACGGGGCAAAGAATTCATAGAAATACTTTGAAACAGAATTAGCTGCTTTGGAGTTCCTTAGAAACTTACAACCATCAACCGTGAAATTGTACAGAAATGGTTTATACCCATTGAATCGTTTTAACAATGCCAAATTGACCTGTAATTTGTAGTTTGTACACTTAAAATGAATAGAATCACACTGTTATGAATTACCGTAAAATTAGTAATAGGAATTTGGTACATATTGGTCTTAGCTGAAAAGTATTTGTAACTTCGGTTCACGGATTTTAAGTAACAATATTCCACATGACAAAATTTCTCAACAGGACAAAAACACTTTATGTTGGTAAACTCAAATTTTGAATTAACCATTGTGAGTACAATCAGAAACAAGGCAGATATAAAACCAAACGATGACCACATCATTGCCAGTCAATTGATCGGTAGCAACTAATGTCAGTAGGCAACATGTAACATTGAAATATAGTTTATTACAAATATTTATAATACGTTTCAAATTGTTTCGTTGATTCTATGCTTTTGTCCCGTCATTATGTGTCATTAAAAACAAACCAATCATAATCGCATTTAAATCTCATTTATGATGGTGTAATTTATGTTCAATTTTAAGTTTTACTTGATCAGGCTTTTCATAAAGAGATTAATATCTTTATGAGTTGGTTTTTGTTTATGAAAGAGTTCCATAAATCTTCACAAAAGTGCTTGAACCGCTATCAAACTTCCAACTAACATCGAATAAATAGTCACCCTCCGGAAACGGCAATATTTTGGACAAACGATAGTCCATAAAACTTGTAGGGATTCTTTCCACAAATATGTCATGCTAGAAAAAAAATAGACAAAAAAGTTAAGAATTTGTTAAAACAAAAAAACTTAATTTTCATGATTAGTTCACTTACATTGAACGGACACTTATGGTTCATATTTCCGTATGGTCCAAAGAAATCAAAGAAATATTTTTGTACTGGGTTTCTTGAGTTTTCATTACCTACAAATTTACAACCATTTTCAACTGTCAAATTATATAGAAATGGCTTATACCCATTAAACCGTTTCCAAAGTACAAAATTTATCTACAATATTTTTTAATAAGAGCATGAAAAAATTTTGTTTTAGTTTTTTAAACATACCGAAAAATTGGTTATCGGTAATTTGTGTAAATTAACTTTAATTGACATGTATTTGTAACTGCGATTGACGGATTTCAAAAAACAATATTCAAAACCACAAAATTTCTCATCTGCACAATCACATTTGACGTTTGTAAACTCAAATTTTGAATCGACTGTTGTGAGTACAACAAAAAACAGGACAGTCGAAAGTAAATTAAACGATATCCACATGTTAGTCAGTTGCTTGATCATTAGTAACTAATACCATTTGCCATTATACATTTGATTATATAGTTCTCAGATGATTTATTTATTTAATTGTTATAAATTTGGGCAGCTTTTTGTCAATAAAAAATATTAAATATTAATTAATATCACATTTATTTAATATTTCTTGACAGTTTACTAAGCATAAATTAAAATCTCTTTAACCACCAGAAAGTCAATTCTCATTTTCGATACAGAGATAATGTGCTTATAAATACGACAAATACTTTTTTATATACATTTTATGTATTTAATTAAAGTACTCAGAATTGTTCAATCGCGTGCGTAACTCATCCACAGAGACCTTAACATCCCGTCAATTAAGTGCGAGATCCGGAGGTATGGCATTCGGTTCCCTTTTAGACTAGAAAACCAAGATAATACACTGGCTTTCAAACTGCTGAACAGCAGCATGCAGATTAGACTTAAAAAAAAAAGTCACCCACTTTACCTGCCATTTAGACCAGATTCGGACTGATCATTACCGTCGACAATATTTGCTTATTGTCCATTTGGGATAGATCGCAAACAAAAATAAAAATATAAAAACTAATGCAGATGCTTTTAAACTTGGTAAACAAAATCAAATCATTGAAAGATATTAATTTATCTTAGCTTTATTTAGTTAGACTCAGTTTTTACATGACAATCCAATGAATTATGAAAGAGTTCCATAAACCTTAACATAAGTACATGGCTTGCCAAGAATTAGCCAAGTGACATCGAACAAATAGTCACCTTCAGGAAACGGCAATGTTTGCCCAATCGATAGTCCATTAAACTTGTTGGAACTCTCTCTATAAATATGTCATGCTGCAATAAAAAAAAAAGATTTAGCTCGATTTGCTTAAAAAGCACAAAGTCTCTTATAGCTTTACTTACATTAAACGGACACTTATGATTCATATTTCCGTAAGGTCCAAAGAAATCAAAGAAATATTTTTGTACTGGATTTCTTGAATTGGGATTACCCAAAAATTTACAACCATTTTCAATTGTAATATTATACAGAAACGGCTTATATCCATTGAAACGTTTCCAAAGTACAAAATTTAACTTTTGAACAAAATTTTTTAATTTTGTTTAATAAGAACATGATAAGTTATTCAAGTAATTTCATACATACCGAAAAATTGGTTATTGGTAATTTGTGTAAATTAGCTTTAATTGAAATGTATTTGTAACTACGATTGACGGATTTCAGAAAACAATATTCGAAACCACAAA
Source organism: Drosophila equinoxialis (assembly GCA_018150345.1). Classification (NCBI taxonomy): domain Eukaryota; kingdom Metazoa; phylum Arthropoda; class Insecta; order Diptera; family Drosophilidae; genus Drosophila; species Drosophila equinoxialis. Next base: position 7,524,602 of record JAECWI010000562.1, read on the forward strand.
ATTTCTCATCTACGCATTCACATTTGACGTTTGTAAACTCAAATTTAATCCTTCTGAATTGAAAAACAAAGCAGACAGAAATACAAATCTAACGGATGACCACATTCTTGCGCGAGTTCAAATCGGTTGCAACAAATATTATTTGTCAATAAATTATATAGGAATAAAAATGAACATTTTCCAGTCGATTTGCTTTATTAATTGAAATGGAAATTCATATAATGCGATATAAATTATGAAATAAATATTATATATTTTATAAACTGACAAATATAATAAATATTTTCAAAATATCAACACATTCATATTTAACTAATTTGAGAAAAAAACAATTTTTCCATATTAATATATTGATTTTGTTTTGCTTTTACTCAAGTTGATTGTTACGTTCTTGTTTTTCTTTTTGTCTTTAATCAATGTAAGTCAAACCAATTAGATAAAAGTAAACTACTTCTTAGGTAACAAAATAGCTTCGGTTGGCTTTTTTAAGGATTTAAACAAAAACATTTTCTTAGTTTTGATAAAATTGTATGATTTTGAGTTAAACCTTTTGTTTGTCGAAATTGTTTCACATTTTTTGACTAATTGGCTGACTTATGGGAATGTAAAACTAGTGACAGCATTTTATTTGCAAAACCAAAAGAAAAAAACCAAACAACATAAATAGTGTTAGATTGTCGATTTAATAATTCATTCAAAGCAGAGACCAAGAGCAAACAAACAACAAAGAAGTTGTGACACAACGAAATGCTCTTTATAATTAACTTTTGTCAACTGGCAAGTAAAGATTTTACACTTTTGGTCTTTGCTTTGGTTGCCTTGAAAAACAAAAACGACAAGGGCAGGGGTTGGAAAAGGAAAGGTTGCCTTTCTGGTGTTGACACCGCAAAAGCAAAAGCAAACGGAGTAGCAGCAGATGGGTAGATGAGGGACGAAGACAATGACTACAAATGTGACTTCGAGTGCAGTTGAGTGAGGCCAACGGCATAAATCATAATTTCAAATATTTTCACAGACATAGCCTTCTAACTTCCACCCACTCTTTGGCTTTGTGTGTGTGTGTGTGTGTGTATGACTTATCACTTGAGCAAATGAACTGGCAGTTGGAAGACAAACTTCTCTTTCTCATCCATCCCGTTCTCTGTCTCTGTCTATTCCTTATTCTTGGCTGCCTCGTCAACATCGTCATTGTCACATTTGAGTCACATAAGTATTCAACTTTTCACCTGCAGCTCGGTCGGCTCTTGATTTACTACTGATTACATTTTATATATGTACATTTATGTATGTATGTTTGTTTATATGAATGTTTGTGGCAAATGTCAGTGGATTTGTTTGTAAAGTTGGAAAAATAAATATATGGAAATTATCCATGCTTTGATTTCCCCCTGGAAGCCAAATACTAGGTACATCTAGTTGGTCCACTGTCTGGAAGCTAACGCGTTGGTTTTGGTATGCATCCGGGGCGTATGCTTAATATTAATATGGTGTTTGTTTGCAAATTGAATTAGTTTAATTAAATGGAAAATGACCTCCACACAAAATTTACCTGCATATTGTATGTGGCAATTTTGCAAAATTTAATTACTAAATTTATAATATGCCCCTACGGCTGTTAAAGATTCTGCACTTAAGCTGGCATTGCCTAGCCTACAATTAATTGCTGTTATAAACAAACAAACGAATAAACAAACATACATCCATACATACTTAAGGTAAATTTATTAAACATTACGCATACGCACTGTGGCATGGGGTGCGTAATAATTGTATGAATATTGCACTTACATACCTTTTAACGTCTAAAGTCTACCAATTTGGGTCACTTAGTGTTAAAGAATGTAATATTCGTCGAGGTTATTAAATTGCCAGACAAATGTGACTTCTTGTCTAACTAGACAATGGCAAATCACGAAACTCTTGACTCGCTAGTTTACAGAGTCACGTGCCAGCTAGATACATGCACACACACACACATAGATGAAATTCTGAGAATGATTACATGGAAATGGGTATGCAAAACGTAATGGAGGGGCGAAACAAACAGACAGTTTCCATTTGGGAGTTGGAGTAGTGGGGATGGCGGGACGGAGGGGAGCTGCGTCTGAGTGTTCCCGTTGCATATTTCATTAAAAATATTGCATGCCATTGCCTGCTTGAGTTCTTACTGCTTCACTGCACTACACAAACCCATAACTAGACGACCGTTGTTGAACAACTGCAAAATGGCGCACACACACACACACACTCGCATCTAGGCACATGCGTAACACTTAAGCGCCTTGCCTACTAAAGGGTAACGGTAACAAGTGCGTATATGCATCAAGGCAAAAAAAAAAAAAAAAGCCTCCCGCTCAGTGCGTAAGTGGGCTGCCCCGCCCAAGTTGAGCGCTCGAGTGCTATTGCCATAGGACGAAAGGGGGCGCGTCATTTGTGCGTGGGCGTTCGAGATGGCTCTGGTCTGAACTCTTGTTTTCTTGTTAATGTGCGTATGCCCATACAAAAGGTGAAAGGAGAATGAGAAAAGTGAAACTTTTTTTGCCTCACAACAAACTTGCGACCAAAGAGTTTTGCCTCATTTCTTTTCATTCTCCCCTGCCTAATGCAACTTATTGAATTTTAGAGTGCCTCCGCCTTAGCCTGACTCGGTTTTTTTTCTTTATTTCACTCCCTTCTTGCGCCATTATTATTTTATATATTTTTTCTTATTTTAATTAATGCATTCGGTGTGGCATGATGAAAAGGCGGGGAGACGAATGTAAGTACAGTTGTTTACTAAGTAAAAACGCTGCGCCTTTTGTTTGCCACTGCCTACTTTTGTGCGGTGTCTCGTAATGTGCCAGCCGCAACGTATGCAATGCTTCACTCTACTCTAGCATCGCCGTTAACGCTAACGTCGACATCATCGTTGACGTCTGCGTTAGCTGACATTGACAGCCAGGCCGGGAATCAGTAAGAAAAAGTATATAAATGGGGAGGGAACAAGAATATAGACAAGACAAAAGCAAAAGGAAAGGCAAGAGAGAAACAACACATGTAACAATACAATTTAATCTAATTAACTTATGACATTTAGCTTGAACTACTTTGCCAGAAACGCAAAAAACAAAAGCAGGGCACGCAAAATTAATACCAGTAGCAGATACTACAATAGGAAGGACCAGAATGGTCCCAATGACAATAAAGTTAGACATGGCCACGTGATCTACAAAAATTGTAAAGCTATTCATAGATATTTGTGAGGCAAAACTAAATTCTCGTCAGCCAAATCCAAATTTTGTTATTCTTATAAATAATGCATATTTTTTCACCCTTTTGCATACTTCAAAGGGATTTTGGATTCGTGAAGTTTATATCTTTCTTAACAGAAGAAGGAAGATGCCATTTAATATATTAAGACTTTTCCTCAATTATTTTTGTAAAAAAAGGATAGTTATGATTCCGATAAAACTAACTTTATGATATGACCAAAAAACAAATCAACTATACAAAAAATATTGTGAAAAACTCTAAAACACAATCTCCTAACACAAATATCTACCCTCTTCTTTATTAAAAGTAACAATAAATAAAGTTTCAATATGATTTGCTATAGCACATATATTAAACGGTAACAATGGAGAAGGATGGCAACTCACGAAACCATCCCTGAAAACATTTGAATTGTCATGGCAAATCAAATAAGACAATATTGCATATATACCACCTCTTTCACCCCTTGCTGGTAAGCGGCTTTAGTAATTTTCCAATATTTTTGCTGTCAATTCTTTCACTGCTTTTTCCGTGCCTTTGTTTGTGGGCCAGAGCCAAAAAGGCAGTGGGCATAACCTTCAGGCGGCACGTCACAGTTACCTGGTCTTCCATATTACCTTTTTGGCGCCATGTGTTTGGCCCATAAATTCCACTCAAACGGCAAGCTCAAACAATTTTTTACTATTCCATATCTTATGTGATATTTTCTTCTACTCTTTTCTGCACTTATTGTCACTTACATTTTGTTCACTTATGGAGAATTTTGTTTGGGATTCGCTTGCAAATGTTTAGTAAATGGCAAAACGTCGTGAGTACAAAATCGTCAGCCGCTTGTGGACCAAGTAGTGAGTCGTTGATTTCCAATTCTCAGAGCTGACAATTAATAAAGTTATTTCAATGTAATTGATAAATTGATGGACATTTAAATGGCTGCCCAGGGGACCATTAAACGGAGCATAATGGTCAAATATTGCCAACCATTTTTGGGGCCGGCAAGAACAAGAAGTTTTGCAGATGAGGGTCGAGGCCAACTGGGGCCAAAGACAATGCAAATTTCAGACCAGATTCCAAGCCAATGAATGACATGGGCCAAAGCTCATGGAATTGCCCATTTTGGCCACTGGCATTGAAATTGCCAATGAAGCTATTTATTTGTGGTGGAGGTACGGGAAATTGCTAAACACAATTGTTGCTTCTGCCTAGCTGCCTTCATGTCGGCGGCTTTCTCGTAGGTGTCACTTACATAAAAGGCACCGGGTAGACTCTCCAAAAGCAAGGAAATGGGGATGCAAATCAAGGAGAAGAGAATGGAGAAACGTGCAAGGCGACCAGCCCCCGCCGCACGTGTACGTTTGTCTTCTGCTCTGTCTTTAGGGGAACTGCAGGAGCACTTTTCGCAATTAGCTCAACGAAATTATCCGATACCGTATCTGTGTTTGTATCTGTGTATCGGTATCTGGTATCCGTATCTGTTGCATGCAACAATTTAACTAGATTAGCCCCCGCCGTCGATTGTTCTCCATAAAAATGGCATTCCTGACGGAAGACTCGTCGTCGTCGTCGTCGTCGTCGTAGTAATCTAAATGTTTAGCCTAGACATTTGATGGCCAACATGCGCCGTCTAGAGTCTTGAGTGGCAGCTTCAGCTCCGCTGTCAATCGTCTTCCTCTTGGCAATCTTGGCCGCCAGCAAAGCAAACGGTGGCACTTACAGTTGCACTTGCGGATTGAATTGGATTGGATTGCATCCCAAAGTATGCAATTATTGTGATCCAATCCACAAAAGCTGTAAGCCAGACTCTTGGTGGGCGTTCACTTGGTGATGGGGCCAGCATTAACCCATTGACCTTGTTAAAAAGTCGCGATATGTGGAATAATGTGGGCGTTTTTGTGCTGAATCAAGCACGTTTTTGTGCCACATTTTAGTTTTTAAAGCGGCTGCTGCTCATTTCATTGATGTCTTCGTGGTTGTTGTAACATCAAATTCGACACCCAGGAAAAATCAATCGCGCAAATCTTATCATTAAAACATCAAAAAAGCTGCCAGCTTCAGCAGCATGTAAATGTGGCCGGTGCCAGCAACTTAATTTCCAGTAAAAGCCAACGACGATGGCGACACAGCTGCAAACATCAGCGGCAATCAACGGCAGACAATCAAATGGCGAGAGGCAGCAGCTAGGCAGCAAAACAAGCAAACGGCCAGGATAAAAATCAGCAGGTGGCAGGCTGGCAGGCAGTCAGGCCAAAACCCAAAAGATGCAACTGCACAAGCCAAACAGACTGCTGACTTTTCCATCAAATGCTTAGGACCGGTTTTTCTCTCGTTTTTGTGATTTTTCAAAATCGCTTTCGTGTTGGCAACTGTAGATGTAGATGATGAGCAGGATTAGTCGCCACATTGACAATGCTTCACAGTCTCCTACATTTGTATGTATGTCTGTAGATCTTCATCTTTATATCCATCTTGATTTCTTCAACATTTCCATCCTCCTCAGTATTTGCTCTAGCTTTAGCTTTTCAGTGACTGAGTGACTGACTGACATGTAGAAATTATGTTTATTTTTTTATTTTGCCACATGGCAAACTCATTAGATTTAAGTTGCCTTTGGCTACTTAACGCCCCATTCTATTGGCGTGCAAAAGCTAATCAGTGTCAATTGTAATTAAAGATATGGCACACACATACACACAAACACACACACACAGAAGTGGGTTGAAAAGTTGTTTTCACAGCATATTAATTCTTGGTATTAAAAGATGACTTACCCATAGGGTTAGATAATTGTCGATTTCATTGTTTCTTATGGCCCGAAAGAAACTTTTGGTCGAAATCTAAAGCCAATTAAAGTGGATTTAAACAAAGAAATTTTCCAGATCTGGCAATGCAAGAGAAATTTAAGTAATTGCTTTTTGTTGCTTTAAATTATGTTTATTGTTTCAAATTTTTGCACTCATCTCAATTTCAAGATTGGCCAACGAACACACAAACACAACGCCGATGAAATAACTAGCCTAATAACTTCATCTTCATTGCCGCCTGCCTTGGCCTCCGTTCCGTCGTTCGGTCGGTCGAACAATTTGTTGACTGTTATATATAACAGTTGCCACAAGCCAAACGCTTGCCAGGACAAAGCGCTTTACTATCCCGGGAGTCGTTTTGGCGCTTTGTCGTTGCAATCGTTGGATGATGTTGCCGCTGGCTGTTGCTGTTGCTGTTGCTGCAGGTGCATCAGCAGCTTTTTGCAATAAATCTCAATTTAAATGGCGCCCCATGCATGCGTGGCCAAAACGGTGTTTGGTGTTTGGCCATCTATATCTACTGGTTTTCCTTCAGCTTTCAACTTTAGCTTTCTTTCTCTCGTTTTTTTCTTTTCTATTTTCTTTCTTTCTTTCGAACCGCGCTCATTTGTAGCAGTGCGCGTCAAATTTGTTGCCGAACCAGTTCAGCTGGCAGCTCCATCTTGGCTTGTAGATCTCTCGATGGACTCATCGCCATGGCACATTCGAACTGTATTCTTCTGTGTCCGTTGCATTTTGGAATACGATTTACTGTGCCAAAGCGCGATGATTATCCTAACGCAATTTATGCGCCTCAACCGCGCCCCATGCCCAGCCTAATTGCAACCAGGTTGCACTTGCCATTGTAAGTGAGCTCGACTACTGCAGGCTGCTATAGAATGGCAGCCAATGAAGTTGATAATCATTATATAAAAATCGAACCTCAGATCAATAACAACAACACCAACAACAAAAAACTGGTTCTGCACGCGTCACCAGAATGCCACAATGGCAATTTAAGTTTTCTCACACATGTATTTATTGTTGTTGTTGTTTGTTCTTTCTCTCATTTAATACTTTTACCTTCCTGCCATCAACAAGATCGTTTGCAAAAAGATCCTCAAACCTCATAGCAAATCTCCCTCAACACGCCCATCTCCCAACCAATAGACATTAACATACCTATCAACGGATTTGTCGGTCTTTATCAATTACGCTTGCTTGGAAATTGGCATTAGCATTCGGTTCCCTGGTCCGTTAGGCCTCATGTGATTATTGACAACCTTCGTTAACGTGTGATGAAGATTTATTTGAAAGAAGCTTAAACCTTGGGATTAAATAGCAAAAAAAGAACCATTAAAACATTTCCTGTTTTTTTTCCTCTGTGTGGAAAGAGAGATCTTAGGATTTACATCTTTGGATCTTCCAATCTTACTTACTTTAACTGTACTCAACAAAGAAATCTTATGATTTTTGCCAAATTTTTAGAGTGAAGAACTCAAAAAAATATGTTTACCCCAAAAATTTGCATGTTTTGATATCATTTTAAACATGGACGGATCGAAAGGATTCAGTAATTTTCAAAGGAGGATATTTTTTGGATTAGGAATTCCTCCGAATCGACCGGTCACTTGGAAGATTCACTACTAAGAAGATCAACATGATTAAAATTACAAAGTCCAGCGACAAGTCCTTTTTGAAATCGATTAAAAACCAACTAAAATGCAGCTTGAGGAAGTCGAGGAATTTAAAAAATTATAATGAAATATTTTTAGAGCCACTTCCGTTTCTTTTTCCCTGTTTAAACAAGGAGATTGACCAAAAATGTATTTAAATATTCTCATATCTCTCTCTCGAAATCCCTTTTTTCTAGTCCAATTTATCGATTACCTATCTGTGCACCTGAACAATTTATTTTTGATTCCCCTATGCAATCAAGACAGTTAGACTTACTATATACATATATGTAAATATTTACTAGACGAAAAAGACACAGACATAGAGCCAGTTTATAAGCTGTCAAAAACTCAGCAATATAAATGTTAAAAGTTGCCCTCTTTTTCATTGGCTTACGACAGCCGTCACAGGGCCAAAATGGATGATGCTGTAAATTGGGGGAAGAGATTTTTGTACAATTTATTGATGTGTGTTTAAAGGAAATGGTTTAACAAGTTACCAATTCTTTTTCAAACAATTTAAAATCGCTGAAATAATCTTAAATTACAACTAGTTGGTTAACATCCATCAGCTATCAGGAACAGTTAACTCTTTCAAGGACATATAACGGGCGTACAGATGACAGCAGCAGCAACAGCAGCAACAACAAATAACAAGTGCAGTCAATGGCCAATACCAAAGTCATCTTCCAACCAGGAGATAACTTACTTTATAGAAATTTTAACAGCCAAACAAGCCGACCAAACGACCACACGACCAACGAGCAAACATAACAGGGAACTATAACAAGAACAGACAGCCTTGATGATAGTCAGGCGATAACAGGGAGCTATAAAAAAGAAAAGACAAAAAAAATAAAAACAACAGAGCTGGCAAAAATGTTGGAAGGAAAAATCGAGGAATTTTCAAGTGGATTACCCAGTTTTTTTTTTCTTTCCTCTGCTCTCTGTGACTGCAATGTGAAAATAAATAAACTTGTGGCATGATTGGCTCTGCATGATTAGTCACATGCTGAAAGCAGAGAGAAAGAGATGAAGATACATGGCTGGGGGAGAGAAAAGAGGGAGGGAGAGGGGGCTACTGGTGCTGCTGCTGTTGAGCTTAATAGAATTGATACGAGTAGCAAGCAAGGCCGACCATAAGATACGCGAAAGATAGGCTGCAACTGCAACTGCAACAGCAATGCCATTTATGCCGACAGCAACTTTTGCAGCAACAGCAACAACAGTTATTGTAACAATAAAATTAGCTAACGATATAAAGGCAAGGCTAGGCTAGGTAGAGCCAACAACCAGCAACAATAACGGCAAACTAAGACAAGCAAATGCCGTTCAGCAGAGAGTCGTCAACAGGAACAGGTGGCAAACGTGGCACGACCAAAACGGGGTAAATGCAATTGCTATTGCCCGTTGCCCGTTGCAACTCCCAACTCGTGTACAGGTTTCAGTTCAGAGCTTGAGTTCAGCTGGCTTGTTCGCCCCTTTTTACCCAAGTTAGATAGCTCCTCTACATGTAAATCATATTCAAGCCTTGTCTTTCTCTGTCCCTGTCTCTTTTCTCTCTCTCTCTCTTTCTCTCTTGGTTTCTTCTTCTTTTGTTTTTGTTTTATTGCACTTTATTTGGTATTCAATTTTCAGGAGAAATCTTTGAAATTGAAGACAAAAACAGCAGCAACATCCAGAGTCTAGGGCAGCCAAACAATTCGTAATTGCCTCAACCTGTTGCCAATATCTTTTTCTTAGCTTCTCATTCCACCCACCAACCCCTACCCCACCCCACCCTATCGGGTCTGGCCTGGTCTATTCTTGGTGTTCGAATTTATTGATTGTCTGCTTCACGCTTTTCATGTTTGCCATGTTATTTGTGTTGTTATTGCAGTCTCGTTATTCTTAGTAGTCTTACACACTTCTCCATGGCACATTTCTATCAGTCTGCAATTCTGGTTGTTACTTCTGCTCTGTTATTGAACTGTTTCATATATACTACAATTATTTGTATGGATTTACATTCAAAGACCAATCAATATATATATATATATATATGTATGTTGCATAAATAAATTTACCAAACTGATGGTGATAATGAAATGAAACAATTGCAATTTATGTTAAGAATTACATGGCATCTTTAATTGGTTTTTCTAGACTAACCCATCGACCCACCGGGCGTATGTGTAATGCACAAGTTTTCTCCAAAATAAATTGCCAATTGCTGATGAGCCCAATTGGATAATCATCTAAATCGAATTCAAAACCCATTTGTAACTAAATGTTTTCCTACTGTTGATACGAATCAAAGACAATTTACCAATATATTTGTCTCCATTAGGAACCTTAAAATTAAATGCCAGCAATGTAAAAGAGCCAATTGGAAATCTTTTACCCGAACAGCTTGCAGCGTTCAATTAGAATTAAAATATTAAGGACATTGAATCGAAATTGTTTGCAATAGATGCTAATGTTTTAATACAATAAAATAGCTGTGAGAAGAGGTCCTCAGAGAATAAATAATTTTATTACACACAATAAAACAGAATGGCTTGGGTTTCCTATCTGTCTGTTTTGCTTGTTTTTCTTTCTCGAAAAATTGATGAGTTTTCGACATTTTTGTTAGGGCATTTTTATTTGGCTTATTATATTATTCAGGCAAAATGAGAGATATTTTCAGTATCAAAGTACTTTAAAAAATGTTTCATTTATGCATTTAAAAATATGTGAATATTCTCACATTATAGCTGCGACCCTGCGACCGGATATGTTTTTTTTTATGATTTATTATTTATTATTTAGTCCTTTATGTGATTCGATGGCATTTAAAAGTCTATTAAAAAGTGGCCACAGATTTTGTTTTTCTCATCATCCGTTTGGTCTCTGGCCTTGTTTATGTTGTGTCGGTCTTAGCATCTGCTTATATTAATTGAATATATTTAAATAATTTAAAACATCATCCATCATAACTAATGACAGACAACGGCCACAAAAGCCAACCAAGAAAAACCTCTACTAAAAAGAAAGAGAGACATGGAGAGGAAAAAAATCAATTTACATAAAAGATGCATACGCCGTGGCGCCCAACAAGACGAGTAAAGAAAACAGAGTGCATGTGGCTGGAAAAGTAAGAAGAAGAAAAAGAAAAATCCAAAGAGCCAACCAGCCAAATGGTCACTCAACTGGCTATTGATGCGGCAAATGTACTAGCAATGGCGCGATGCGTGCGCCATTAGAAAGATCCCCGATGGGCAGCCAGTTCGATGGGAGTCTCTCTCTTTCTCTCTCACTCTCTGACTGCCAGAAGAAACCGTTAGGATCTGCACAGCACAGCGGAGTTTCATTGATGGCCCCAAACACTGAGAGCCAGGCCAAGTCAATCAGACAGTCAACCATCCAGCTAGACAGACATGCGCAGGGAATACTTGATGTCGATGGTTTTGGCCAATTGGCTGCAGTTGCCCAATCCCAATGGGTTGCCCCCAAGGATCAATGGCAGGTTTATGCCGTTATTGGCCATTTGCCGTTGTCTAATGCATGTTAATTTTATTTACGGGCCTCACATTATTATTGTTATTACTTATAGTATTAGTGGGAAACTTGAGGGAATCATCTGATAGATAGAGAGTGTTAATTTGCATACCCTTTAAATAATATAATGAGAAAATATTTAGTACTTTAGTCGACTAGAAAGATGAGCTAAATACAAGTTGTATTAATTCAATTGTCGAATTTCACTTGATCGGTGATAGAGCTTGAAAGGACTAGTTTAGTTTATATATAGAACATTTTAAAAATACCAAAGAACACTCGTGCATTTTTAATGGGTTTTGCCTTAATTGCAATTGGCAATTTTCCTTCTGCCTTTCCAGTGATCCATTTGAGCCAAAGTGAATATCTTCTTATAATTAGCCATGCTGATTTATTTGCCTCACTAATAAAAGTTCCCGCTGCGGCCAGTTTTTGGGCCACTAACTAACTATGCGAGACACCTGCAACGAATGAGCCTCAGCCTTAGCCTGATAGATACTTTCAATTGAAAAAAAGTTTGACTTTACCGATTAGTGCGCAACAAATTGCTCAGATTTATTACGCGCAGTTGCTCAGCAGCAACAGCAGCTTATCAGAGAGACAGAGAGAGAGAGAGAGACAGAGACAACAACAGCGGCAATATCGATCGTGGCAGCGGCTTGCCAATTTTGGCAACGGCTGCGTTATGAATTATTAGACACTATTGACTGCCGTCGTTCGATGCTGCTACCAAATTTGTGCCCGGAGGATTCTGGTATATCCGATACTGTTGCCGATGCTGGCGACAACACCAACAACAACAACAACGAAAGCAATTTGTCAGCACAGTCGCACAACGTGTCTCAGAGCCTGAGCCTCTGACTGAGCTCGAGCCTGAGCCTCAGCTAGAGCCTGTGTCTAAGCCTGAGTTTGGGCAAAAAGCAAATGCCAAATATGGCCAAGCCATGGCAAATGCTTAGACTACGACTATGAACAGCTGCCTTTTCCTTAGTCAGTTGTTGATGTTGTTGTTGTTGTTGCTGTTGTGCACTTGCGCATGCGCATTTATCGTTTACGTTATTTGTTGCCGCTAGTTTTCCAGTTAGCCGCAGTTAGTTGTGCTGCATTTTGCTCAAAGTGAAAGATTTACGCGGCCTCGGCCTTCCTTCATGGCCAACGTGTATATATATTCCCTACCACACTTTGCCCCCGTCTGACTGTGAATCTCTCCCTCTCTTTGTCTCTCTGTCGGACTCTGAATAGTTGCCTCTGCGCATGCGTGCCGTTATGGTTTATTTAATGCGTTTTGAAAGTGCATTTTCATGTTCGATGAGATTGATGAGAAAATTTGATTTATTTTTTTTCCTTTCCTACTTACCTATCGTATGCTTAGTAAGATTTCCTCTCCCCTCTATCTATATTCTATGTATGTGTGTGTCCCTCTACAACTCTCTCTCTCTCTCTCTTCCTCTCATCGTCTGTCAGTTACATATGCAGGTTGCGGCATTTTGTCAGAGGGACAGTTAGAAAAAGGCCATGGCCGGCCGTTAAATTGTGCATCGATCTTGTTGAGATCGGGCCAATCGGCATCCCATATACCATAAATGGTCTTTGGGTATGAGAAATGTGCTATGCATTGATGGGGCTGGGAAATGTTCAGAAGAATGACAAAATGTTGGGATGGGCATTTACTGAATTACTTTTAGCCATATATGTATGAGCTTCGGTCAAATGAAAAGCTCACACAAGATAGTTAAATAATTAGCCAAGTATATACTAATTGCTTTAAAAAATACCAATTTTTTAAAGTATTGAATACAAAACAATGGTCGGAATTCCGAATTCAATTTGTCCTATTAAGAAAGTTGTATTATTATATGAAAATTTCTTTCTACAAATAAGTAACATAGCTTTAACAAGTTAAAGAACATAAAATATGCAACAAAAGAAAAGTAATTAAATGCAAATAGATATAGAAATTGGCAAAGCGATTACAAGATATAATGTACTTATAATTATTAAATTTTTATTGTTTATCTACATAAAGTCGCTATCTCATTGTTATATACCACGTAACGAGAAAAAATCTAATTTTGGCTGCACCAAAGTACGGATACCCTTTCAGTTCGGCCCATTTTAAAATCGTCCGTACTTCGTTTTTCAAATGTATGAATATATGAAGTTTTCTTCAATAAAGTAGACTTTTCATATATTACAGTAATCCGATCCTCCGAATTGCCAAAGTTAATCTGAAGAGTCAAACAACTTAACATCAAGTTTCATTCCAGTAGCTCTCTAATTGAGGTCCTGAAACTAATACATGATGGTGAACTGATGGGCATGGCTATATCGACTCTGCTTCTCATGCTGATCGAAAATATATATAGTTTTCTCATGAGGTCGGAAACGTTTCCCTGCATTCCATATAAAAAAGACAATATGGAAAATATTGATTAGTTTTCTTCTAAATTCTAATTATCTAATGAATTTTTTTACATTTCTCAAGAGAGAAAACGTATGAAATCCTACGATTTCGGTGAACATTTTATTAAATTTCCAGTTATATTTTTCAATCCTTTTTTACTTATCTACCTATAAAACGGTTTTTTTCTTTTAATGCACTCAGACAGGAAGAATGTTACATTTTGTTGGTCACTAAAAGCAGACGAAGGCTATGATCGTACATTGTTGCCAATATTAGTTACCCTAGCCAATTAATTGCATGCATCGTAAAATAAAAATCTAAACGTATTGATAACATAGATAAAGGCCAATGAGGCGGCGCATAAAATATTCTTACCCCTCGCTTCTTTTACGCCTCTTCATCATAATGTTCAGACCTTTCGCTTCTTCATCGTTATAGCACACATAAACGCATCGTTAAAGGCAGCAGCAGCATCAGCAGGAACATCATCTCTGTGAGGAGCAACCAACCAACTACACCTCGTTATAACTGGTCATCATTGGGGTCTGCTTATTTCATAAAAATGACACACCACAGGGGGGGGTCAGGTATCCAACGTATGTACTTGGGATGCTTTGTCAACAGATTTAAGCAGAGCACTGTAAGAAATTTCAATATGCCTCTAAGAAACTGGTCTGCACGTTGCATTGACTTTAAATTTGGTTTTGGGCAGTGTAAGGCAAAAAAGTTAGCCACATTCCCATAATTTCCTGTCGTATGTTGCATAATGTTTATTAATGCACAAATTTTTACGATGCACTGCGACAGAGGACCTTCAACTTTATCTGGACGACTAAAGATGTAGACGAACCGGCCAAACGATGGCTTTTCAATAGATATAATACAGATTTAGGTTCAACTTCTAGTTAATTGCATGCGATGGTGGTATGGTGTATAGCAATTGCTTTTAGGCCTTAACAGCATTTTTATGACCAGTTTTCTTCTGTGGCTCACACTGACTGTTGTTTACTGTTTGTTTGCAACAATTTAAATTGCAACCATTTTGCAATTAGCCACGTTTCTGCTCCATTTTGATGTTGTTGTTGTTGGTGTTGCTGTTGTCGCTGTCACTGATTATTGTAAAATGAGACGGCGAACCAATCCCGTCTAAGCAGCAATCGTCTAACGGTCGAAAAAAATGCTTAAATGCTGTCGCCCAGCTGCTGGTGCCTCAACGCCTGGCAATTAAAATGGCAGCTACAAATGTTGTTTGTAGCTTTTTGCAGTTTTGCTAATTGTACCGACTGCAGACTGTTTTGTAGCTTTACCTGCAATAAGTATTTCACTTGCCACTAGCATCATCATCATCAACATCAGCAACATCATCCTCATCATCGTCATCCTCACCCACTTGATACACCTCATTGGTGGCCGCCTTTGTCTGGTAACTTTCTGCAGCATTCTCTCAAGCGCATATCAATTGAGTACACCTTCTTCCCTGTCTGCAATCTCAATCGATTGCTGTTCGCCATATATATGTACATATGTTTGGTATGTATGTATGTATTTGTATTAAAGCATTTTCCAATATTGCTGCGAAAACTCGTTGAGCTCCATACACCCCCTCAACTTGGCGCGTGTTTTGTAATGCTAGCTCTTGGCTCTTTTACTCTTGGCTGAATTCGCTTTGAGAACTTAACCAAACCAAGCCAACCACCCACCAACCATTCACCCACCCATCTAATGGAACTATCTTGCCGTCAATTCTCTACCGACCTTGACCAAGAAAGTGCCAGTGAGTGTGCGCTACGCACAAGCGTTTTATCTTTGTGTGTGTGTGTGTGGGCGTAGGTGCGAGTGTGGGCGTGGCTGGTGCATGTCTTGTCAGCTTTTCATTACATGACTCGAACAGGCAGCAGCCCTTCACATTTTACCTTTAACTTTTGCAACGAAAGTCTTTGGCATTGTTTACGCGTTGCATTGAAATTCTCAGGCAATTTCTCAAGTTTTGCACCAAAAAGACATTTGCTGGTTGTCAATAATTTGAAGTGTACGTGTTTGCCTGTCATCTGACGGCTTCACAGTAATCAGTTGGCCCGGCTGGCAATTCTGTTTTAGCTGCTGCTGCTCCTCCAGCACTAACTCCAATGGCTCCAGTAAGCTGCAATTTGATAAACGTGCCGACATTAATGCCGCTTGACATGAAAAAGCGTTAAAATATATATACATATATAAGGCACTGAACAGAACTGAACAGAAAAAAGGAAGAAATACTTCAGCCCATAACAACGGACAATAAGAAGAACATAAAGGAGCATAAAAAGCTTCTGGGACACCTAACTGGCCAGTAATTCTGTAAACTGAGATGTCCTACAAAGCTAAATTCCTTGTGAAGGGCTTTTTATTGCCTTTTAGCCAGCAAACAAATTGACAGCTACATAATAAGCGATTAAGTCAGGATCGGACTGTGTACAAGGTCAAGGACTAAGGGTTAGGACGTCGAATCGAAGTAATCATAAGTACTTCGACCATTTTCAAATATATTTTAATATTTCTCTGCATACTCAGTTAGGCAAATAATATTCTTAAACAATTATTATCTCATTGTATTAGTGGATTTATTGAACAAATGTAGAGGTCAATTTATCATATCTCAGTTTTGTTTGAATTAATAGCTGCCAAAATTGAGAACGATTAAGTTTAATTGCCGACAATATGTATCTTTTTTTTAAGATTTCCACTGATGTAAGATGAATTGTATCTAAGAACTTATCTATCCTTATCCAATTCGTTTTGGAATACGATATTGTGGTCTTTTGTTTAGTAGAACATTTTTACTTTATTTCCATTTTATCCGTGACCCTTTGTGGTCTTTGTTAATCCCATACTGAACAATTGAGAATAGAAATTTCCATAGTCTTACATTTCAAAGCATCACAGTTCTAAGGTATATTAAATTATTTTATTTTTTTGCTTTTTAAAGTAATGCCACAATATAAGTTTAAGCTTGGTGAAATTGGCTTTCACAATTTTTGTGCATTTTGCTTTAAGCACAACAAAAGCAAAAAAAAAAAGAAGAAAAATTGAATTTATATAGTCGGAAATTGGACACCTGCTGGGAATGTTGTATATTAAAAGCAATTGCAATATCTATCTATTTTATGAAATTTTTAATAAAGGCTCCATGTCCATTTTCTTTATACCATATACATACATATATATTTCTCTTTGGTTGGCCTATAATTTCAACTCATCGGGCAGTTTACCGCTTATGACCCTAATTAAAAGCAGCCCCATAACCGAATCAAAAATTCACACGAAACCAGAAATATCGGCGCCTTTATGATCAGAGCATAAACTGTGCATTTTGGTATATAGAAATCTTTTACAGAGCGGCATCAGCAACAGCATCAGCATACAACAACATAGAAGCGGGCGTGCGATGCAACCGTGTTGCAACTTTTACGACTGCCATTGCCAGTTACAGTTAACATTATTAGCTGCTGCCTCCACAACAACACGACTTTACTCTTGAGTGGACTTGGACAACAACTGCAAGTGGACGACGCTTAATGACTTTAATAATCCTGTCACCGATCATTAAAAAATCTCTTTCGAACACAACACAAAAGAAATTCCATGGCAGCTTCAATCAAAATAAAGTAAATGCTCTTCCTGCCGCTAAGACAAAAACTAAGACTAAGCCTATCATATCCAAGGCGTCGCGAGGCGGTTTCTTTTCTGTTTTTTGGGTTCCTTTTCCCCTTGGAGACATTGTTGATCTGGCGACGATGGCTGATGGCTGCACGGCTCTGTTTGTTCTCACATGGTATTCAAATTTTAACAACATTTTAATGATAACCTCAGCGAACATTAAAACTCATTCAGGCATAATAAACATTAATAACACTTTAATCCTCTCTGAGGGATAAGCGGAGAGCGGCAAGTGGAATATGTACTTGCAACTTGAAGTTGAAAATGGAAGCTGCAGCTGCGCGCTATCAAAATAATCAAAGGAACGTCTGATGGTCAAAGAGAGGAAGAACCCTGAAAAGCATTGCAATCTATACACTCGAAGAAAAAGGGCTGCCAATAAAATGGGTCAGAGTAAAAGGAAAAGATGTTTTCTTGGCTCAGGTTATCTGCAATTTTTGGCATTTATTTGTGTATAACATTTGTTGTTTTCCATTTGAAAGATACTCCCTATTCGACCAGTGTAGAAAGCCCCTCGCCGCCAGCTTGGAATAAATAATAGAGAAACTTGTTGCTGTTGTTACTATTGTGGTTGTTGTTGTTACCTGGTCGCGTTGTAAGGCTATAAAAATGCATGTTTGCTAAATCAATGCAACAACTTGGGGGCATGGCAGCAAAAGCAACAGCAACAGAATCAGCAGCAGCAGGCAGAAGGCAGAAGGCAGCAGAACAGGCATCCCACATGGACCTACCAACCAACCTGCCCACCTTTCGCTTGGCATCCTTAGCGCAATTCCGGACTTTACTTTGACTGTGTGTGCGATCTTGCCACTTACGTAGGCCGCAACGTGTGGCAGGTTGCCGTTGCCATTGCCAATGCCCCGTTCAGCCGATTGCAATGGGCCCCCATACCAAGGTCTTTGAGAGCTTGTTGTTGTTGCTGTTGTTATTGCTGTTGCTAGCAGGCCAGATCATTTTGCTTCCTAGTTGCATATGTGTCCGCGATCTGTATACGCAAGCGAGACAGAGACAATAAAAAATGGTTAGAAAAAGAAGTGAAAAGGAGATGGCGGCAAGCACCCGATCGCTTACTGTGACTTGGCCAAAGCTGTTGGTGGTGCTCATGGTGGTGGTGGTGGTGGTGGTAGTGGTGCCTGTCCCTTGATCAGCTTGGTATGCCATGGCGGCTAATCGACTTGCTTAGGGATACATTCACCTTAGAATAATGTTGTTCTCCGTTCTTCATGTTTATAATAAGTTTACTTTGCAATTAATAATATGAAATTTCGTTAAACTGAACAAATAACTCGTTGAAAATTTGGAAAAACAATTAAAAAAAAAAAATAATAATAGTGAAATCTGCTGTAAATGGGCGATTTTTATAAAATTAATTCCAATACTTTATCCCCATAATATATATAGCCACAGAGTTTTCGCGAATCGCCAATTCCTTATTCGTTAGGTAATCCGAATTAATTTAGTTGGCCTTCATCAACCAATATATTTTCGTAAAGCAAATCAGCTCGAATGGGTTGATTAGTTAATTTTAAGACTTCCTGCAAGTACACCTCGTCAGGAGATAAGATGACACTCTGTAACCATAAAAAAATTTTCTTGAAACTATATATACTTGTATTTTTTAAAACTTACCTGGCTATAGCTATTAGAAGCAATCTTCTTATATACCATATAGAATATTACGGCCATCACAATCAAGAAACCAAACAGTCTTTCAGTTCCCTCTATTGGAAATGGTGGAAAGAGGAATCTTATTATATCCTGAAGTTTCAACGACCAATGAGATTCGGCATCTGGATAAATTATTTCACCCATGTTTTCTTTGGACAAAATAAATTCTCAAAATTTAGATGGACAGTATGAGAAACGCTTGTTTATTATAAAATAAATAAGTTAAAATGAAATTATATGCGTGTGTGTGTGAAGGAAATGTCGGGTACGTGAAAACAAATGTCACTGACTACTTAGATCAGCTTGAAAACACACAAATTTTAAAACTCTTATAAAGCTTTTAGGTCTATAGGTCACACATTTGACCAGAATGAAGTTTTATATATTAGTGAAACCTCGATATAACGAACTTCGTTATAACGAAAAACCCAATATACAATTTTTTTTCCTTGTTATACTGTTTTACATTTCAGTACCTATAGCGAATCAATAGATATACGAATATTTTGCTCCCCCTCAGTTCTTTTGGGTTTCCTGTTTTTTTTTCACCACCAACACCCTACCAAGAGTAGTAGTAGGAAAAAGAGCCACATTTTGCACATAGAGTCAAAGATCTTTGAATTTAGTTAAGGCTAGGTTCTTGACTAGGTTTGGCCCGTTCAGGGCTTTGCCTAGCTGCGTAATAAACATAAAATTCAATTTTCATTAAGATGTTGCCTGATCCCTTGCCAATTTACCGTTACGTGGCCAGGCAGCAGCAGCCACATAATATCTCTCACTCATTCCACTCAGAAAGTGGCCCTAGGAAAAAGAGTATTTCAATAATGAATTCGAGATAAGCGCATTGGCTTCACTTGTCTATGTAGCTTGAGGTCCCCGGGTCCATTCACTCGCACGTCTCTGTCGTCTCTGTCGATCGGGAGTTCTATCTCGTTTCTGTACAGTGTGCGCCTAGTTGGATGGGCAAACATTTGTTGTTGTTTAGGAATTTGCAGTTTTATACGAAGCAATCGCGCAGTGAACCGGACCAGGCCCAAAGGTTTTGCAGCATCTCGCTCATGTGAGCAATTTTCTCACATGGCAGGCCACAGAGTCCGAGCCAAGTGAAGCTAAACCAAAAGACCAAGATCAAACTGCAGTCATAGTCCCATTCCCAGTGCAGACGACGACGGCGACGACGACGCAGCCAGTCAAGTTGTCCCTCCAAAAGTTGTAGATTTAAATGAACATGGAACACTGGCCGGTTGGACAAGCAGACATTGGCTAATGCCCAGACCCATGCGTGTTGATCGCCACCCCGTTCCTGTTCCCCAGACCATACCCGATTCCGATCCCTATCCCGATATATACCGATTGCAGTTAAGTTGCCCATAGCTGACACCGTTGACGAACATCATTATGAGCTGGCCGCCACGATGATGAAGATTAGCGGCGTCAGGCGATTCAGATTGCAGATGCATCCGCCAAGTTGTTTTTCTTTTACCAAAAACAAGTTTACCCGGACCGCCGACATAATGTTGCTGTTGTTGTTGCAAGTGCAGCGGCAATATTTAAATTGTTTTATGCATCAGAGTGCTGTTAACTGCCGCTGCCCCGGCCCCAGCTCTAGCCCCGCACCACAGTCTCTCTCGGCTACCCACAAACGCCCTCTCCCTCTCCCTGTTTCTTTCTATTTGTGACTGGGCCAACAACGCATGTCCTAATGCGTAAGGCTATATACATACATATGTTTATATCTATGTATGTAAGTTGTTTGAGACTCTTCTTATTTGCTTCCTAGTTGGGCCAACGGTTTGATTTTTCTATTTTTATTTGCTGCCCGACTGTACCTGCTTTAAATTTCCGTTTATGCCTTTTGAAAGCTTGTAAAATGTTAAATGAAACTTAAATTTATTACTTTGGCATGCTGCGATTGAAGTCTGCACATGGCCAAAGTGGTCAACAAGATAGTCAAGTACTTATGTATGTACATATGTATATGTACATATATATATATATATAATAGCCTCTTGGCTAAGACTACTGTGTGCCCAGTAATTTTCTGATTGCCGATTAAAGCAACAAATTTGTCGTAACGGTAAACTGGATTCATTATTCGGTTAATATACAATGGAAAAATCTACAAGGACTTGCCCAAAAAACTTATATTATCGGTTCAAGTTTACTTGATAGCTCTACCAAAAACTGAGATTTGAAATCTTTAATAATGATTATTCTGAATATATCATACTGTTTTCTTAAAATACTAATCTGGATTATTGCCAAACTAAATAATCTTAAGTCTTTGTTCTTAAAAATAACAGTAACAACTCAAGAACTATCAATAAGAATAATGGGTAGCTCCAGATCGCAAGGGAAGTACCCAAGTTGATAATCGCCGAACTAGATAAGTGATATATCAGTTGAAAAGGCTAGGTCATTGCTGGATAATTCCCCTTCTCAATAAAGTCATTCAAAATTGACTCAGATTCAAAAAATATTAACTTTTGATTTCACTATAGAACGAAGAACGTATTAAAATGAGGAAAATAACAAAATATTTTATGACATTTGAATAATTAGTAAACAACTTTTTTTTTGCCGCTCGGGGTATTCTAGTTCGCCCTTCAACATGGGCAACACTGATACTCAAAGGGTTGATATTAAGGCTTAAGAGATTGCTGGGCGTATGGTGAATTTAAGTTTGAATAGGTTTTTTACCAAAAATATGGAAAATTTTCCTAAATGATCAACCTTTGCCATGGCCAGAATACTCGACTGCTTATTTTTTAGTTTGAAAAAACATGTAAGTACATTTTTTGTCAGCACTTTTGACTGTTGGTCTCTTAATGTAACTCCACTTTAATAACTTCACCTTGAAAGTCATATGCATCTCTGTATATACGATATAAACAAAATTAGTCAATATGTATTTTAGAAAATCTGAAAAATCTGTTTTAAAATTTCCAGATCTTGGTGATAATTTAGCAAACCGCTTGACATATAAAATAGTTATGTAGACGAGTCTCCTTTGGAAATTGTTTTCATTGTTGTCTTATCCGTTGATTGTTCTACGAAAGACCTTATTTGTTGGCCTTTTTTGTGGGTTTTTGCGTTGTTGGTTGTTGTGATTGTTTTCATCCTTTTTGTTGTATTTGCTTGGGCATCTCGGGCTAAATATGGACATTAAATGCAAAATGAGAGCACAACCACAAATAGCAACAATTTTCCACTTGACTTGAGCGCTGCATTTAGCGAGTGGGCAGAGATATGCTTGAAAAGGCATTTAGGAGTAGTCATAGTCATGGAAGCTGATGGAGGTGGAAGGGAGACGATGACGATGACGATGATGATGATGATGATGCTGGCGGTAGTGGGACCAACCATTGGTCGTTCTGCCCACATTTGCCTAAAAGGAGCCCAACTCTCGAACCTGTTGTCTACTGAAATGTAAATCTTGATGGTAATTTTAATAGAAAAAATAGAAGATACAACGAGAGAAGAGGAGACGAAAAACCGTTGCTTAGCCCAGCATAGTTTAAGAAAAAAAAAAAAGAAAAGGCGCTGGGCGTAGGAAATGCTGGCTAACTAAGCACTGGCACGGGATAACACTCCAACAGCAACAGCAACAGCAACATGGGCAACATCGACAAGAACAAGAACAACAACCACACACACACACACACACACACGTATGTATATAGATACACCCATGCGAGCAGGCAAAGGCAACACCTAATGTTTATTGTACTATATAAAATGGCAGCATTTGCAGTTAGGCCAAGAAAGCAATCCGCTTGCTGCTTCTTCGTTTTGCTGCTATTTCCTCTGCTGAACGCATTCCTTTGGCCAAAGTGGCTGTTTCTCAGGTACATTGGCCCAATCTTGTCCTGCTCTTGGCGCTCTATGTATGTGTGTGTGTGTGTGTGATTCTCTCTGATGGTATGTGTGTGTGCCCAGCGCCCGCTGAGTGGACAAACCAGATATTGATAACGGCTCTTCGATGCTGTTACTTTGCAGCCGCATTGCTTAGGCCATAGCCATAGCTGAGACTAAAACTGAGGACCTATCATGCAATTGCTGCTGCATTCTGCCGATGTTGGCCTCACACACAGCATACACAACACTTTGCTCACTTTAGGCCGGGGCTGTTTGTTTTCGTACGGAATTAAATGCCCGCGCGCACAGGTGCTGGCCAGGGAAGACTTGTCCACGTCTTGGGGATTCAGGTGCAACACTAAAGCTGACTGCATTTTATTTTGCAATTATTTTGTAGCGCAGTTTATACTGTAGTTGTTGGCCATGGCTTTGGCTTTGGCTGTGCCTTTGTCTTTTCCACTCTATTCTACTCTTTACTTTTTTTCTTCTTTATCAGCTGCTTGGCCATCTTTGTCGGCCTGGGTGAAATTCTAATTTTTACAACGCAGCTGCGCGCCAGGCTCCAACTAGCCACCTCCCTTTGACTACCTCTTCCTGGTCCAAACTCCATCCATACACCTCTCCGTTGGTGGCGCTGTTGGTGTTCATTACGCAAGAGGTGAATGGCACCACAAAACCAAATCGCATTTTGCCCTCAAGTCATGGGCATTAAATCAACCAGAAACTTGGCCGCTAATTGGTGCAAAAGTGTTAGGAAATGCAGGCTTTAACAAAACAGAAAAAAAAAAACAGAAACTACCTCAAAAATTAAGCAAAAAAATAGCAAAATTATAAATAAAAAAAATTAACATTTTAATTGCTTTTTGTTGGCAATTAAAAAAAAAAAAGAGCAAAATCAATTAATGGCTAAAATTTTACGATTTTCCCAACCATAATCTTCAAGTAGACTTTATTTCGAACCAATTGGCGTCACTTTTGAAAAGCTATGAGTCCTTAATGATATCTATCATTAGTGGAAAATTTATTTTCTTAACTATAATCTGTAAGTGGCCATTATTTTCCAAGGTCCAAGAACCCTTTACGATATCTACTTTATGGGGTTCCTTATTTGCTCTACTAAAAGCCCGGTTCTAAAGCCTTATAATGGTTCAGAACAGAGAAAGAGAAAAAATCAGCCAAAAACACTTGGAATTCTTCCTTACTTGTCAAATCTCAAGGGTTTTTTTTTTATTCGTATTATTTATGTAAAATTGAAATCATTAAAAAGAAATTCACAATAATAGCTATTAACGAAAAAAGAAAAAACAAAGATAACAAACGATGTATCCGCTTTATGGCTCTTATGTAAGCATTGACGAAAACAAAACAGAAAAAAAAAAACATGTTTGAGTTGGCCAAAATAAAGAAAACGAATATGCAAAAATCTAAACGCTTTCCGAAATAGCAAAGGTCGGCCCCTAAGCATGACAACAATAACAACCACAACCAACATCGAACAACATTTGGCGAAGGTTGTTCTCATGCAGCGCAGAGCGAATCGAATTCATTAAAGCAAACGCCATTTGGTTGTAGTTGTAGTCCAAGCCATATCAGAAAAAACTAAGTTAAGATTATGTATAAAATGGCAATAATTAAAAACAACAATAATAGAAATACAAATCGATGGCTGCACCAGAGCAGCTTGGCAAATTTATTACATTTCAAATAAAGGCAACAGCCATAATGT
Organism: Drosophila equinoxialis; assembly: GCA_018150345.1. NCBI lineage: Eukaryota > Metazoa > Arthropoda > Insecta > Diptera > Drosophilidae > Drosophila > Drosophila equinoxialis. The sequence continues at coordinate 7,549,175 of JAECWI010000562.1, forward strand.
TGATCGAAACGAATTTTCTATACCATTTAATTAACAAATTAAAGATCCCACCTAATCACTCTGAATTCTAGTCTCTAAAATTTCGACTATTTCTAAACAATTTCAAGGGATAAATAGACTTGTGTTCTTTAGATATATTTTCTTAATTTCCTGCATATGTAAAATATGTTTCTGTTCTCATTTTGGCAGGGTATTTAATATACAGATATAGAAATGAATTTAAAAGCGCAACGCAAACTTCCGTATTTGCCAAATTGTTGTTGCTGCTGGGAGACGATATTTCGCTATAAATTACGACGACCTGACTGGGCCAGGGGTGGTGATGGGTAACGGCCGAGGGCAGCGCGCATAATTTTGGCAAAGTTAACGAAGGTCTCTGAGACAAATTCGGTTGGGGACCCACTAGACCAGTTTTATTTTTTTGTGTTTTTTATTTTCTTGTTTTTGTTTTCTGGGTTTTTGTTTCAAATTACATGCAAAGCATTCGCAATGCAAAACTTAAACATTTATTTTATTTCTTGTTGCTGGCGACTGACTCTGACTCTGACTGTGACTGTGACTCGGACTTGTCTTCCTGCGTTTGTGTGAATCAAAATTTTTAAACAAAATGCTAAAAAGCACAGAGAGATGGTTTGTCTGTCTTTGATTGTGCCGTAGATTTAATACACTTACTTTTAATTTGGTGACAATTAAATGGCAATTGAAACACCTTAGCCAAATGGGATTGATAGGAAACTAAAACCTGTTATCGATTCATCTATAGAGTTCTTCAGGAAATATCTGTGTCCAGATTAAGAACTCTTTTGGTATATCTATCTCTCTTTCTCTCTCTCTCTCGCCCTCTCTCTCTATCTACTGGTTCTAATTCATATTACATTCAATATACCCTGTTAATAAAGTGTACAGTAAAAGCTTAAAAAAGATACAAAAAAAAAACGCATATTTGTTGTTGTTTTTTTTTTTGCAAACTATAATTTATTTTCAAGGGCAAATGTGCGAATTTTGTGTATTTGAGCATGTGTGTGTGTGCGTGTGTGTGTGTTTGTCTGTTGTGTAGTCGTCGTTGCATTGCGTTGCCATCATCTGAGAGCTCCTAATGCTCTAACAAAAAAAAATTATATAACAACTTTGCTATAAACTTTGGCTCAAACAATTGACATATGATTTGCCACTGCAATTAGTAACTAGAACAAAATATTTATTAAACTTTTGAACTACTACTAACTTATATAAATATAAAATCAAAGCTTAAGAGGAATATGCATATAGAAAATAATGGCAATTACTTGAGAACTCTAAACGATTATTTTCAATAGAATTATAATTATTTCATACTAATTTCAAAACATATTTTAAACTCAATTCACAAGAACTCAAAGCTGTTGCCTTAGTACAATAACTAAAAGCTAGGCAAATACAAACAGTTACTTGAATTACTTTTACTTTTAAAATTTCAATTGAATTTTAAACATTTCTAGAGTATATTATTTTCGTTATTTTGTTTTAGGTTTTATGCCTTTGGATTTTGGTTTAAAATTTTTTGTTTGAGGTTTTGTTCTTACTGCCTGTGTGTGTGTGTTTCTTTCTTTCTTTTTTTTTTTGGCAATTTTCGCTTGGTACTTTTAATAAATTGCGCGGCGCCAAACCCAAGCGCTTCGTTTTCAGCATAAACTCAACTGAAGCGCTTTAGATTTATGGGCAAAGGCAATTAAATTCATTTAAAGTAATTTATGGGCACCTCAAAATACTTGAGGGTGACATAATTGAGCGCCATCAGCGCCCTCCCAGCAAATGTCTTGGCCCAATAGCAAGTATCTAAAGATAGTTATCTCCTTAGATAGGCTCTTGTTCTTATTATGATCAGTTCAATAACCCGTAAGAATTATTAAATTTAAGATGAAATTTTTTCATGAAATTGGATTATTTGTGGCTAAGTAAATTACGCACATTGTGAGGGTGGGGAAAGAGGAAAGGAAACCTAAACACAGAAAATAGGTAAACAAAAAAGTTTTGTAACCGAAAAAAAACCCGAAAGCCCCCCCAAAAGGCAGGCAGCGTGTAATATTTTCATTATAATCAAAATGCGTCGATTAAAGCCATATTGTTCTCGATCGGATAAGGTGGGCATATGGGCGCCATGGGCGTAGTCAACTCTTAAATGATTTACTTGACTCAATTAATATAAAATGTTATGAAAGAAAACAATGTTTTAACTACTTCAATGTGAAATCGATGAGTTAAATATTGATTCGATTGAAAAGAGGGGCGAAACTATTTTTACCACACCTATGGCGCCCTAGTTTCAAATTTTGCCCATATCTACACATATATCTATAACTATAACACGTATTTGCTTTTTTTTAACATAAATTCTTTCCTTTTTTTGGTAATTTGGTACTATTTGGGGCTTGCCAAAAAAAAAAAAAAAAAACTCAAAAATTCAGGGCAATTATCTGGGTTTATTTGTAAAGCATATATAGTTCATGAATTAAATAAAACACATGTGGGTAAACTTTAACATTTCGCTAGATAAAATTGTATAAGTAGAATGTTGATTACGCATACGCAGTGTGTGTTATGTGTAATATACTTGTACTTGATCACCCTCACACCTCAACTGGCAATTACCAACTGCCAACTAGCAACTTGTCGATGTGTGTGTGTATGTGTGTCTGTCGCTAACACATACAGTTTAGCACTGGCTTATAAACCGATTACATTTTTTTTATGGCCAAAAAAAAACAAAACAACAATCCGCAAATTGTTTTCCTTCATGCAAACAGTTTCTATTTGTATGTGCAATTGCAATACATATACATACGTACATACATGTCTGTAAACAACAACAACAAAGCAGCCAGAAAAAATAGAAAAACTCACTTTCGTTTTGGGGTCTATGGCTAAACGAACTGACTAGTACTAACACAGTGTGTGAATGATTGATACCTTAGATAAGATACGACGTGTATTTTGTTTTCTAGTCAATGGACAGGTCAGGTGCCCACTATGGGTATTTTATTATTTTAGTTTTGATGTGATATGACAGTGAAATTGACGAAACAACTTTATGAAATTGAAATGGCTAGTACTTGATCAGAGAAATATAAATCTGTTCAATATACCCAAACCTTTAGTATTTGATGTACAAGTTATCTATTTCATTAAGAACAAGTAATCGTCTTTTTATCAGCACGCATTTGGTATCGATACTACATCGATGTTTCTTCTTTCGTAAAAAACATCGATTTTTTCTCTTCAATGTTCGATGTTTTTGTTAGCTTTTCCATCACTGAGAAAAGATCTTAATAAGATCATCTTATCAAATAAAGCATTTCATGATGGCTGCAAAAAATATTTTTGTGTTCCAGCAACTTTGACTGAAACCGATCGAATGTTCAGTAAGGCTGAAATCATAGTAAGCGAGAAGAGAAGTTCGCTTAATTTTAATGTTGACATGCTTTTTTATATACATTGTCACAAGTGAATCTCTGAATAGCATTGTTTTATATTTTTACGTTTAAAAAAGATTGAATTATGTTTTATAGTATGTATTACGTTTAAAAAAGATTAAATTTCTGTTTTATAGTTCGTTCGAGACGTCATCGTTGAAATTAGATTTGTATATATTAAGATTTCATCATATATTATTTGTTTAAGATTATTGGAATTTCTACCACTGTATTTACATTAACATGTTCTAAAAGCTTTTTGTTACATGGCTCATGAAGAGCTAACTCATGAACCAAAATATAATAATGATTTCTTATTGCAAATCGAAGAGGAGAAGATTTTTATACCATACCCCATAGGGTGAATGGTTATTAAAGTCGCCAAATGTATGTAACAGGCGAGGAAGCTTTTCCGACCCCATAAAGTATATATATTCTTGTCGTATCACAGCCGAGTCGATATAGACTGTTCCGTCCGTCCGTCCGTGTCCGTCGTCCGTTGTTGTCCGTATGAACACGTAGATCTCAGAGACTATAAGAGCTAGAGTCACAAATTTGGTACGTAGACTTGTATTACCTACGGCGGTCAGTTTATTTCAAATTTTGCCACGCCCCCTCCGCCCACGAATTTAAACAAATTTGATTTTCTTAAACACTACAATAGCTAAAGACATCAAATTTAGTATGATTAATTTTAGTAACGCACAATTTTGTTGTAAAAAAATTTTCCCCCCCCCCCCCCCCAAAAAAAATTAAAAAAATTTTTTTTAGAAATAATAGTAAAGACATCAATTTAGTATGATTATCCTTTACTAAACGCGCACAAATTTGTTGAAAAAAACGATTTAACAAATTTGATTTTCTTAAAGACTATAATAGTGGAGGCACAAATTTGGTATGTATATTTGTTTATAAATGCGATATATTGTATATGCAACGATTTTGCCACCCCCTTTCCCCCCGTAATTTGGAAAACGGTAATTTTTACCTTTTGTAATAAAATTTGAAAAAATAAAATTAAAAAAAAAAAAAAAAAAAAAAAAAAAAAAAAAAAAAAAAAAAAAAAAAAAAAAAAAAAAAAAAAAATTAAGGGTGCTCGTATACTTGAGTGAGGGAGATTCTAAGATATGCTTGTAATAAAAGCATGTGAAAATGTTGGTTTAAAAATTAAAAAATTTTTTTTTTTTTGTATGGTTACTGTGGGCGCTTCTTCTTTTTCCTTACTCCAGTCTTGTACCATCTGCAACTGGGCAGATCAAACATAGTTTTAAGATTTATATACATATATATATATATATATATATATGTATATGCACATATTACTTCGATATAGTATCGATACATCGATGTTTTTTCCTGTTTCAACAGCTCTACTGTATAGCTATTTCAAGAACCACCAAATTCTATCATCAGCCGACTTCGCTTAAGAATCCTCAGTTGTAATGGCCATACCATATCTTCAACGCTAAAAGTAGTTGGGAATTCAAACGACATGAAGCGAAACAAGAACGGCAAAGCTGTGTATACCCTTGGGCGCACTCAGAATTAGTGTAAAGGTCCTTCACCAACTAACCATCGCGGCCAAATATTTTTGTTTTAGTATATTGTATTGTATGGGAGGAAAATTAAACAGTTTAAGCGATTGGAATAAACTATTTTAAATAATAATAATAAGAAGAAATACCTTTCTTCTCTTCACTCAAAAATAGCTGACATTTAAATAAAAACTTTCCATTTAGTAAAATTAGAAAAAAAAAATAGTATTAAATGCAAACTATTCGATTTTATTTGCCAAAAATATTATGGCATTCTGAGTTGAACGAACCGAAATAACGTTTATAATAGATCGTGATTCGATGATTTAAAACCAAAAATTTGAAAACCTCGCAACTTTCTTGTAACTCCCTGACCCTCACATCGGACTGTTCAATGTCAGGTTTCGGCAAACATTTTATTTCGGTTTTTTGTTTTTTTTTTTTCCAGTTTGTCATTATGGTTTTTATTTGATTTTGTTTCTGCTTTTAACTAACTAACATGTAATGCCACAAACGAACGAACGAACGAACGAGGCAAAAGCGGAAACCGAAAAACAAATGTAAACAGGCAAAGTTTGCTTTGTCGTTTGTTCATTGTTGGCCAAAAAGAAAAGCAAAGCAAACGGTAAGGCGAGCGCCAAGTCGAAAACGGTTGCCAATGATTACGACAAAACGGTGAAACGACCTTGCCAATTACTGATGGCACCCGCTCCACACTCCACTCGCCATACCGCCTATACCCGTTCTCAGTCCCAATCCCGATCCCGGTCCGGGTCCCGCATCGAAACTGGAACCACTGTTTGCTTATGCACAACGCATAGCTGAGTAGGTGAGTGGGTGAAGTCTGAGTCTCAGTCTGAGTCCGAGTGAATGGCCAATGTTAAAGGTTAAATGCGAACCTTTAATTTTTTTCAATTACAATCTATTGTACTTGTGCTTGCTCTTTATTCATTCACTAAGAGAGATAGAGAGAAGCGGAGGGCAATAAAGAAAGAGAAACACCATGGAAAGAGAGCGTTGCGCTAGATAAAGAGAGAAAGAGAGAGGGGAGCATCTCCCAACTGAACAAAAAGAGCTTGCAAATAATTAGCGCAAATTTAACGCTCGTTGCTTTGGTATTCGGATTTTGGTTTCGGGGGCTGAGTGCGTACACGATCGCCGGCAGCAGCACAATATTTCTGTGTGTGTGTGTGTGTGTGCGAGTGTATCTATGAGATACAGCTGTGTATCTTTGGGCGTTCAAATTGTTTTACATGAGCAAAGGAGTGTGTGTCTGTGTGTGTGTGTCTGCTGAAGAGGCAAAGAGTAAGCGCGCGCAAAAAATCATATATGTTTGTCTGTATTTTGTGTGCAAAAAATTGTTGAGCGACAGTTAGTCAGGAGCGGTCTTTATTATTTAGGTCAATTGGGCTATCAAAATTTGTATATTTGTTTCATAAATAGAATGCCTGATCTAATTAGATCAGATTTATGTTCGACGAGATGTAAGATGAATGCTTCGACATTGTTCAATGGGGCGTATGAAGATAACAGAATACTAGTTCATTAATTTTCTATTATTTCTGAAAGAAAAAGAAACTATTTATTAATATCCAATTAGGGCCTTAAATGATAATGTTGAGTGATTTTAAAATATCAAATATTAATCAATTAAACATACATAATTTTAGCACCTCAAAGTGCAAACAATATGAAATGATCAAGTTTGTCTCCATTATCAGTAATGTGATTTTATTCTTCTATTTATTCTACAATTCATTCGGGTTTTACCTTTTCTTTGGTTGTTTATTTTGATTACACACATGATTGGCAGAAATAGTTTCTATACCAAACACCCAAAGGATGATATAGTATATTAAAGTCGTCGACTCCATAAATTGAATTTATGTACATACATATGTATGTATCTATGCTTGATCAGCATCAACAAACGAATCAATCTAGACATGTATGAAAACCTAGACCTCTGCTATAAGAACCAGAGACACTAAATTTGGTATGTCGACTCATGCACTATACACGGAGATCGAGTTTTTCTTTTGCTACGCCTCCTGCTATCGCTAAATAATGAGAAAAAAGGAGGATTTGGCCTTTAACCTTTGACCAATGGCTACGGTAAAATGCACATGCCCTTGTCAAAATGAGCGAGATACACTTAGATAGAGTGAATTATAAAATATATAAAAAGTTCATTCAACATAGAATAATATTTACTGTAATAAAGCTTATTTGAAGAGAAATGATATTATAAAAGTCGAAACTTGACAACTTTCGATAGAATGTCATCTGGAACTCATAAGAATATTACGAAGTCAAAAGGATTTTAAAAGATATGCAATTGATTGAGATCTGAAAATCCCTTTTAAAGGCCTTCTTGTTAATGCAATCCGTTCCTGAATTCAAGCTGTGATCGTCGTTTTGGTTTGCCATCTTTTGTGTAAGCTTTTTTTGCAAAAAAAATTTACGCATTTGATGCCGTTTGTAAGCAACCCCCGATTACTGCCCTCCCCTTACCATTGAAACAAAGTTGTTTGCTGATATCTCCGAGTAGAATGTGTTTGTGTGTGTGTGTCGGTAGCAGCGACAGCACTTCTAAAGCCACTTAAGTGGTGCGCACATGTGCCGCAAGAACAGAGCATCTTTACACACACACACACATAGTGAGAAAAACTCACACACACAGACACTGACACAGCTGACATAGGCAAACCGGCATAGGCAAGAGCCCAAGTTTGAATCTAACAATAAGACACGAGCAAAGTCGAGAACGTTTCGCGATCGTTGCCCATCTAAGTCTAAGCCTATTCTAATGCAGAGAGTAGTAAGACCAGCCAGAGAGATGTTTAGAGGGAGACAGAGTGACAGAGCTAGACAGAGAGAGAAAGAGAGAGAGAGAGAGAGAAAGAGAGGGAGAGAGAGTGATTGCAACTCCAGCAATAGCTACAGCTCCAGCATTTGCCACATGCGATGTTGCCTGGCTCTCCTCGGCCTGCAATTGCTAGTGGTGCTAGTGGTGCTGCTGCTGCGACGCCAACCGAAGTTGTTGCTGGACGTGTTCTTTTTAGACTTTTAGCATTATTTGCAGCATTTGCAACGAACACTCGCTAAAAACAACTGCAACCGCAACGTTGTGGCACGCGTTTCTATTGCAAATAACAAGAAAACAAAAAAACACAAAAAAAAGCAAACCAAAAAGCACAACAAAGGAAACAAGAAAAACCAAAATAAATAACGTTTCCAGCAATTGTGAATGAACTGTGACAAACAATTCAAGATTCTCTTTATCAATAAGGAATCAAAAGTAAACAAATTGTTTAAACTGTGCAAAAACAAACTTATCCTTATCGATAGTGCAACAACATGTGCCGCGCTTCCTGAACTTGCCAAAACTTTGCCTTAGAATCTCTACAAATAAAAAAAACAAAGTCAAAGAGTATGTGGTTCACATTTCGATCATAAGCCCATTTAAAGGAATCAAAGTCAAGTGTAATGCAAAAAGTCTAATATTCTTTGAATTTCATAATCGAAAAGTGGTTGGCCCCCCTCCCATGTAACCCCTTTTTAAACCCAACCCACCTATTTAGATTGTGTTCCTAGTAAACATTTATTTGCATACAGGCTGGTTGTTAGCCAATAACAGACCCAAAAGTTCCTTCAAATGTAATGCAATATGAATGGAATATGCAAATTCAAATATATTCTTTGTAAAACCTGAAATTCAAAATTCCAACGAAAAAAAGGTGTACAAACAACTTCAAAACTAAAGAAACCAAAACAGGCAACGACATCATCTCTTTACAAAGACCAAAAAGGAAGAGGCAACAACAACAACAACAAAAAACAGCTGATGATCACGATCTTTATCATTATAATTCGTTTGATATTTTTATTGAATGTCTAACATGTGAGAAGCACATTTTTTCTCAAAAAATAAAAAGGCTGCTGCTGCTTTTGCTTCGATTTCGGTTTTGGTTTCGGTTCGTTTTGGTTTTAGTTTGGTTTTGTTGCTTTGCTTCAAGTTCTTGTGCTTAATTTTTCAGACAATTCCATAGAATTAAAATGATATGGGACCTGGGGGATGATGTGCCCGATGAGCATAAGCAAAACCGAAATGAAACGTAGCCAGAGACAACAACAACAATAACAACTACAAGAACCAAAAAACAAAGCCTTACATATGTACATCTTACGTATGAATGTGTGGATGTATGTATGTATGTGTGTATCTACCACATAAAAGATATGATGAAAAGCAAAGGCAAAGCTGTCGGCTACTAGGTTAACAGGCAACAAAAAAAAATGAAGTAAGTAGTGTCGGGATACAAGTAAAACAAAATTTCAATTTGTAATAACTAGTTTGCCTTTTAAATTTGTTGCTTGTTATAAGATTCAGTATTGCATATAAGACCCTAGCGCCCCCACCCGCCAACGGCCATCTCCGGCCTTATGCAAAATTGATATTGTTAAAAATTTAAAAAATTATGAATATGCTTATGGGGGTGGCCAATGGGGCTTCTTTTGTCTGTTTTTTAATAAAAAACAAGGAATCAAATAAGCGGCAAGCAAACCGAAGAAATTCGCAAAACAACAACACAAAAATTGCTTGTTTGAAAGCGAAAACCCTATACAGATACAGAAATCTATATATACAGATACATCTACAAGATATACCTATATGCGAAAGAGTCACCCCATCAAAGATATTAAGATACTTGGCACACAGATACAGATACAAACATACAACATCCAATATGATCAGTGTGTAAGCGATTCAAGGGTAGGGCAAGACAAGGCAAAGGCAGGGCAAGACAAGGCAAAGCGGCAGGCAGACCGGCAACGGCGGCAACGGCAGCATCAAACGTTGCTGTCGTGTCCAAAATGCCCTTGATCGTTGCTGTTTGAAATGTCGCAGCAGCAGCATAAGAGAGAGATAGTTCCGTTGCTGCCAGCAGCGCTGTAAGCTTTGCCGTCCCTTTCCATGCTCAAAAGCGAATTTTTATATTTTGGCAACACAACACAAAAAGCATAACGAGTCGGTCTGCTCGGCGTTTTTTTTTCCTTCTTTCCTCATTTGCTCTTTTCTCTTTGTGTATTATATTTATTTATTTATCTTCAGTTTTGCGTGTGTTTACTTGGGGGATATTCTAGCTAAGGGTTTGTCGCATACTCGGACAGTTACAAATCTATCTCATAGATACAAATTCTCTCTCGCCCGCTATAAATCATTTCTTGTTAAACAACAATTATTAAAGAAATACATTTTTATTATATGTACATACCGCGTGTTGGCTGCAGAACATTACAAATTTTCATTATTGCAATTCCTGAACTAACAATTAAATGTGCAAAAAAACAAACAGTGTGTGAAAGATACAAAAAACAAAGAAACGAAACAATTTCATACAATTTGTGATCCATAAGATATATATACTGCGAAACTGATGTGCAAAATATATTCAACAAAGTTAACTAACTAACGGCAAAACTCAAGGCAAATGTTGTAAATTTGCGGAAATGACCAGGTTGGTGTTAAAAACATGATCAAATGTTATTCTTTTTGAATCAAATGTAATATGGGCAAGTGACCTCTTCCATATAAACCCAAAGGACATATCATTGCTCTTACATTATACATAAGAAAGAAAGATTATCCTTGAAAGATAATCTAAGTAGGTAAAAATATATCGGCAAATGAAGTGGCTAAGCTTAGTGAGTTTTTAGTCAATTGTAATAGAACTTAACAAACAATGAAACCTAATCGTTTTTTGAAAGTATGTATTTATGTTTGGAGTAAGAAATGAAACTTTTATCAATATCAACCTGTATATCAATTTCCCAAATGATTCTAAAAATGATCAGTTTTAATGGTCTTATAAAATACCGAGATGTGGCTTGAGGGACTTTTAGGATCTTAGAGAGTAAAGGCAACTGAAAAACGAGAATTCGAGTTCCAGTTAGGTAGATAGCTGGTCATATACTGATAATTATATATAGTTAATTATTATGACCACTAACAAAGATACATATTTTAGATTTTATTGTTTACCAAAAAGATTAGCCTTTGACCTTTATTTTGCTGATAACTTTTCATTACCAAATAATTCAAAAGTATTTTTTTCAAGAATCTTATTTCAATTTTCAGTGAAATTCATAAATTCATGTAAAAAAGAAATTACTTTTAGCAAGAATTTCTTTCCTAGAATTTCATTAATAGATAGCTTAAATTTGAGAATATTGATAATGATTCAAAATCTTTGTTTTCGACATTGTCTAATTATCTGTAAAAACCTAATTTTTTTCATTTATAATTTTTTTAATTATCAGGAGTTGATTGGTTTGCAAATTCATATGCAAGTTGTAATAGAAGTTTGTTTAATCTTCTATTTTCAAATTTATTTGTTCACTTTATTGTTTGTCTTCTGCTGATAAGAAAATGTTTCAACTTTGCCTTGGACTTTACGTTTAAAAACGATGCGAAACGAGAACAGAACTGACGAAATATATTTTAATAATAATAAATCATAAGAATGATTCATATTTCTTTCACATGGAGCACTCTTGAGTTATAATCGTATTATTTTAATGAATGAATAAGTTAGACTACTGTGTCAGCATTTGTATTTTACTTTAATTCATATGAGTTTTAAGCCTCATTAATATGAGATATTATAAATCTAAATGTCTTCAATGCCTCACAGTAGCTCATTTGACCAAAAGTTAATGATAAAAATCTGCAAATAATTTGTATTCTAAATACCTTTATAGTATCAAAATTTGAGTGGAAAAAAGAGATATTAAGGGTGAATGAAATTGTTAATTATTGAATCATTATTATTTTAATTACTATTATGAGATTCAATTTTTGTTCTCCTCAAATAAAGTTATGAAGCCAAAACAGATTGATTATTAGTCATTAACCAAACTGAACTTGGTATTATATATCAATCTGTTGTATACAATAGAGTTCAACTATAGTTAATAAATATTTATTAGTTATTAGTTATAAATAAGCTATCCAGCTGGTCGCATTTATTCCTAGTGTGTGTGTGTGTGTGTGTGTGTGTGTATCTCTGAGTGCTTCAGCGACTATTGCTAATTGCCAAAAAGTATCTGTTTGCTTCGCTACTTTGGCGCGCCCTAGCTTTTAAATTGATTTTGTTTTTTCTTGCTTTTTTTGTGTTTTTTGCAAAGCCATTAAACATTCGAGCTTGGATACAGAAAAGTCGTCTGCCTGCGCCCATATGGTCAATGTAGTAACTGCCGCAAAAAAAGATCGTTGCCAAATCAATTCCAATTTAGTCAACGGCTTGTGAAGGACAACTGTGGCTTTGCTCGACATTTTGCCGTAGATCGTGTCAGATCTTGGTGTCTCTATGTGTGTGTGTGTGTTTGTGTGTTGCGGGGGTTTAGTTTTGAGGCATGTCTAAATAGGAGCAACTGTAGCAGCAGACAAGCAATGTGTCGACGTCATCAATTTAAAATAGATGAAAATACGCAATGCATGCTAATTGAATAATTTCTGAATTGTGGCACCTACAAACTGCAGCAACAACCAAAACAAAAACAACAGCAACTTGTCATTTGCATTTTGTCAATTACATACTAACAACTAATTTAGTTTCTGTTGGTCTTGTTGTTGTTGTTTGCTGGCGATATTTTGACAGCAATTTTTTGTTGTTGCTGCGCATGCGCAGGCGTTGATTGTGATTCCAATTTCGACTACTCATTCGGGGATTGTTTTCATTATTGTTAAGTGGGTGGCAAGTGAGTGTGTGTTTGTCTGTGTGTGTGTTGTCTAATCAATGCAAATGCACATTTTTGGTCAATTCAATGTGTAAATTGTAAATTTATTGCATTTTAAATACATTTGTTTGGCTGCGATTAACACACAAATGACAAAAGTATCTGAAACAGAATACGATACCAAAATGATGTCATCCCAAGAGTAGCAGCTGCTGCTGCTGCAAATCTGTGACAGACATGCAGGGTCAGGTTAAAGTTGAATCATTTGTTTATTTCACAACACGATTTTTCTTTTTAGCTCACATTGATATGCTATGGAGTTGCTTGTTCGTTGCTAATTAATTGAAAGCCATTTTATCGCTCACAAAAGCCGACTGGCAATCAATTTCCAACCACAATAGACTCTAATGCGTATTATTAACATGGACATGGACATTGCAATATGAGCAACAAAAGCAACAAGAGGCAACAAAAGGCAACAGCAGCTTCTAACTGCTTTTTTATCTTGTCGTTTTTGTTGTATTTTGTTTGGCATTGCAAACACGCCCAGGCTCAGGCTGGCAAAAAGTCCTCCAAAACGACAAAAATATCAACTTTAATTTTTTGCAAGATTCTTTTTGGCGTTTTCAGTTTCGCTTTTTTTGTATTGTGTATTGCCCGTTGGCTTACAAATAAACTGCTTTTAACCTTGAGCGAACGCATTTAGTTTGTAAGTCACGTCTAAGTCCCCGCTCAAAGGTTTTGACAGTAAACGTAGCCGTCGCAGTCGCAGTCGCAGTCGCAGACGCCGTCGCAGTTGACGTCTACTGAGAAGCGCAGGCGCGAAGCCCAATCCCAAAACCCAAGCCTCAGACACGACGACACACAAACACACACACCGATAGAAAAAGATCTCCAGCAAACGTCTGCATTTTGTTTTTGCCATTTTGGCAAATTTTTGGCGTGCCTCGTTTACCCTTTTTGCCAAGTTCTTGTTGCCAAGATGTATGTATGTACATATGTATGTGTTTTAATTTTTTATAATTTTGGATTTTGTAAAGTGGCTGTGCCGCTTGACCAAGTTGATTTTTGCACGCCACACGAAAAAGGTTAAAACATGTTTTTGAACTAGCTATTTCTTATGCTGTTTTGTTTTTTTTTTTTCTTGTTGTTACCTTCCTCTGGTGTTTGTGTTAACGTGGTTTCTAATGGCCTACTACATTTTGTGGTCTTACCAGGCCTATTTCAAATACATATATTCAAAAGAAGCGATTATGTAATAGACATTAAAGCAAATTTAGGCAACTATCTGTCACATCTACCTACAGACTTGCCAAAAAACCATCTGGAAAGCAACTCAGCCAAATGCTAAACAAATTGCAAACAAATTTTAGTAACTAATTCGCAATTCTCTGTAGGTGCAAAAGTTCTCATAGATTGTCATTGACAGTTTGGCTTACATCTGTCTACCTCTTTTAGCAATTTTGGCAACACGTTTGGCCAAAAATTTCAAATCATATTACACACGTCCGTTGGGTAAAAGTTTGTCTATTCGAAACGTGTCATATTATATTAAGGATATTTATGGAAAAATTATCATTTATCTATACTGTTAGGCATGAATGGGCAATCTATAAACAAATGATTTACTTCTTTATACATTAGACGCACTCAAATAGAACGAATAATTGAACCCATAACTGTCATAGGTAGGAAGCTATTGGTAACTAATTTTAATCTGTTCTATTTATAGATACTATTCAAATAATATTACTTAAAAAAATTTTTTTTTTTAAACAGTTTTAAACATCACATCTATTATGTAACTTTACCTATACGAATTCAAAGTCAGAAGATTTATTTTGTTTTTATATTGTCAAAGGCGTAGAGGCAGGGCAGGGCAGGGCTTTAAAAGTGGGTCGGATTTGCGATTGTATATAAAAAAGCCACTAAACTAAACCAAACTAAACTAAGCATATGCCAACATTCTCCAATACTTCAAATTTAGTCTCTTCAGTTATGTATAATATTCACTGTTTTGATATAAAGAGTCTATAATCAAAGTCTATATAAAGTATATGGGATTAACTGACTAATTCGAGTTAAAAATCAGCCTTCCAAACAAATTTTGAGTCCCAATTTGTTTCTCTCCTACATTATTCAGTGAATTAGTATAAAAAGTGTAAATTTGTTATATTGGTAATCGTTAATTGTCTAACATTTAATGTTAAACACGATAAAAAAACATGCAAGCATAGAAACATTAGAAAAACCATGGCATTTACTAACTAGTACATTAATTAAATAGATTTTTAAATTATGTATAAACAAGAAAAACCAGCGGCAAATAGCAACAAAAATTTAACAGCAAATCAAATTTTTTTTGGCAAAATAGAAAAAAAAATAATAATAAAATGATTTGAACAAAAAGAAAAATTAATATAAACATCTTTTTTTTTTTTTACTGCTTCGGCTTTGTTGTTGTTAGTGCTTTTTATTGTTGTTGTTGTTGCTTGGCTATTTCGGGTTTTTTATGTATATATATATGTAAGTAGCTATGTGTGTGTGTGTATAGAGGTCTATACAGTTTTCACATCGATTCAGTTACACACACACACACACACCAACACATTAGCAGTTCTTAGGTTGCGAGTGTGTGTGTGAACTTTAAATTAGACGAGGCACGACAGCAACAACAACAACAACAGCAACTGCGGCACATGCGAGCAGACCCTAATAAATTTCGCATACTTTGCGAATTTATGCTGAGCAGCGGCAACAAAAACAACAAGCGACAGTTGTTGCGAGGCGAGAGAGAGAGAGGGAGAGAGCGAACGCCAAACCCGTAATGATGCGAGGGCCGCTGCTGTTGCTGCTGCTGCTGCTGACGACATTCAACAGCAGCAGCAACAACAACAACCACAAAACTCACTCTAATGGCGTCGCCGTTGACTGCATTTGGCAAAATGCTGCCAACGTAGCGCTGCTGCTGCTGCTGCTGCTGCTCACTTTTTTTATGTCTTCTTACTTTTTTGGCGTTTTTCTCTCTGATCTTCTTTGCTTGATGTTCAAGGACAAGTGCCCCGTTTCAGCACTAAAACTGAAGTCGGAGACGGAGACGGCTATAAAGAGATGAAGTTGAAGTTTGCTGGCAATAATTGGAATTAGTTTAGATACATACATACTTGCATTTATACTTTATTTAGCTAGGGATAGTCCTACACATACATTTAAATAGCCTCTCTATAATTACGTATACGCCTAGTGTGACCCAAAATTGAATTAAATTTGTATTCATATGCCACATTTAGCAAGTAATTGATGAATAGAGATATGGACGATGATTTCTCCGTTGGCTAAGCTTTTAGCAATTCATTGTCTTTTTTTATTATTATTGTTATTATTTCTCCCTTTTATTTCTCCTCTTCTTTCTTTTGACGTTTCTTTTTTATATACGCTCTTTTTTTTCTGCGCTTAATTTTTGCATGCACGTTTTGGCGTTGACCTTGAAATTTTTTCCTTTTTTCTTTTGTGTTTGCGTTTCTTTTTGTGTGTTCCCCGTTGTTCTTGTTGTTGTTGTTGTTTTTATTATTTCTTTTTATTTAAATTTTACACACACGCACACATTTATATCTATGTATGTGTGTATGTACATATATTTTTTACGTTACTCTCTGCCTGCACAATGTCGAATAGGAAGCGATAATAATAATAAAAATACAAAAAAAACATACGTACATACATACATATGAAAAAACAACAACAAAAAATTAAGAAACTCGCAAATTACTTCACAACAAACTACAACAACAATTGATTATACACATGTATACATACATATATTCATTTACAAATACATGCAGAGAGAGAGCACACGCTTGTTTATTTAATACTCATATTTAATTTAGTTATTCTGTTTTTGTATTCAAATTGACGTTTCTGGCTAAATCAGGTGGCATTTAATACATTTCTATATGCATACGCGGGCGTAGCCAGAGAGACTAAAACTTAATACGAGCGGGGGGTAAGAAAGGGGGTCATAAACTCCAGCAGCATGGAGTGACTCAGCAATAATTATTACCATCAATTATGGCTAATCTTGCATAAAAAATGACTTTTGTTAATGTTTAATCAATTTGTCAGCCAAGTGATAAACTTTTTCATAAAACATTTTTCAACACTTAGTTTAAACGGCTAATGATAAATTTAATATAATGTTATGAGCTAAGAAATTGCATCAAAATTATATCTACATAAATACATGCTAAATCTTCAAGGGTAATTTGTAGCTCTTAAACACAAATTAAAGTTAAATCAGAAAATCAGAAATTGAAACGCAATATAACTTTTTTTGGTTAACTACAATTAGTTTACTGACATCATTAAACGATTTACATATATTTCAAGGCTGGCAAATTTACTATTTGTTTTTCTATTTTTGATTCAACTTACATTCAACTTGCATTCCACTCCTAAATCTATAAGCAAAGTCACACCCGTTCTACAAGTGGCTAAAATCAAAGTGTTATGAACCACAACCAAACATTGATTCTTAGTATAAACAAATTTGTTTTTTTTGTAAATGTGTTAAACAGAGTGATTATTATTACTAAAATTTAAAATAAACTGTAACTGCTGTAACAGTAAAGTATATAGACAGCTATATCTATGGATAGATCCACTATGATGTCCTTCAAGGACAATTTTTACATCTATTACAGCAGCAAAATAAAGTCACAAAGATTTCGTCAACTCTTCATTTGCCAAGGCTTAAACAACGCCCATGTATTCTATTATTCAGCTAACAATTATTATAATTTACTGCTAATTATAGCAGCTAGATATTAATGTTAAAGTAAAATTAATTGAAAATTTCATGGGAAGTATATAAAAAAATAATATTTGAACTGAAGACTTCTCGTTACACAATCCCCAAGCAAAGTTGACTTAATTATTTTGTATCATAATTTTGCTCTACAGAGCCTTTTTGCAGCCTCATTAAAAATTGTCGCCAAGTTTTTGCACCTGTCGACAACGATGGCTGCCACCTTCAAAAAAGAAACAAAAACAAAAAAGCAAACACAGAATAAGCAACAACAATTTGTAGCAAGTGAAGAGGCTATAAGAATATACATACCAGAAATATATAGAAAATTTGTTGTTGTCTATTTAGAGAAAAATTGAAATTGAAAGTGATGCTGAACGGACTATGTTTTTAATTTAGTTGAAATTTTGTGTTGTGCTTTTGTATTATTTGTTTTTTTTTTTCTGAAAAGTGCTTTTCTCGTGTGTTTGACATTTACTTGATCTACATTTTGGTACAAGTATTTCGGTTGTTATTAATTTGACCTAAATTCAGCTGACAGACTGAGAAAATAGAGTGTATATGAATAACGTTTTGGTTTAAGTATATTCCAATTTGTTTTTTTTTGTGTTTTGGTTTCTTTTTGCTTGGGTTTTAGGTGTTGTAAATTGTGAGTCAAGTGAGTAGAGTCCTCTTGTTAGTCATTCTTTAGGGTAATTTGTCAAGTGGGCAACAGTGGGCAGATTCATTTTCCAAATGCCACTTTTTCTGACAGTTTGCTGTGACAGCATTTTCCGCGTCATTAGCCAGTGTAAAAGATGAAAGCGAAAGTTGCCAAAAGCTGAAAGTGACGGCGAATGCAAAACTCAATACAATTTAACTCGAATGCAATGGAGAAGCTGTTGCATTCTCCCTCTCTCGTTCGCTCTCTCTTTGTGTTGTTGCCAATTCCGACAATTAACTCAACTGTCAATTGTTAACACTTTTCAATATGTCGATTTGTGTTTACAAGTAAAATTTGTAATGTATGTTAATATTTACTTCGAAAAAAGACAACAAAATCGTTTCAATTAAGATGTCAAATGTCTGCTTTAGTGTGCATGACAACACACAGTGCGTATAATTAGTTGCATATTGCGCATACGCCGCGTAATGCGGTCAACACACACACACATACACCAACTAGGGGCCCAGTCTTGTAATTTATCATTTGGCTTGAGCAAAAAAGAAAAAACAATCTTCTTCTTGTCTGCTGCAATTAGAAATTAAATATCACAACAGACAAAAGAGCCAACCAACAAATGCACCACAAGTTTTCACTACGGAGGGGCCAACCTGTCGCAAACACAACAACAAAACAACCGCAAAAACTGAGCAAAAAAGGAAAAAAAAATGCCGCAAATGCTCATGACAGAACGAGTGCAGAAAGCGAAGGCGTTTATTATATGTCTTGGCCCAAAGGCCGACAGTGCCTCTTTCTATATGCATTTTGGCCATTTAATTAATTTCTGGAGTCTGCCCACCCACGCTCGAAAGTCGCTGCAATGCTGAAATGCTAAAATGCTTGTGCACATCTCATAAAGATGCACAAATTATGTCTTATTGAGTGCGAAGATTGCCAGCAAAAAATTTGATGCTGACAAAAGTCAGCTCTCCTTATTTTATACCCTTACCCATAGGGTATATAAAACTAGTTATTTGACTAGACAGAACAGAAAATAAGAAGGCCTGGTTAATTATGTTGCCAATGCTAAACTTAGAGCTAATAACTTACTATCTTTCCAAGCCAGAATTGAATATCAATCCAATCCATCAAAACATTTTCTTAAGATTTTAATGAATATTAAAGATTAGGATGAGTAACTAACAATCGTCATGCCGATTATCAAATTACACTTTTGGCATTGTTCAAACTTAAATGAAGGGCAACTAAATAGTAAAAATTCAGAGAATTCTATAAGTTCCTTCATTCCTTCTTAGCATAAGTATTACCACTTTGTTCTAAACACACCAACGCCCAAGAAGCAGAAATTTGAGTGCAAAAAGTGAATGTATTTTGGTTGTCAAATGATGTCTCAATTTAATTGCATCACAGGAAGTGCCGTCATCAAATTTGTTCTTTTTCGTTGGACACTCAAAATGTTACATAGTTGTTCATTCTGCAGCTGCTTGTTTTTTTATTGAATTTTTTTTTTATGACAGCAAAATTTATTTGATTCGTTTGTTAATTTTCATTATGTGTGGTCAAGAAATGGAACAAGCTAACTTTTATCACACTCTCCTACACATTAGAGAACCAAATGGGAAGGCCAGATAAATAAGAAAAGTAAAGCAAAATAAGAATTGTAGCGTAGTGCAATTAATATTAATCACATTTGAATGCGATTCCCATATATATATATAAAGTTTAGCCCCCCATGAATCACAATTCACTATTGGCAGGCAGTTAGCTCCCTCTTCTCACCTTCATTCCCTCGGTTGATGTTCACTTATGATAAGCTGCTCATCGTCTCAGTTTCAACTTCAGATTGAGCATTGGAAATGGAATTGGCTACTTCTACTTCTCTCAAGCTCTCCAGACAGGGCGTGTTGTGCATTCGTCTGGACAAATGTGGCATATAAATTAATTGAGTCATGCCAGCAGACTTAGTCTTAGTTGGTGGCGAGCTCCTTCAGGTTGCATCCTACATCATACAACATTCAACTGTTATGAGTCAGTCAAGCCAAAATTTTTGCGCATCGGTAAGCCACTTACAAGCCAAGGAATTATGGCGCGTGGCTGCAACTTGTGGCAGCGAAGCGTCAACAGCAACTTTCAACTTGCGACTGCCAACAGAATGTGAGAATGTGGCAAAATATGCAAGTTGTGCAAATCAGAAACAAAAACGAATCGTAGCAACCGCAACAGCAGCAGCAGCCGTAGCCGCAGCTCGAGCAATCATCATCAACTCTCGTGGTAACTTTTAAGGGTCGCACAGCAGCAATAAGAAGAAGAAGAAGAGTTGGCTACATCAAGTGGCAAGTGGCAAGCAGAAGACATTCTTCATTTGATACTTTGCTTTGCAAATATTTTACATACATATATTTCTTTTCTTGTTTACTAAAGTTGTCTTATGAATGACATGTAGATATCAGCAAGAGGCTTTGATATGCTGGGGATTTATTACAATATAGTAATTTTATATAAAGTTTTGTGAAATTTTACATGAATACCCTTATTTTGATTTACAACTATGAAGAAACTAGATAAAAGAGATTCAAACTATATATAGAAAATAAAAGAAACGAATATTTCTTTGGTTTCAATTAGATATCTTCCTTTCCGCATCCATCCATGATTTTTCATACCCTGTCAATTTAGTGAAAGAATCTTATTGTTGGCCTAATAACGACAAACATAAAAGTAGTAGGCTAATACATATATCAAGTAGTAGGCTAGTAGTATTAAATTGCCTATGTGATTAGAAAGTGATCATTCTCTCTAAATTAATAGAATATGTTGATTACTATTTAAATTAGCCAAAAGATCATCAACCCAGTGAAATAAAATTTCAATATAAATTAATTGACATAAAATTATGGTTAACATCTGAAACAAATTCAAGCTAATTTATTATGCATAAAAAACTATTGACCTCTAACTGACACTCAGACAAAAAACAAAACCAAAAATTTGCATAGATCATAAAAACAAAAGCAAACAAAACTTACATTTTCATGTAAGCCTAATTAATGCGCCTACAACCACAAACTTCAAAAACAACAACAACAACAACAAATAGCAACAATTTAATTTTGTTTTTCAAGGTTAAACCAAGTCAAAGCCAACCAACCAACCAACAACAATAACCGAAAACTAGCGAATTTGTTGTAAGCCATAGCAAAAAAAAAAAACCGAAAAGGCACAACAAAATAAAAACCCAATTTTTAAAGTGTTTTAGGCACCAACACCAAAAAACACACACACACACAACAACAAATGGATTCATCATACTATTTAGGTATTCAACATTGATGTTTACATCGCCAATACATTTGGTGGCACCTCCATATGGGAATGACATGGGCCGGGAGGAGGGGGGAATGGAAATTCGAATGGGAATCGAACGCCCTTTACCTTGCTGACACACATTTTATGTTAAACAGTCAAAGGCAACGGCAAAAAAGATAAATAAAAAATGTATACATTTTGACTTGAGGACTGAGTTGGGCGAGGGAAGGGTCTTTGTCTGCCGAAAGAGACTAATTTGGCAATTAAATAAACGGTGAATTATTGTTTTTTATTCGTTTTTTAACCTTGGCAAAATTTACAGCTGAGGGCCAGCTCACTAAGACGTCATAGGCATAATTTTACATTTCTATAACCCGTAAGCCGAACTCTGTGTAAGTTGGCAGAATATATATAAATCGAATAGAACTTGCACGACAATAACTTTTATTCTTCAAATAGTTCGTGGTTTTCTAGACTCCTTTCTTATACATATTCAAATAAATTTCAAATCTATAAGTTTAAAAGTGGGTTTCTTTTCTCTTTTGTCTTGTAGGGCAAATTCATATGTTACCCATAACTAATGAATATTTATTTTGTGGGCAAAAAAAAGGCAAACAAAAAAGATAAGCATAAAATATATTCTACTTACAGACAGATAAGAAAGGGCTAAGGGCGAATTATAAACTGATAAAAGGCAATTCATTCAATTTAAGGCCATCCATTAATCATGTGAGGAAAAAATTTCGGGAATTTTGACCCCCTCCCCCAGCCTAGTTACTTAACTCCTTACATAACCTTTCAATTCCAACTAACAAGTTCCAGCAAACAAAAGACTGTCACAGATATAAAATTGGTGATTAAATTCACCCCCTAAAGTAGGCTGCAAAACTATTCATTGGTCTGAAATAGTCAGCGATGGATCTAGCTCATAATTTTTTTACGTTAGGGGTAATCGGTCATTTTGGAGAAAAAAATATCTAGATTTAAATAATTTCTTAGGTCGTTTTGTGGGTTTGGCGAGGATTGGTGATGAAATGTACCGCCCAAGTTAGACACCATGACTAGTCAATTGTTTTCAAATAGTTAATGATGGATCTCATAATTTTGGTAGAGAAACACGACCATTGGGGAGCATTTTGAACGAAAAACAGTTCTTGGATAAGGAAAGTTCGCCCCCATTTCTCCTCTGAGGATTCGCCAGTCCCATAATATAGAACTTTTGGTATGCCCTGCTGATAAACAAATACTCTATAAGGATCTTCACCTCAATTAATGTCCCGAAATTGACAGCTAAGTAAAGCAAGTCTTTAACTATAAAGCAAATAGGCTTATCTATTTACAAAACTAGACAAAAGAGTATAATATAAATTTTTATATAGACCTCGCAAAAGCCACAATGAATTTTCACTATACACAAAGCGTAAAATGCTGAATATTAAAAAAAATAATAATAATAAGAACAATTGTCCAAGAAAAAAACAAAAAACTCTTATTCAACAATTATAAAAAAAAAGCGACAAAAAAAATTTACCATAATGTAAATATTTATTCTTTTTTCTTCAACATTAAACAACAACAAAAAAAACCGCTTACAAGCGCCATACCCTGACTTGGCTTAAAAACATGGAAAAAATTTCTGCTGATTTGTTTAAACAAAACGCATCAAGACAGCAACAACAACAACAACAACTACAATAAAGCTTATGGTCTGCTTGTTATATATATTTTTTTATTCAATTTTTTTTTTTTTTTTGTTGACGCAGCTGGGCCGCTTTTGGGGGCCCATGGTGAAACCGCCTGGCGCCAAGTGCAGCGCCATTTTTGAAGGTCTGCGATGAGCAAGCGCCATCCACAATTGTCGACCAACCAAAAAAAAAATGAATTTGGAAATATTTACTTACAATGCTTTTTACAAAAGCGAAAGCCACAAAAAATGCTGTAATGGAAAAATATATATAGCCAATGGTCATGACTATTGCAAGAACCCAGGGCCAGTCTGACAAATTTAACTATATATTCAACAGAATTTCTTTTAGCCCATTGGAAATTGAAATTACTATGAAACAAAAGTTTGACTCTTCAACTTTTACAAGAAATCGTGATGTCTTTTTATGTGTCACATACAATTTCCATTTGTCTTATTAATTAATTCGTATACTTAAACATAAATTTGTTGCTGTTGGTTGTTGGTTTTTGTTTTATTTTAAGAAAACAAGTTTTGTTATCTATTCGACCACAGAGTTTTGCACTCTTTGGCTTTTTGGCTACTCAAGTCAACTGCGTTTTTTTAAGCGTTGCAAGTGCCGCGCGTGTTCTAATGCGAAATTAATTCAGCAAGTTTTTTTTTCTATCTTTTTATTTCTTGATTTTGTAATTTTTGAAAAGCACCAAACTGTTGAGACCAAATGTTAAAGCTAATTTAACTATTAGTTAGTTAGTAGGAGCAGATTTGTTTGCTGTTGTTGCAGTCCGTCAGTCAACTGGTTTTTGTGTATTTGGCCAAAAGTGGAACTTTTTTTTGAGGTTTATGTCTTGTTATGCGCTTTGTTGTCGTTAATGAACGAAGGTTAAATTAATGCCGGTTGGCTTTTTTGTATGAAATATATATATATATACATATACTTTATACGCTTTGTGATATAATTTGTTGGACAAAACAAATTTGCACGGTTTAGTTTTGGTTGACAGGTAAATACCAACAGCTGCAATTGAGCATTTATTCCTAATTGCATGGGTAACTACTTGACTTAGTTACACATATGATCTGAAGTACCCAAGTACTTACTAGTTAGGAAGTAACTAATAAGTACTACTAAGGAACTACTAAGGATCCTTGTTTAAACAATACTGAAAAGATTTTCTAAAAGAAATGTTTAGGTGTAGCATTAGAATCAAGTAGACATTATACTAAGAAGACTTCCCGTTCTCTTAGTCATATCACAAGAAAAGCAATCTCTATGCTCAACCATTGGATGCAATTTATCATCGGGCCTAAGGTCAGCTTGATGTTGCCGCTAACCACTTAAGCAACAAACAACAGACCAAAAGGAAAAAAACTATATGTATATAAATAACATCATAAAACATACATAAAAATGGCATACAAAAACATAAAGCCTCCTTCATTTTTGGCCACATTAGATTCATCTAAGAAGCCCAAAGCCCAAAGTGGCTTGGCCAGTTCAGTTCAGTTCAGTTGCGGCTCATATGAAATGCAAACAGGCAATTAAATGGCGTTGCAGAAGGCGCAACTTGCCTATACCCATACCTATGCATATATGTATATATCTATGTGCGTGTATGTGTGTGTGTGCTTGAAAATGCTGCGCATGCGTCCAGTTTTTACAGTTTTATTAACTGCATTTTTATCTAGCTACAGCAGCAACAGCTTCAGCACGAAACTGGCTCTCGAGCGGAAAAAAGAAACGTTGATGCCGCCTCTGCCACAGCCTCGGCCTCTGCTCAGTTGCTGCTGCACGAAATACCCTTTTGGCCAAGAATTTGCCGAAGCTGGTAAGGCAAGAAACGAAATAAAAGATGCAGAAAGGAAATTCTAAAACTTCAAGCCTTAGCGGCCAATGCAATGTTACCTTGCCGCACTTGTTCTCTCTGTCTCTCTCGCTGCCTCTTGTTCGCTCTCTGGCAAACCAGTCGTGGCAGTCATCGTCTAACTGTTAGCTGCTGCGGCCAGTCGGGGCAAGTGCAACAGCAGCAACCACCAGCCACCATGTCCGTTGGCTTATTATTTATACTAAAAGAAACTATAAAAAAAATGAAAAAAAAAAATTTATTTAGCCCACTACAAACCAGGTAAACAACACGATCGAGTTGTTCAGTAAAAATAAAATAATGATAACTGCAGAATTGTAAAAAAAAGGTTTGCATTTTTAAACCTATTCCTATTGCTGCTGCTGCTGTTGCTGAGGAAATGGTTTGTCCTACAAACGGAACAGCAGCAGCAGCAGCAACAACAAGGTTTTAACTTGGGCTTGTTATTTGTTCTTTGTGGCTAAACGAACTGGCAACTGGTTGGTTACTTGGTTTGCCTGACTGTAATAGAGATAGCGCTGCCAGGCATTGGGGCCTGGCTTCCTTATAGGGGCAATCTGGCATCGTCTACCTGAAGCTAACTTCAGGTTGCAGTTGCAGTTGCAGTTACCGTTGCAATTGCATATTTACCAAGGAATGTCAACAATTTCCTTTTAATAATTTGCCAGTTTGACAGGTTTTTCCTACCTACTTTTATGCCTTTAGCCTTTTTATGCTTCTGTTGTTCATTGGCCAATTAATTAAGTTAGTAAACATCAAAATCTTTAAGCAAAATCAACTTCTTTCATCATCTTCAAAATCGATTTTGCAAGAAAAAAATCTGAGCTACCGTAACATTGAAAAGTCAATATTGAAACGAGCAGCAAACGAGGTGAGAGCAAATAATAACCCAATGGAGAAGAGCCGCCACTTGTGACCACCACCGAGCAGCAGCAGCAGCAGCAGACACAGCAAACACACACAGATACGCACACACTCACATACACTAATACTGCAATCTTGTGCATACTATTGGAGTTGAAGTTGACTCTTGGCACCTTGTCATATTGCTAAAGTGGTTTACTGACAGAGAATTTGAAGGTGTTTGAGTTGTAACTAACTGTGGAATTTCACAAAACAAAATATATTATACAACTTTTTTTGGGCTGTCATAGAATATAAATAGATATTGTGCATATTTTTGCAATCAACAATAGATAGCAAAAAAAAATTTGTCATCAATATGCTTACTATTCTTTGTTATCGACAACAGAAAAACAACAAACATTTAAAAGCAACATTTAATTATAGTTAAACAAATCTTATTCAAAGAGTCCACAAATGAATCAATTAATCTTTAACGTAGCATTGCTATAGCCATAGTAAATAGGAACACTTAGTAAGGGTATAAAATAAGGCATTTCCTTTAGAACAAGTTGCCTAGAATGTTGCTTTAAAGTTGCTGTGGGTTTTTCTCTTGCCTTCTAACCGTAGGAGTTATAAATACCGGCAATTGCTTTTTGCTGTTGCTGCCAATTTAATGAAGATTGACAGCTAGACCAATGTCTTCTGCTGGACAACAAAGAAAAGAGAGATGGATAGGCACATGTGTACATATATACCCACACACATGCATTCATACATACATACACTTAACTTGCTCTGCTTCCTGATCGCGTTTTCTTCTCTACTTGCCTGAGTTTTCCATTTTTACTGTACTTCAAATGGCTCTGATGGATTGGTTTGATATTCTTGAATGTCTGCAGTTGAGGGAAATTGAGTTGCATGCTGCTGCTGTCTGTTCAAGCTACTGACCACAATGGAGGAACAAATACAAGTAGCAACAACAAAAACAACAACAAGAACAACTCCAACATAGATACAAAATAAAACTAAAAAAGAAAACCAAAAATAACGAACAAAATTATTGTAATTTGCACACCGTTTACACGATAGTTGTAGAAGTTTGGGCGTGGTCGCACCTGGTATACTTAGTTTAGATTTAAGATTAGACCTGTGGTCCAGCTTAAACAAGTAGTTGATGGACAAGTAACAAGTAACAAACAACAATAACAACAACATCAAAATAAACCACCGAATGTAACCACAAGCATATGAAAGACTTCATGTGTGGCATATGGTAGATTAGTTCTGTAAGTTTTTATTTTTGCCCGATTGCCCCGAATAGGGTTCAAAAAACAAAAAAGTTTGGTTATATCTAGCCAACAATATTACAAATGTCGAAAATCCAGTTATATCTACATATATACTCATAACAAAGCATAAATATAGCATATTAGTTGAATATTACATACAAGAAAAAATCAAATGATATGCATCATTATACATTACTTATTTAATTTATTATTATTTTGATTTTTGATGGGCATTTTCGTAGCTCAAAATAAAAACTAATGCCCAATTTTCTCTTTTTCTAGGTAAGTTTGTATTTACAAAACTGAAGTGTTCAATCTGAAAAGTACAAAAGTCCAAGAAAATGAAAAGGTAACTAACTATAAGAAGATTCATTTAGGAACTTAATCGTAAGTAGTCCATTGTATTTAGATTCTAATCTAATATTATATTTCATATATATAAAAAACATATCTCTTGCTAAGGGAAAAGAATTGTACTTTCTTATTAATGTCAGTTAAAATGCGATCAATCATTATTCTCTTACTGTTTTAGAAGTTTTGTTAGGTTTTGGTGTATCTTTAGAAGGATATTTGAGGACAATATTGACTTTATTTTGACCAAATATGAAAAATTCCTAATAAATAACCCATGTAAAAAGAAGTAGTCACTCAGGGCTTAATGAATAAATAAATATAAACAACTTAATACAGATTATCTTTTGCCCTTAATAAACCACTCTAATTAAATTTCCCCTTCTGCATATCCTGGAAATGTAAGGTAAATTCACTTGACAGCATTTTTTGTTAACATTTCAACACTTTCAATTAAAGCCCTAAAGGAAAAAAGTTTCTTTTCGTTTAATTTTTCGTTTCTTTTTGGTGGGCCAGCATTTTTTTTTTTTTTGTGCATACCATTTTCACGCCCTGCAAGTAGCCAACAACCGCGGATTGACCACAACAAGGCAAAAGGAGTGCAACAAAATGTTTGGGATAAAAAGAAAAAGGAAATAAAAAGAGCCGAGCGAAAAATTCCTGTGGGGGTCGGTAAAAAGCGCAACAGCTTAAGGGCAGGAAAACCAACAGGAAAATACGTACAAAAAAAGGAAAAGAAGTGAATGCTTTTAAAAGTGTCATAAAAACGCATAATAAAGTGTTTGCTGACCACACCCCCTCTTTGACTGGCCCCCTTTTTGGCATCTTAACCGTGTGTTCTGCCATAATTGTTGGTCGAATAATTGCTGTAATTTTGAATGCCATAAAGTTTAATGTGAACAGATAAATTTTCGTTTAAGCAAAGTGGAAAGTGCTCGTCTTGCTATAGCCACTTGTTCTTGTTGTTGAACGTTGCGTATGCGCAATATTTAATGCTTGCTGCTGCATTTGTCTGTCATATTTCTTTTATGGATGCCAATTTTTTATGACTTCATTTTTGTAAATAAGCCGCATATGCAACAAGCAAGACACTGCCAGCCAGAACCCTGCCCCTAGCACCTAACCCCTGCACACTAGACACAGTCTGAATAGTCTTTGGTCGTGTGGGTTGGCATTTTGTTATTGTTGGTTGATAATAAAGCCATAAAGCTGCAACAGCTACAAATTAATTAAACAAATAAACAACATCTGCATAGACAGTAAGAACACAGAGTGAGAAGAGGGGCGGTGCGAAAGGTGAGACTGAAGTGGCAAATAGAGTTGAGAGGGGAGGAAAATCTATGCAAATCTGCCAAGTTGCATGATGTCAGCGTCCAAAAAGCACATACACGAACACATACAACATAAAAAAATAAATATGTGGGCATTCCACTGTCGCCTAATCTAATGGTCTTTCACTGCCCCTCACAACCCACGCCAAAATGATGACAGATCCCCCTTTATGTTGATCGCAATCGCAGTGCAACTTGTTCCTGTCCAGGGAGCATTACTCATAATTGTGTCGCTCGACTGGACTACCTGCTGCTGAAAGACAGAGAGAGAGAGAGAGGTGTTTTGGGGAAACCTTTTTGGTCAAAGCGTTGGCGTGCTTTTGGGTCAGACCAACCCAACATGGAATCCAACTCCTTTTTGGCATTGTTTGCCTTTGCTTCGTGATTCGTAAATGAAGTCAAGGAGAACATTGGCTGACCAAGGTAACCGGTTTGTGATTTAAGCGTGGGTGTGCCTCTCTAACGTCCACTGGTCCAGCTGTCCCATTAAACAGGCGGGCAGCTAAGTCTTGTTAGCCCAAAACCACACTGACGGATTGCTTTCTAATGGACGCCAAATGTAAGACGATGCATCCCATCTGACCCTTTGCAGTTTTAAGTTTTCCTTTTCTAGGCATGGCGTGACCACAAAATACTCTTGGCTCTCCAAAAGAAACTAAATTCAGTTTTCTAAACAAGCAAATTCTGGTTTTATTTTACATCATAAAGGGTATTTTGCGAATAGGCACATACGAAATCAGAACATAAAAATTTGCCGCTCATAATAACAAAAAGATAGAAGGAAATGAAACTGCAGATCATATCTTTAATCCCTATTAAAGTCAATCAACCCATTCGATATGCCTGTTTGGCCCTATTATTAACTCAAGGGTACTACCTAGTCGTTGCGTTTGATTCAATATATGCATAAGCAGCTTCCCTTTATGTTTGTTGTTCGCATGAAAACGGTTAAGTCGCCTCTAGGCGCGTAACCTGTCTTGAGACCTTTTGCGCAAGTGCAAAAATTGGCCAAAGTGGCAGCAGAGATCGGCAACGTAGGCAACGGCGGCAACTGGCTGCAAGTTCGTTGTATCTATGTCGCTGTTGGCCACTTTGAAATCGCAGCATGCGATCGCCATATTTGGCCAAAACTGCATTTGCTTAGCCGGCCATTTTGGTTGGCCAAAAAAAAAAAAAACAAAAACTAGTAAAGAAAACGCTATTGCATGCCACTTGACTTGCCATCGAGTATGGTATTTGGTTAGACTTCGCCCTAGGCCCGCTCGGTTGCTCACCAGCCTTCCCTTCTCCTTTAATACCACCCTCACCCGCCCGCCTTTGCCATCCAATCATCCTGGACCGGATTTGTTTCTCTCATAAATCGCATAGAATACTCATTTTGCTGCCGTTGCTGTGTAATCCATGCTCACATTTGACTTTTAACTTTGGACCAACACAAAACTGTGTGCAATGTGGCCAAACAGTCTTTACCAAATATATTCAACCATTTTGGCCATATTCGTGTTAGATATGCAGCTACCAAGAATACGTCATCGATATTCGATATACTAAGCAGATCTGCGTGAGCGATAAATTTGATTTATTTGTCTATAGGTTTTATCAGAGGTAAAGGGGATGGGGGTAGCACGTTCTAAGAGCCAACACAACAAAGCAACACGATTACCATATATTAAATATGCTAAATATATTTGCAAATGTATATGCTTTTTTGTATAAGTAGATAAAAACACTACACAATATTCTATTTTGAAACCCTTTTTAATAAGGGATCGATCTTACATTCGACACTCTAACTAAAGCTTAAACTGTTTCTCCATTCTATACCCTTTTTCGAGCCCTTAAGTAATCTTTTTGATACTCTAGGTGATTCTAAAACTCTTCAGTGCAAGTTAAAACCAAAAAGAAAGGCATAAAATAATCGACACCACTTTAAAATTTTCGTTAACACCTTTAAAGAACAGTTCAGCTTATAGCCTGGAATAACGGTAATGGACTTTATTTGCTATGCTTAATGCAATTATTAAAAAACTTACAAATATTTAATGGTTATGAACGGCTCAGACCAATATGGCCCTTTTTATGTATTATACCTTGGCTGGCTGTTGGCTGTTTGGGCCGCTTGGTTGGCAAGTGAAACCAAGCAAATCTAAACTAATCAAATTAAGGCCACACTTTAAGAATTAACGCGGCTTGTAAATATTTTTAACGGTGCTGAAGTAATGCGCGCCATCAAAATCGTTGCAGCGTGCTTGCAACAACAACAGCAACAAGAGTGGCAACAACAAAAAAGAGAAGAAAGAAAAACCAAAACAGTAAAGCAAACGATGCAACAGCAACAAAAACAACAACAACAGTGAAACAGCAGCATATAAACAAACATAATCGGTGGCGCCACGACACGCTTCGTGGGTCAAAAGCAGTTGCAATGACTGCCTAGCCAACAACAACAAAAAACCCCAAAAAAAAGAACGGCAAAACCAGCAAAAAACAATAACTACATAAGAATTGCTAGAGCTGGTTAAGCTCACAAAAAAAAATCTAGAAAAATGTCAGTGAGTTGAAAAAGAATGAAAAAAAACCAACAAACTAAATATAAGAAAAATGGGAAAAAACTGCATACACATGCAACGTCAGCAAAGGCAGAGGAGACGCCGAATAGGACAAACATGCACATGGCCATAAAGGGGGGAGAGTGAAATTGGATATTGATATTCATAGCATATCAATTGAGAGAAAATCGAAAGCAAAAAAACTCTTGGGAATACTTATAAAATTTTATATTATTAACGTAAGTAAAATATCCATTCAGAAAATGAGAATATAGGCAGCTGAAAGACTTTGCTAGGCCAAATTTTTTTAACAATGGTATTAGGCCAACTTTAAGCTTCACTTAAACTTATATAGAACTACTTAACCCAATTTACTTTTATTTTACATAAAAGACATTAATTCGGAAAAAGTGATATAACAATTTTCAACTTCATAACGCCCCCATTTTGTTGGCTACGCCCATGGCCCACAGATGTGTGCAAAAGCAAAAGCTGAAGCTGAAGCTGGGTCTGTCATGCAGTCAGTTAGTGGTACATTTCCTTAGCACTGCTTTGGCAGTTGCTCTAAAGGCAATCCATCAATAAAACGAGCCCAGGCGCATGCAACGAATCCGTCAGCCAGATGGCTTAAAGCGAGGGAGAGAGAGCGAGAAAGGAGGAAGGTGGCAAAAGGTGGAGATGGTGAAGAGTTGGCTAGGACCACAACGTTATGGCTGTGGGTTTTCGTGTGTGTGAGTGTGTGTTTTTTTCATGACTTAACTTGGCTGCACTTGGCTGGGTTGTACTTTACGCTCATTATTATGATTATTATTTTGCTCTTTTTAATCTTTTTTTTTCCTTAGTAGTAGGAAGGTAGGTATAGCAGACATTCCGTCTGTTCTTCCGTCCGCTGCTAATGCGGCGCATTCATTCAATCAGTAAAAACAACAACAACAAATAATACCAAGCGGCGTGTAATCAACACAAGCATCAAACATTGCATATTTCACAGCGCTTCTCGCTCTACGCCTTCTCCCTCTCACCTGTTTGTTATTGTTGTTGTCTGTGTTTACCCATCTGATGTGGCCAATTAACGGTTGTTCAGTATACTATCCTACTACCAGCGAGAGGCAGTAACTTGGCCATAAGCAGCCGCAGTTAATTTATGTGTAATTGGCTAAGCGCAAACCAGATTGTCTGTCTAAAGGCATCTGTATCCGCAACTGGCTAATGGTTTAGGCCATATGACTGGGCATTAAAAATATAAAAGTGTTGGATACCTTAAAAGACAAACCTGTGGCAAGATGTGTATAAGGAGATCCTAATGAGATCCCACAAATCTCTAGGCTCCGTTTAAGCAAACTGTTTAGTTTCAGCTGACGACATTTATCAATTAAGATTTAATTAGTACCTTAATTAATATTCCAATGGAAGTAGAAATGAAACCTTTGTAACAATCATTTTTACAGTCGACACCTGTTTGAACCACTTCACATTGGTTTATTTTCATCTTAAATAAGCCAAAAGAAAATGTGTTAATATGTCATATAATTAACATTTATTCGAAAACCAGAAAATATCCAAAAATATTCGCATAGATCGATATGATATCTGCTTAATATACTCATACCCACATAATGATAAAAATTAAAATGTTGATATACATGTAGGACGACTTGTTTACAATAAATTATATTGTACTTATTGGCTTTTGTGAATAATAATGAAGAATGGGAAAGGGGGGTTGAGGCGGATGACGATGCGTTTATGGCCCATTGGTCATTAAGCAATTGCCGACACGTGCTTCCAACCAAAACCAATGAAGCATGTTAACTGGCCATTGCCAGCCAATTAAAGCCAAAGGGCAACACCGAAATGAAGCCAAATAATTAAGCTGCAAATTGTAGCGTAAACTGGTTGTTGTTGTTGTTGTTATTGGTGTTGTTGCTATTGCTGTTGTCGGCACGTGCCAGTGCATCATTCATAAAGTGCAGCAGCTACGACGAGCGACAACAACAACAACAACGGTGTGAAGTGATGCTGCCAGTGTAAACAAAAGCAGAGCAAGAGGAAAAGAAAAAATGAAACACAAAACCAGCAAAAATCAAGTTCAAAACGACTCGAACGAAACGAAGTCATCGTCACCGGTCGCCCCTTTTCTCCTCCCTCCCCCACACTGGCAACAACAGCTCGTTTTGCGGCCATTCTCCACCTTAATTGAGTGCAACAAGTTGCAGTTGCAGGCCTGTTAAACAGCTCAGCCGGAAGGCGACCGAAAAACGTGTCAAAAGAGCAACAACAACAACAACAGCAGCCAGCCAAACAAACACAAACAACAACCAACGACGACTACTTAGTCGGCCCAAACATCCTGACTCTCAGAGAACGTGCCACAAGTTGCAAACAATGCAATTGCCTAATGTTGCCAGTCAGAAACACACATTGTTGTTGCTGTGGCTCGGTTACTGTTGTTGTTGTTGTTGACGCTGTCTGTCAAAGACAGACAGATTACCGGCAATAGCAGCCAATTGAAGGTCGCCGTTCCCATCAATGCCCGCCTGGACTGAATGGCTGACTCACTGACTCACGTTCTGCTCATTTGCAGCCAGAGCTTTCTTGCTTCTTCTGTGCAACAAGCAAACGAACCAACCAACCAACCAAACACCCACCCACCCGACCATCCATCCATCCATCCATCCATCAGCCACTCTGTTAGTCAGTCAGCTATTCATTTATTGTTCTCCCAGTCCCTCATTCTCGTATTCGCATTCGCTTCCATCCCATTCCATTCAGTTGGCAGTTTTTGCTTAACTCTCTCGGGGTCAAGGTAGTCGTCACTCTTGATAATCATTATGTATTTTATATTGCACAGTGGTATCAATCAAAAAAAGGGGAAAAAAACACCATACAAAGAAATGGCAAATGGAAGTGTCATTACTATAGTTTAATTGCTTAATGAGCTAAAACATTCTCTAAGGAAATCTTCTAAGGAAAGTTGTTTTCAGATATTCTTATTTTTATTTTAAAGATTATTCAAATTTAGACATTTACTTATTTGTATAAAATGTTAGAAATAAACACTTACTGAGCCCTAAGGATTGGTAGGCTCAGGCCTTTAAATTCCATATTGCCTTTTAAAAAGATTTGAAGAAAAATTCTGGGTTTTTAAACATTTCTTTTTTAGTTTTTTTTTTTACAAAGTTTCCAACCAATTTATTCCATCGTGTTTCTGGTCTTTTTGTGGGCGAAACGGGAGCATCCAAAGCAGCGCAGCTCATTTAATTTTAAATATTGTTGTTGTTACTTTTAGTCTAACTATTATTATTGTTTTCTTTTTGCTTTTAATGCTATTTTATTTTATTTTTGTCTCGATTTCTGATGGGCTTGGCATAAGGCATAGAGGGAGCCATGCGGGCCAATCATTATTACATTTGATCAAAGTCAATTTGCAAGTTAACAAATGTTAATAAATGGGAATATATGTGTTTATTTGTTAGCTAACAACAAATAGGCCCTATTTTGATTAAACAACAAAAGGCATCTTACATAACACCCGTAAGTTTGTAACCCATTGGAAACTTTAATAATCAACCAAAAAATGTTTTCGTTTTCGCCTCTCGAAACTGAAAAAATGTGCGCATTTTCCTACAGCTTTTGTCGTTGGCGTAGTTTAATTTCACAGTTCAGTGCGTTTTGAGGCGACCAGATCGCGGCTTAGACGCGCCCATCTGCCCCCAGTCATATGTATGTACATAGATACAAATACTATATGTACGAATATCTGAATGTACTTGTCTGGTTACTAGTTACTTTCATATTTTACAAGTCACACGCAGCTATTTTCGAAAACAAAAGGCAACGCATTCCAATGCCGGTTGCCAGACTCTCCGACTGACTGAATGACTCTGACTTGTTATTCTTCTTTTTTTTGTTTTTTGGTTGTTGCTGCTTTTTGCCAAAATGCAACCTTGGCTTTAAAGCGGAAGTTCAACGCGACGTTAGGTCGCCGTTGTATTTTTTTTCGTTTGTTTTTCTGGGGCATTATGTTACTATTATTTTTTATTATTTATTTTTTTTTTTTTTTTGAATTTATGCATTTTAATGGGATTTAAAATAACTTCTGGGTTTGTTGGTAGATTTATGATATTTTGCATTATTTTGGTGTGCATTTTCAAAAATCTTTGAAGTAGTTGCCTAAGACCAAGCCAAAAGGAACCTTGAACTAGCACAAAAGGAATAAGTTTACTTTACGGAATCTAAAAACCACAAATTGTAAGAGTTGGCAATGATTGAATACTATTTATATCCCCTTTTATTTGCCCTTACAACCGCAGCTAATTAATAAAAATAAGAAAAGCTATTCCATGTCTTTGTCTTTATTGAGGCAAAGGTCTCTCTCGCTTTAAAAAATTCACTAAATATGGGTTATAGAGCTTTCTCTTTGGTTAATTCTAATCGTCTCGTCACTTGGAAGTTCATGAATTTTAGAAATGACATCATGAAAAGGAAAAAAAGAATTGCCACAACATTTTATCTCTATAACATCCTTGAGATATAATACTAAACTAAACTAATTGTTAATCAATCCAATTTAATAATATCTAAATCAAAAGGAATAGTTTACTCTACAGTCTTTTACTTTCTCAGATTTCCATTTCAGTTTATATTTCTGTTCAGTTTATAATTTATTTCAGCTTACTATACTTTAATTGTCTTTCAAAAGTTGCCAAATTTTCCATCACGCTTATTTTAACTCTTAATTTTCTTAATATTGTTAATTTGTTTCTTTTTTTTTTTTTGTTGCTTTCATGCTAATGGAATTACATTGACAGTTTTTTTGTGAATATACATTTATAACTTTTATTACATTTATTTTGTGCATAAATTTTGTGTTTTCCCTATTATAATTTATTACATTTTTTTTTTATTTGGGGAATTTTCAGATAAATTGAAATGCCATTAAAGTCAATTAATTGTTTTTATCTTTGACAAATTTTCGATAATGTAGCAAACAAGAAAAAAAACAGAGACAAAAAGGAAAACCATAAATAATAAATGATGCGATTTTCCATTGCCAGCAATTGAAAATCTCTTGTGCTGACAATTCAATGCGATGGAATTAAAGGCAATTCCTGAGCCTGTATAGGGATATACTCTCTGTGTGTGTGTACGTATGTGTGTGTGTGTGTGTGTGCCGGCTGTTGTCACTTGACTTTCGAAATGGCAACTGTTTGCCGTTGTCCGTGCATCCTTTTGGCCATCGTTGGTTACAGAGATTTACAGCAATGCCCAAGAGAGTCGACCAGTTGGCCCCCTGCCGACATTTAATTACGCCATAATTTCGCTGTCATGCTGCCGCCGCCGCTGCATGTCGTTGCCTTTGCTTAAATACCCTCTCCAAAAGGTATACTCATTCATTAAACACAAAACCTGAAGATTGAATTCAAAAAGTATGATGTTTAAATCTTTTTAAGTATAACTTTTGAAATATAGTATAAATCAAAATTGAACGTTTTTGGAGAGTTAACCTGTAGACGAATATTTTGTTTCTTATACGTATAAATCAAGTCAAGTCAATCGGCTGATTATATCTTTAGATTTTATAGTCAGTTAAAAGACCAAAAAGTGTTAAAGGAAATTAAAATAAAATGTTCGAAATAATTCTTTTAAGAAGTCTATTTAGAATATAAAAACTATCAAAATAAAGAACCAATGACGCAATATTGAAAGATAGGTTTAATCGGGGATAATAGAAAGACATATAAATGGCTGTCAACCTACTCGAAGAAATCAACTGCAAAAGCATTGCAAGTCAAGGGTATAAAATTTTCAGTATATCTCTTATTAAGTGAGTTGGATTCTCTTTTTTTTTTTTTGGTTTTTAATTATTTGCCCAGCTTTTGCGGAGAGTTGTAAAAAGGAGTCACCGAGACTGCATTGCATGCATCTTGTTGTTGCATCGGGCCAGGATGTTCGGCTGGGGCCAAAGTGCGGATTGAAGGGGCTGTGTTAATGAGCCAACATTGTTGTGTTAATTTGCCAGCGAACTGTGCCGAGAACAGAGAACGGCACAGCGGCATTACCACGGATTTTTTTATTCCCGCCTCCCCGTTTTTTTATTTGTTGTGTTTTTGTTATCTTGTTGCTGTTGCTGTTGTTGTTTGTTGGTTTTGGGTTGGTTTTATTTTACAGTCGAGAAGTGGAGTTATTAAATTGACATTCCCGCTGCTGATGACGCGTTGATTGCAATTCCCGGCAGAAGGACATGTAATTTTTATGGCCGCCATTTTTTGCCGAAATTCAATTTGTCATTTAATTGATTTTAATGTGCACACAGAACACAGCGCCGAGCCGCATATTGCATTTTGTGTGTTGTGTTTGTTTCACCGTCAGAAGGAACGCCAAATGCAAATTCTGATCCATCCCGCCCCCTACATCTGCATTCCTTTTCGACCAAAAAACTTTAACAAAAAAAGAGGGGAAAAAAAGAACAGACCACACGCTTAATATTTTATGCATATTTTGTGGGCATTAAAAATTAAATTAAACAAGCAAATGTATTTTTGTGTTTTTGTATTTTATTTATTGCTTTTTACACTGTGACCGACCGTCCGACCACCCTGCCCCTAGGGGTTGCACCTTGTACATGAACGGAACGGAACGTAACGGTACAGAATACAAGCGCCGCTACGCCTTAAAATATGCAATACAAATGGCAACAAAAATATATACCAACTACATATGTAAATATATGTATATATATTTATCGCACACTCACACACACACACACACACACATGCACACAAATGTTGTAAAAACATTTTGGAAAGCTTCGTCATCCATCGGACATTCCCAAATGCATTGCAGAGTCGTTCTCTTATTTATCTTTCTTATTTTTTTTTTTTTTTTGGTTATTTTTTTGGTTGATTCACCAAAAAATTTGTTGATTTTATTTAAATAAAAATATACACATAAAACATATCAAAATAGTTTTTTTCCCCCATATTTTGGTATTTCTATATAAAAACGTTGTAAAATACACTAAAGTAAGCCCAAGGTAGTTAATTTACGAATGTTAAATGTATTTTGTGTATCCTTAATACAAACTAAACATTAAATTCCCTAAGGCTATAGAAACAAAAACAGAAAAGTCCTTTTTAAATCATTAAGTTTAATCACGTTGGGGAAGTTTTACCGCGGTTTTTACACAGAGATCTCAGAGGTCTATGCCTTGCCCTAAGGATTTATTTTTACCAGCGGTCTATCTCTATGTTTAAAGAGTGAATAGTCGTTAATTCTGTACTTGCATTTAACCCTTTCACTTCCTCCTGCCTAAGAGACACTTCGATGATTATGTTCCTTTTAATTTAAAAATTGTAAAAGTTTTAGTAGACAATGTTAGATAACCCATTATTTGTCTCCTCTCCTCCCACTGTAATGTAGCATAACGATTCACTTCCCGCCAAATTGAATTAAGTAATACTTCAAGAGCCCCAAAGATTCCTTTGAGGTTTTCTTTCGGCATAAGGTGCCTTTAAATAAGTTTCATTCGAACCAGAAAACCTAAAAACTAACTATAACGACTTTAAGGCTATCAATCTATTCCTCTTAATATCTAGATCTATATATTTCACTTTTATTAACAAACGTAAACTACACAAAATACCCCTAAACAATTTTTCCCTACACAAATTTCTCTGATGAACCCAAACTCAATTTTGATGTTTGAAGAGAATTTCCTATACGAATTTCTCCCCCGAAAAATTCTTATAAAAACGAAATATTTTTATTTAGTCGAATAAAAATTGTTTCCCATGCGCAATCATTTAGTTTATTCCCATTTACACACACATATACACCGTATTCAACCACAATTGTAACTATTGTCATTCTATTTGATTTACTCTTAAATGCTGCAGGCCAAATACCTAACTGTATATGCCTCCTAAAATTAAACATTTATTGTATTCGCATATCGATTGTGGAATGACTGCAGGGCATATTACATGGCTAAAACGAAACACCAAGAATATTTAACAATAAATAAATATGTACATTGCATACATACATACATGCATATGTAAATACATTCTTATATATATGGAGTTCTGTATGTATTATATGTTGTCAGTTAATTACAAATTGCATTGCAGCACAAGCGCGCATTTTGTTTGGCTTATTAGCGAGCTGCTAATTTGATTTGATTTACATTTGCATTCTATACTATTTGGAGGGGCACTACACGATTGTTTTGTTTTGTTGGTTAGTTTTCGGGCAACTGTCACTGATTTGGATCAATTTTTAGTGTAAATACAATGTGGTTTACCGGACAACAACAACATAAACACCATCAAAATGCTACTGGAAACTAACACGAGTTTGAGTTTCATGTTTTTCGTAGTTTTATCTGTTAAAGCTTAACACAATGTTTTAAGGCTTGGGCGAATCAATTTGCGTTTGGGTTTACTAATATTTTCGTTGACACATTTTGGAACCAGCAGGGCGAATCTTTTACATACTTTTAAACCAAAAAGAGGAAGACTTTCTAGAAAAAAATAGTAAACTTAAACTAAATTTTTGGTATCTGGAAATTGTTTCCATAAAAGAAACGAGAAAGAAGCTTACGTTAACTTTGTCGAAGTTCACTTTTTAAACCCATTAATAACCTAGGAATAAGTTTTATTTTCCAAATATGAATTACAATGCTTAAATAACAAGTTGGATTGTTGTAGCTTTCTAATTGAGATTGAGGGCGGGAAGC
Organism: Drosophila equinoxialis; assembly: GCA_018150345.1. Lineage (NCBI taxonomy): Eukaryota > Metazoa > Arthropoda > Insecta > Diptera > Drosophilidae > Drosophila > Drosophila equinoxialis. The sequence goes on from JAECWI010000562.1 coordinate 7,589,331, forward strand.
TAATACGCACAGACGAACATTGGTATATCTCTCTGCTTCTCACGCTGATCAAAAATTTATATAGTTAACGGGGTCGGAAACGTCACACTCCATTTAATACAATCACCTAACCAATATAAAATACCCTATATAAGGGTGAAAAAAACCCCAAGTTGTAAACTATCAACCTAATTTTTACAAGCACTGGCAACTAAGGCCTCCTTCGGCTTAGACGAAAACTACATCCATACACTAGACTGGGATTCGAACCCGGATCCTCGTTGTTCAGTTGACTAAAATGACTGGGTCACTTAGCCCATCGATTTTATTTAAGCTTAAATTGAGTAAATCAAATATATCTCATTAAATGAGATTTTTTTTTACAAAAATATTTACGATTAAGTTTTTATATTTTTATGCCAAGTGGAATTCTGTTGTTGTTGTTATGGGTTTTTCTTTCTTATTTTCTGGTGCGTGAGCTTTTAGCACATTTTTTTTCTCTCCAAGTACGTGCAACGTGCACGATAATGATGATATCTATGGAAAGCTCGCCCAACTGATAGCTCCCCTTCCCCTTTAGCATTACAGAAATGTGAAGCCTGAGGCCGCCCACACACCATTTAAGGTAAACGTGAACTTTGCTCAGTAACTTACTATATATCAACTGATATATAGCTATATGGGCATGACCATAGCTGTTTCTCACGCTCGAAAATATGGTTTTTCGTTTGTTTTTTTTTTTTGCTATGATGTTGTAAACTGCCAGCAAGAATTGCCCGTTTATGGGTACCAGAAGGTTTCTCCAAAAGCGCTAAATTTTGAGATTTTGTTGTAGTTGTTTTTGTGTTGTTGACAAGCGCCCGTTTTTGCCTTTTTGTTGATTGTGTTGATGTTGCGCATGCGCCGAAGCTGCCACACGTTTTGTGTTTTGTTTTTTGGGCGAGTGTGTCAAGGTAGAAGAGCGAGCGGTAATACATAGTGCAAAAAAGTGCAACCTGAACTGCAAGCAACCATCATCATTTGCTGTTGGCCTATACACTCGGCGAGAGGCCTTTTATGGTCATTTTATATATATTTATTTGGCTTCTTAAACATTTTTCTCGGACAGTTTAATTATTGGGCGCTAATTTAATTTATACAATTTTTTTTTTTTTGGTTGATTAGCAATCACGCCCTAGCTTATGGCTATTTGTTGGATATCGTATGATGGCACTCACGTGTGTGCTGGTTGTTTCAATATTTGTTGTGGCAATTTGGAAAATAAATTGAGAGATCATTAAGTTAAATAAATACTTTACACAAAATTTGCGTATTTTTTTTGGAATTTAGACTAGGAAAACATCTCAAGTTGCATAACGAATCTACATAGATTAGTCAGCAATTTAAAGGGAACTTGCAGTTCTTTTTGAAATATCAGTGGTTCATTTTAGCAGATTCTAGTCCTCGCCGGTAATGATGTGATCCTGGAAAGTCTTGTAGAAAGATAAAAGGACTTTTTTGCATAAAAAAACCATCAATAAATTAACAAAGTCTCGCAAATTCTTTGAAAGACCGTTAATAAAAACCACTTGAATTTGAAACGGCCACTCTAATGTACACATTAAGTCTGGGCAACCACTAATAGGACCATCGATAATATCGATGATTATAACCATCGATGGGGAAATAAAGGCACTATCGACGGTTTCCCAACTCTAGTGAATAGATACATATGTATGTATGTATGTGTGTATATGTACATATACTTGATTTAGCTTACAATTTAAAATAAAGTTCGAATATATTGAATTGCGGTAATTCTATTATAAACACGAGAAGCCAAGTTATTTGTAAACAAATTTGACAAAGTGATTACCAAACTAATTGTAAGTTTGCTAAAAGCGTGGACTTCAACTGTCAGGAATTTTCATTCTTGAATTCATCAAAAAGTTTCGTTCCCCAGCACCAAAAAAAAAAAAAAAAAAAACAATAACATTATAAATTTCTAGAGAACTTTCCTGTGATTGTGCAACACGTTCGATTTTAAAGAACAAAAATTTTATGGGCTTTGGTCTTGATGCTTTGGCAGTTGTTGTTTTTGTCCTAATTCCAAGAAAAACTGGCCCTGTGCCCTAACACGCATTCCCACACACACAAACACACACACACAGATACACTTAAAGCAAGGCACATTGAGGAGATCTTTTTTTCATAATGGCACGGCTAAAAGAGAGCGTCAAGCTTCCATCACTCTCACTCACTTTGACGCTATCTCTTTTTGTTACGCTCTTCCCCCATTGCCTGCGACGCAAATACCGTTCTTTTTTATATATTTTGTGCTTGTTGTCTATATGTATGTATGTGTGTAATTCGCATAACTTTTATGTGTGAGTGTTTATTTAATAATTCGCTTCTCTTGTTGTTGTTGCCTCTTCTCGATTGTTTTGCATGTGTGAGTAAGTGAGTGAATGAGTGAGCGAGCGACGGAACATTATTATTGCGTGTCGCTGCCGCAGTCGCTGCCTCTGCCTCAGTTCCTTTCTAAGCGGCATGCGGTGTAATTCTCAAAACGGTCTGAAATTTTGCATTGTCTTCACAATATACATACATACATATGATCATATCTCACTCTCTATTTCTGTGTGTATGTGTGTGTGTGAGTTTTTCAGTTACGAATTGTTAAAAAGTGAAAAGTAACGATGATTACTGATTAACAGTAAAGAACAAGAACAGTGCCTTGTAATAATTCCAACTCTTTTGAGTTCCAATGACGTCCGAAAGCCAAATAAAAAAAAAAACAAAAACACCGATAATAAAGAATATTTTTAGCATTTAATCAATCGTGATTGATAATCGTGTTGTCAATCGTTTAACCCGAGCATTCGACTTGGGAACTACCCGATACTTGGGACCCATCGAACCACGGGCTTACAACAACCTAATGATTATATATGTAAGTATTGATAACCGCTTAGATTGGCATACATACATACATATATGTATAAATATCGACTACTATTACCAACTTGTAAGAAAATATAAAAAGAAAAACAAGTATTATATAAAAAAAAGTCCTCATAGTAAAATATTTAGGTGCTTAATTTAACTATGATTAGATATGAATAAAGCTCCCCCGCAATTAAAAGTGAAATTTAATCAGTGTTAAGTATATCTTTCTCAGGATATTTGCAGTCTTCAAGAATGTCATATATGTACATTCATACCAAAAATCTAATAGCAATTAAATAATAATAGTATTATCTAGAGATTATGTTTTGATTACCTGAATATTATTATTATATGCAGCACGAGTTCAGACCTTACCCCAGATAAGTAATTGAAATAAACAGGAAAATAGTGCGTAGCTTTTCGTCTTATCACTAACCATAGAATACATAGATGCGTCAAACTTAAGATTTTTTGATTACAAACGCTACCCTGAGCCTGGAACCCCAGAGAACTTCGGCAAAAGCCGAACAGCGTAGAACCCCAGAGAGCGGCGCGGGGAGAGAATAATTCAGTCTGCCACAGACTACCGAACGACGCAGGCAGCTCTATGTCGCTTGTCATTCCGTTCTGTCTATGTATGTGTACACTCGTCGGTACATGCTCATGCTTCGTAGTGTGTGTGTGACGTGAAGTTGTACAACACCGCATTTCAATAGCTCGTTCGACAAAAATTTTTAATTTTCGACAAAACAGCGACTAAGCGAATAGGACATGCCCCTGTGGAAAGAATATCAAGAAATATTGGGATCAGTTTTGTATGTAGCCCGGTGGCTGTGTCAATAGAGTGCTCGCTTGGCGATCCGAATGCTGCCTGGTTCGATTCCTAGCTCGAAATTTCGGATAAAAAAAGAAAAATAAACAAAAAATTAGGGAAAAAATGAAAGAGCAAGAAAACTTAAAAAACGAGGAAAAAAAGAAAATGGTATTATAGAAAGATTACTTGATAAAATATGTATGTACATATGTCATCCAAAAATTCAAACACTGTTTGCAAAAAATTTTTGTTTATTTTTTTTTTAATTTTTTTTTATTAAAAAAATAAATATAAAAAGAAATAAAACCTTATTTCACAATTTCGAGCTAGGAATCGAACCAGGCAGCATTCGGATCGCCAAGCGAGCACTCTATTGACACAGCCACCGGGCTACATACAAAACTGATCCCAATATTTCTTGATATTCTTTCCACAGGGGCATGTCCTATTCGCTTAGTCGCTGTTTTGTCGAAAATTAAAAATTTTTGTCGAACGAGCTATTGAAATGCGGTGTTGTACAACTTCACGTCACACACACTACGAAGCATGAGCATGTACCGACGAGTGTACCATACATAGACAGAACGGAATGACAAGCGCATAGAGCTGCCTGCGTGTTCGGTAGTCGTGGCAGACTGAATTATTTTCGATGCGTAGCGACACTGCTGTGAGCGATTTTTGCTCGCCGCGGCCGCTCTCTGGGGTTCTACGCTGTTCGGTTTTGCCGAGTTCTCTGGGGTTCAGGCTCAGGGTAGCGTTTGTAATCAAAAATCTTAAGTTTGACGCATCATGTATTCTATGGTTAGTGGTCTTATCAATGAATTGTATGAGTTCATTCATAAACCATTTAATCATAATAATAATAATAAACTTTCCCCGAATGTATGTACATACATATGTATGTATGTATGTATACTACCCCGTTGGATGCTTTGGCGATTATTTTTGTTGAAATACTGTCTTAATCTCAAGAAAATGCATAAAAACTTTAATTATCAACTACAATCAACTATGTAATATGTAAGTACATATGTAAATGTTAAAGTAGCTTTCAAATACGAACTCGTGAACTACAAAATTATGTCGATGGCTTCTTGTAGTTTGATTAGGTTTTCTCTAACGAGATAAAGTTTGTCCTTTGGACAAAACATATGTATCTAAAGTTGATCTACATAAATAAACGGTATTTTCAAGGTGATATGCATGTGTGTGTATGATGTACATAACTGACTTTTGTTAAAGGTCACTTTGGACATGGATGAAGCAATTAAAAACAAAATATTGTATAGAAACTCACTAACCAAACCGATCTCACAATGTAGATCAGGGCAGCAGAGCGATTTTGATTATATAAATGGCAAACAACAAACAAGCAGCAAAAAAATGCAAAAATTCTAAATTTATAAAAAAGCAACAACAAAAGTGGGTATGTATACGTATACAAACATACATATGTGTGTATGTATATATAGATGCATAGGTATTTGTGTATTATATTGACTAACAGCTACAACAAATTGGGCAGCTCGCCTGTCTGTTGCTGCATTCGTATGTGTGTGTATGTGTGTGAGACTGATCAAAGCAGCGACGTTGGCAGCGACCGTTAAAAAGGCCCTACACGCGCATGTAAAGTTACCCACAAACACATACTTGCATACACACAGACACTACACTCATGCATACAAACAAACCGAACAGAGTGCCAAAAATATAGCAACAACAACTACAATATAGACAACACAAAAGCGGCGTCGGCTGCGACGCAACTAACGCCAAGTAAAACAGGCGGCGGCAACAACAAAAACCATGACAAAAAACATTTTTTTTTTTTTTTTTGCCTTTGGGTCGTAAGTTGACCTTCAAACAAGCAACATTTGCCGAAAAAATACGAACATACACACACCAAAAAGACGAACGAACGACGCCTCACACACACACAAACAAAAACTCAAATTGGCCAAAAATGAAAAAACAAAATTGCAAGCTTTTTGCTTTTTTGGCTGCGCCCATATTCTCATTCCCCAAAGTATGGCGGGGGCGCGTCGTGGTGTTAGGGGTTGCGAGGCAGGGTAGGGTACTACGATGACGCTATGTGCATACCATGATTGTTGTTGTTGTCTCATAAAATCTAATTCCGTGAGCACATTTTACAAAGAGAGTGAGTGAGAGATAATGAGAGCGGGGGCGCTAGTGTTGCTGCTGCTGCCGCTGCACATGTTGGCTGCTAAGCCCGTTGATGACTGCGCAGTCAACTCGGTCAGTCAGTCAGTCAGTTGGTTGGCTGTTGTTGTTGTTATTATTGTTTTTTTTTCGCAAATCCGAAAACGTGCAGATCGTTCTATCTGCCTCGGCAAACATTTTACCAAGCTCTTACTCTCTCTCCCTCTCTCGCTTTCTGGTCTTTCTCTCTGTTTTACTCTCTCTTGCAATCGAGGTTTTGCTCTTTTACTGTTCGCAGTCGCTCTTTTGCTGCTGCTTTACAAATTTTTTGTTTGCCATTTTTGCGCGCGCGTATCTGTGTGTGTGTGTGTGTGCGATCGGTATCAAGGTTTTTGGCAATTTGGTTCGTGTCTACCGATTCACTCGGTTGGTAGGTCGCGTCGACGCCGCTGCTGCTGTGCTGTGCTGTTTGTTGTTGGTTCTGCTACTGCGCTACTTGCGCCTTTTTCTAGTTAAGAGCTTGCGTCTGTCTCTCAGTCTTCGCGTGTGTGTGTATAAGTGAGTGCGTTTTTTTTTTTTTTTTGCGAATTGGCGATCAGCATACATATGTGTAGTACGTCGAAGTCAACGCTAACGCCAACGCCAAAAACACTGCCGCAGCAGCAGCGCGTTTTGCGGCACTCTTAACCTATTTTCTCGCGAAACGAACATTAGTTACAATTTTGTTGTGATGTTGCGCGGCACGGACGGGTTGCGGTTGCGCGTATTCTAACCACACTTACATATATACATACATACAAATATATATATACACACGCACACAACAATACACACTCCTTCTCCCTCTCACACGCACACGCATGCTGGGATTATTACATCAAAACCCTTCTAAGAAAGAAGAAGAATAAATAAAATATTATACAACAAATCTTTTTGCAGTTTTTATGCAAAACCACATAAATCAAGTGCCGCCTACAAGTGCCTGAAAAAAAATAATCAAAAAAAAAAAGAAGAATCATTTATATAAATCTATGAAAATCAGTGCTAAATAATAATTCATTCAAAAAATGTGGTTCATCGGTGCAATTTTAAAGTTTTATGTCCAAAGCTGAGCGCGGTATAAGAAAAATAATCGCCAAAAAAAAAAAGAAAAATTTATATTTCGGCAAATTACTTTGGCTCTTAAACACATTTTGTTGGGACCCTACCAACTGTACTTGGTCTGATTAATTTTTTTTTTCTTACCATTTTGTACTAATCCTTCAACAAGAAATTAATCAAATTGGATTATACAAATTTTTGGCTGCTGCATCACCCTCTCTGGGACAGGTTAGTAATAGTTCTTACATAGTAACAGCAAAAATATTAAGTATACGTAGACGTAGCGATCATGATGTTGATGATCGTTGACGACCTGTCTCAACGGCAAAGCGAAACTGAAAATGAAAACGAAAGCGAAAGTGTTCAAGTGTTGCGGCGCGCATTAAGTAATATTCTCGTATATTATATTATAGTCTTGTATACTATAGATGTATCAAAAGTACAATAAGTGAGAAGATAAGAAGTTTTTCCGAGAATAATTCATGTGTAGTTCAACACTTGACAGACATTCCTTAAAGCTTACATTAGTGCAAAACGTATTCAGTGTTTTTAGGTCACTCTATGTGGGACTTGCTGATATGATTTGAGGTTATATAATACAGTACAAAAATCTAGGACGAGTTCCAAATACCAATAAAAATTATTATTAAAGACTATTCAATTTGTGTAAAGTATTTAAAAAATGTATATAAAGGACCTTCAACTGCCCTTACCTGACGACTGTACGTCTAAACATACCGCTACATGTACATATGTATGTTTGTATGTATTTTCCCTAGTCACTCAGTCTTATCTGTTGACAGCAATAATAAAAAATAAAGAAAAAAAAGGGAAAAACATTGTACACTACCCCAAAGTGCCAACCCCATCAAGCCACAATTACATCACAATTTCCTAAAGTTAAAAGCAATTTTTATATACAATCCCGTGCTATGAACTGTATCTGTATCTATTGGTCTATCTGATTGACTGACTGACTATCTATCCAAAACGACATGGCTATATGGCAGTGACTGGGTGATGTAAAAAGAAACAAGAGGATTTTGACTCTCGAATGGCAATTCATGCCGCCGCCCGCACACAATTCAATTTAGCATATCAAGTCATGCGTAAAAGTTATCTAAAAATATACAACTAAGTACAACCGCACACATACAACCATACAAATGCTGTATAAAAAACCTAAAACATGCGAAAATTATCTATAAATTTAAATTTTTACAATCTGTGCGCGATTTAAAAAAAAAAACGCGCTGCCCAAAAAGCTACCGCTGACGTCAAACAGTACACAGAACGTCAACGTCAGCGTTAACGTTGCTGCCAAAGTCGACGTCGACGGCGCTGCCAGCAGCAGCAATTTATTTTACACAATTAAGGGTGTGCGCGAAACGATCTGAATAGAACCGTACCGAACCGAACCGAAATAGAGGCCAAGTGAGCGAGCGAGAGAGAGAGACAAGGATAGATAGTAGTTAGTGAGTGAGGGATAGGGAGAAAAAGAGATAGTGCCATACATCATCACGCATATCTCTATACATACATATGTATGTATACATCATATATGCGCCAATTTAGATTAAAAGGCACACGCCTCTGCCCAGCCCACCACATCTGAAGAAAGGCAAAGGTTATCTTGAACACACCACACCGAACTCTACACACTCTTACTCTCAAGAGAATCAAATTTGGCAAAGGGAAAACAAAGACTTACTCCAAGGACATAAAAGTGAAGGATCCGTAGGATGTTCAGTCTCTTTTTGGAAATCCATCTGAATCTAATAAAAACTGCTCTAGTTCATGAGAAATTGTATATTCTTTCTTAGTGCATCAGTTGCAGGACTTTTTGAGAGGCAATATTTGTCTCCCTTGACAAGAAGTTGTCACTTAATTTTCGAATAATTTTCGAATTATATAAAATGTTTACTAATTTGTTCATATCTCATTGTATATGTATATAATATGTTTGCATGATTTCCCCAGATGGTGTAAATTTTGTGGTAATTAACTTGGAGCATTTCATCCATGTGGTTTTATTGACTGAGCGATTAATTTGCGTAAAATTGACGCACAGATGGACATTTCAAAGATAAATCCATTTGAATTGTCGTTTTGTAATTTTGTGGATAATTTCATTGAACTTCTCTCCATAGAAAGCCTTAATCCTTGTTGGAAAAATCTTCTGATACTCTGACATGGAAACGATTTCTAACTAACTTCTAACTCTAAAGGGTCTTCCACTATTCCTTTTCTAACTCTCAGAGCTTGTAATAAGTAACTTAAGACATGTGGAATCTATTTCCAGGAAAAGGGTATAGAAATTTAAAAATTTACAGCAAATTTATTTAGTAGAAAATTGAGTTAACGGTTGCTAAAATAATAAATGGGGAAAAACCCTCGCTTGAGCGCACAAAGGCAACGCTTTGTTGTTATACATGCAATAGACACATCTACATACATACAAATATGTGTATGTAGTATTTATTTATTAATATTGTTGTTTTTGTCTTTTGCATTTGTTATTTATTTATGTATTTATGCAATGTTTTATTATATAGATGTAGATATACATACATATATATACATATTTTTTGTGATTTAGAAAAAGAAAACAAAAGTTTTTCTCTATTTTTTTGGTATGTGACGGTGTGAAAAACGGAGGCAAAACATTCGGAGCGAGTTGTATTCGCACCAACTGTGCAAATATTGGGAGGCTCTTATTGTTATTTTGCCGAGAGAAAAACACTATGCGAAGAAAAAAAAAAAGGGGGCCAAAACTCAAACGAGAGAGAGAGAGATAGATGGAAAGTGGGTGGGAGGCACCCCCACTTTTTTAACCCTAACCCTATGTATAGATTTTAGCCGGCAACGAAGGAGCCCATACATGATAATGTGGATCACATTGGCTGTTTAGATCATTGGCAAAATATCAGCACACATTTTGGTTCCTTCCTCCTACCCCCACTCCCTCCACACAGCACTCTCTGCTTCTAACCTTCCCTTAGCCATCAATTTGTTGAAATGCTTACGTGCTTGTGCCCATTACGGCTCATTTCGTTGCTGTTTTTTTTTTTGTTATTTTTGTTTTTTGCACCCTTAGCAAATTTTCTTGTTGTAGTTTATTTTTGTATTTCGTTCATTTTGCGCCATCTTATAAATAAATTTATACAAAATACAAAATTTTGCAAATAAAAACCTGAAGCAGATTAGCTTGATACCCTGTAAAAAAGTGTGAGAAAATACAAGCCTAAATATAAAAGAGGAAGGAATTAAAATAGATAAAATGAAACCAAGTTTCCTAACTGACAAGATTGATGACTTTTTGGCTTAATTCAACAAGTTTATAGTCAGTCAGAATCCCAGGATATAGTTTCCCTTATTTTCTAGTTGGACATAGGAGAATATTCCCTCCCCCATTGCTTTTAATTGGCCACAGGGTATGAAGATATAAAAATAACAGTATAGACATATCTATATAGATGTAGATTTTGTATATATATACACATATATGTATGTATGTATGTATGCTCGGATTCTGTAGTTGTGTAGTCATTTTGTTAAGTTGAAACTCTGTAGACAAGATGCCAATTCGAATGTGAATACCTTCCAAGTATTTGCAAACAAAAACATAAATTATTTTCACTATGTGGTATATTTAGAAGCTACGATTTTTGTATTTTTCTTTTATATTTCGAGTAGACAAGGAATCTGCATATTTATAATTTTCGAATTTTCAAGCGTTTCCCGCTATTTACATACATAAATATATCCGCAACAACAAAATACAAAACTTTGTATGTTTGCTTAAACCATCTAAAATATTTTTTATGCATTTTATAAATAGATTAGTCGTGTAAATTATATAAAATCCTCCTACATTCTAGAGGTAGATCCTTAAATATGTTAAGGTATAAATGAAGAATCAGATATATAGGTCTTTATATAGACATACATATGCTTGAATTCAATCATATATATCTACACATTATGTTTGGATTTATAAAAAGGTAAACAGATAGTTAAATATTCAGCAATACATTTGAATTATTAGATATGGGCTATACGTATTGATGTTATATACTCTTTGAAGAAGGTCTGAGTATTGTCTCTAGGGTCGATCTCAAAATGTCTTCATTAGGCGCCTGATTTTGGTTATTCCAATAAATGCTAATGTTAAAAGTCTTGCCAGTTAATATCAGTTTGTATCTACTCTACAAATACCTACATATACATATGTAAAATTGCTAATATTCGGTGTAAGCTGTACAAAGTATTTAACTTCCCTTCCATGAAACCTGCCCCCGCCCATATGAGCATATGCTCTCTCTATCGTTAAAGATATTTCCTGGCAATAAGAGACATGTGTCGCTTGGCCGCAAAAGATATTCGCATTTTGCCACAACAAGTTGCTCAATTTTGTTTGCTGTATAGTTTACTTTAGATTTTTCGTATATTTGTTGCTTCTTTTGTTTTTGCATGAATTAGGGCCACATGTTGTCGTTAGGTACAAGATGATCGTCTGCCCACGCAATGAGCGCGCGATTTGTCAGCCGGCAAAAGTTTTGTACTCTGAGTTTTGCTTGCTTTTTGGCAGGGTTTAAGTGGGCCCACACACACACAGACACGCACACTCACACACAACATACTTACGCCTGCGCTGGCTCTTTCTGTTGTTGTATTATGTACTTAGTGCTATCCAAGTTGCTGTCGTCGTTGGTTGTTGTTTTGTAGACAATTTCTAAGTGTGGACAAATTTGGGTCACACACAGCCAGAGACGACGACCGAGCGAGCGTCCAACGCACACACAATGCGTGTTTCAAGAGGACAGACCACAGCCGGCACAAACTGTCATTGTAATTGCAAATATCATCCAAAAAGAAGAAAAACAGAAGAAAAGTGTGATGACGAAGAGAGTCGAGTCAGTCGGTGTCGCCTTTACCTCAGTAGTCAACCTAACGCGTTCTCGTGTCGCTCTGCGTGCAATTTTATTTTTTTTTGGCTGCCCACGCCAAATGTGAATTGTCATCATTTTCAGAAGGATGAAGATGATGATGATGATGATGAGATACGATACAGCATATTTCTTCTGCAATTCGTTTTACATGCGGCTCACTCAGCTCATGCAAGCGAAAATTAGCGCATTTAATTGCCTAAAAAGTGTCTGTCTGGCAGCCAAGAACAACAGCAACTACAACCTACCAGAACGACAGCGACCAAAAGGCAGGCGCTTGACGTAATTAACCCAAAAGGCAAATGCAATCTAAACTCACTTAGTCGAATTTTAATATACCCTATTGCAGAATCAATTCTTACCTTCTTCCTATGGGTCTTGCTTTTAGTTAATAGCAACTGACCGACAATTGTAATATGAATAGGATCACAGTCTGTTAGTTATACCCATTTTTCGTACATGATTAAAGGGTAAGCCATATTTTCCCTGCACTTGCCAATCTTGCCAAGTTTTCTGTACAGAAAAACATTTAAAATAATTTAATAAATGCAATTTGCATTAAATTTCACAGTTCTTAGCCATTTTATTTTTTTTTTTTTTACGATTTTGAATTTTGATAGTGCTAATTTAATTGCTTTGTGTTCCACGTGTCGTATACGCAATATTGCGCATACGCCTATTTGAACAATTCAAATACAATATTTAGTTAGCAGCCCATAAAAGAAATCACACTAAACCCTTTTGGGGTTGGGAAGCCCTTAAAATGTTGGTAGGTATATAATATCTTACCTTGATTAATGCTAAGTTTCTGTTTGCAATTAACAACATGTGAACAAAACGCAAAAAGGCACCACAAAAAGTGAGCAAAAAAATTAACATAGGCGAAAAAAAAACTAGGCAAAATAGAGGAATTCATAAACAAACAACAAGTACCTAGTAAATGTGGGGATATGCCCCAAGGCGTAAACACAAGTGGTGGAGCTAGGGATGTGGTAAAGGGGGTGAAGGCGGCAAAGAGGGACTCTGATATACAGCAGCAGTTGTAAAACTCATTCAGCAAATTTATTTGCTCAGTCAGCCCACGGCAAATTTCACAATCGACAGAAATGAGAAGAGCTGGGGCGCTCTCGAAGTGCTAACAAGTTTTTGTGGACAGCTCTCTTAAGTTTCGCTCAAGAGGCTGCCGCTGCCGTTGCCGTTGCCTGGTGCTGGTAAAGTACACAGGGAAGATTTAGATTATGTGGCTTTCGACCACATAATAACAATAACATGTACGAGGGCCCAAAGATAAGTCCATGACATAAGCTTTGGCAACTTTACCTAAATTTAAGGGGAATCACTTTTGAGTTGTAGGGCAAGCAACGACCTTTGCTTGTTGATGGAACATTTAAAAGTTGTCAATTTGATATGAGAAGCCTACAATTTATTATACCGCCCTCGCAACCACTTTATACAACAAAGCTAACTGTAATTATTACACACGCCGGCTCAGTCATCGAGTCACATGGATTCAATCGCATACAATAGGTACATATTTGGAGGGCCTCATATGAGACAGAGAGAGAAAGAGAGAGAGAGGGAGAGCGAGATTGAGAGAGGGAGAAAGGGAGACAGAAGTCTCCATTCATTAGAGTCCAGCAGCAGCAGTAGTAATAAGTTAGAGAAACATATGACATCATCAAAGTAATAACTGCCTTTGAATTCACTTCATATCGTGGGATTTATCAGACGTTCGTCCTACTATCAAACATATTTCTCCTGGAATTACTTTAGGGTCAGTTGACCTCAAATGTGTGTGTCAAATAAGACAAAGGTCGAGAAATACATAATTGTAATAGTTTCTATAACTCCAAAATATATAGCATATACATAGTCGAAACTACGATTCCTGTTACCATATGGATATTCCTTGCTCCTGTAATTTAACAAAAAGGGCGTAATTTTCTGTGAATTGGGCCTTGTTTTTCTCTCAGTGTATAATATCTCTGTAATAGCCGTTGCAGTCAGCTAATTTCATTTTCATTTCATTTTTTGTGTGCGTTTTGGGTTTTTGATATTTTGTTGCAGTTGTTGTTGTTTTACACAATTTTGCACTTCTTCGCCCACACGTTGCTCGACACAGTTTCGCACTGTTGCCGACGATTTGGCGCTGATTCAATTCATCTACTGCCACCAACTATTAGGCTGCATAAACACTTGCGTGTGGGCGGGCAGTTTGGTCGATCAGTCGGTCGTTTGGTCGGTCGGACGAAGCAATGAATTCTATTCCTGGCTCACGCACTGCGAATGCAATTAACACATTTGTATCTGACAAATGTAAAATGTATCTTTTGCACCACTTTGCTTAATAATGCACCACCACCACCATCACCACAAATATTCATATATTTAGAATTGTTAAATTATTAGTATGCTTCATGTCATAAAGTGTACGTAAGTAAGTGGCCACACAATCCGTTTGTGCAATAATAATCAAGGAAAATCTCTTAGCTAGGTCAGTTTATTGCGTAGATATGAATTCAAAATGAATGGATTTCGAACACTTTTGCACATTAACCTAAAAGTTCAATAATCAAGAAACATCTAAAGAACTCCTTAAGATGCTTCGTTTTCTTAGACAAACAAGAACTATGTTAGACTTCCGATGGCTATATTGTTATGTCTAGACTCTAGATAAATACTTCCTACCTTTGGGTTAGAAACTTCTGTTTTACAAAAACTAAATTGTCATAAGTGACTCAAGTTGTATTTAAAGGAGAAGTCATTCACACATTTGAAAATGTTGTTTACTTTGTCCAGTGGAATAATAAACAAACTATATGACTACATTTGACATATTTAAAGATAGTTACATATATAAATAGAAAGGACTCCGGGAGACTGGAGTGTATTAAGGATGTATGGATAATTCCATTTGATGGGATTAATGTCTAAAATCTTATAAGTTGGTGGTTGTTGAAGCTGTTGTCCAGTAGGTTGGCAGTCTGTTCAGATCAGCTCCAATGTGAGGTTTCTAGGGCATTCCTATGGTAATATAGCCAATACATAACTTAAGGGATATAAATACTTTCAAAAGGAAATTTCTATTAAGAGGAAGTTTCTCCCCGAAGTTCCGTCACTTATAATATATTAACCTAATTTATATCGGCAGTTAATCGATAAATCTCACTTAAGGGCAAACTTTTAATTTCAATCTGTCAATAGGACTTGAAGTTTCAAGTTAGTTAAATTGATTAATTCAAATAGGTTCTCAATATAACAATTTAAAAGCTGAAATATATTAATCATCTAGGATAAATGGTTCGTCCTATAGGCAGTTTATCAATATCTTTCTTTAAGAACCAAAGGGAGAATATTGAATAAAATTGATAATAAATCTTTAAAAGAAAACTATGTTGTTGAGCGAATAATTTTCCCAAAATGTGCTGAAAGTTGAAGTTTCTATTTGTTACAGTTTTACTTCACTTTTATTTATTTATACTGGTGCCATGAATGAATGACCCACATATAAACATGTTCGAGAATCCCCCAGCATTATTCATTTCACCTAATAACCTATCCCCACCTACATTTAGCCTTGGTCGGAACTGTGTTAAATGTATTAATGGCAAAAGAAATACGAAAAAAAAAGAAAAAATAGCAACAACCAAGCCTTTAAGTTAAGTTAAGGCTAAATGGCCACAGCTCACAGGCAGTTTAATCAATCACGGTTGGTGCCAAGTATCTGTATCTATGTATATCTGTATCTGTATCTGTAAACTTGTGACCTTCATCGTTTTACAAAATGCTAGTTGGTTTGGGGGCTAAACCTTTTCAAATGCTTTTGGCTGATTCATTTTGGTTTTTTATATTTTGCCTTACCAACTTTACACAGAGTTTTGTGTGTTTTTTTTTTTTTGCACATTTGACCATTGAGCCAAGGTGAACCGCGCAGCTAATCTTGATCTTGTTTGCCTTCTGCATGTGTATAGCTACATATCTCGTGTGTGTGTGTGTGTGTGTGTGTGTGTCTTATAAGAAATATTAAATATAAATTTTTGTTTATCTAAATGTGAGCATCATTTTTATTTTCTTAGTTTGAAGGACAAATCATACAGAGTTTATGATTTACATATGGCCTAACACACAGAAATTGATTTTCTTGTTGTATTATAACCCTCCCCCCGCCTTGGTGCGTTCATTGAACTCAGAACGGTAAATTTTACACAATAACCAGACAACAACAACAACAACAACAAATAAGGCAGAGAGAACAAAAAAACCCATTAACAATAAAGTAAAGCAACAACAACCTACGCCAACATGTAATGTTCTAACGTCAAAGATAAAACAAAAAAAAAAAAAAATCAGAAAAAAAAAGAAAAGCAAAAACTGAAAACCAACAACAAATATCAACAAACTACTTTGTATTTATAATTATTATCGCAGCCGAAACGCTCACTCTCTCTCTCTCTCTTTCTCTCTCTCTCGAGAAGTGCTCAAAGTACTCGTGTATCTCTCAGATACATACGTTCACTACGCTTCTGCTTAGTGTGTTTTTTTTTTTGTTTCGCTGCTGCTCAACTATTTAGAACGTGTAAATTGAAAAACTATTTGGCTAACGTCTCTCTGCTTGGGCTATGTGCGATATTACAGCATAGTTTGCTGTTGCTGCTGGCAGCGACGCTAACTGAGACGCTTTCGCATTACGTTACGTTGTTGCCTCGCACGATAAGGCGCAACTAACTGTAAGTTGAAGGCCATTACTGATACGCCCCATGCGCCGCCGCATATGCAGGAATACACACACACATGTGTGTGAGTGTGTGTGTTGGGTTCGTGTGTGCGTTTTGTATGACTGGCAGTTAGCGTTGATTATCTAAATATGCTGCTGACGCGTGACAAAACGTTTTTTTTTTTTTTTTTGCCATTCTATTCTCTTCTCTTCTGTTCTTCTGCTTTTCCGTTTATTGTTGTGTGTGTGTGTGTGAATGTTTTTATCTATTTTATATCTGCATCTTCCCTTGATATTGATTACGCGCTAAGCATTTTTCATATTACAGCAAGCAGTGGTGAAGGGAAAGGTGTAGAGAGGGGGGTCATTGCGCGTGTGTACATTCGTCTTGTATAAATAGCAAAATGATGAGCGGCATTTAACATATTGCGCAATTTGTTGATCGCCTTAGGCACCCCTCACCCCGACCCACTACCTTTCCCTTCATCTCAACCTACTCTCCCGACTCTTCTCTCTACAATCCCTCCTCCCATTACTCTCTCTCTTTCTCTTCCATTCCAGCTTACGACTTTTGCTCTCATTCTCAAGTGGTTTTTCTGATAAGCGTAAACATATTTTTAAACAATTTACGTAAGCAGCGACAATCGCTGTCGACGCCAAGTTGACGTCGCTGCTGAAAGTAAAAGTTCTTTACTTTCCGTTCTCATTAATTAATAACAAAAGCAACAGCAACAACAACAAGAAGAGCAGCAGCAGCAGCGCCAGCAAATTTGCATTGAAAGTGCAAGTGAAAATGCAAACTGCAATCGTTTGCTTTCAAATGAAAACAAAAATTAAATAAACAAAACAAAAACAAAGGGGAAAAGTAAAACTATAAACACCACAAAGCTGGCTAATTGCTATCGTATACACTTGTAATTATAATTCTATTATACATACATGTTATATATATATGTACTTACATATATAGTCATTCGATTTTGATGAATTGTATTATCATCATTTAAAAATGCATTGAAATGCAGTAGATTGTTTTGTAATTGAGTAATCAAATGAAATTTGCATTATACTAAGACAGCCCATCAAACTAATAAGTTAATATAAAAGTTTCCTTGAATACTGAAATAGCAAGAGCACCTCAAGTGTTTATCCAACCAGTTAGATTTCACTATATAAGCTATAGTGAAGTAGGTCTATTAAGGATATTTTCAGTTATTTTTGATAAAGACATTATTTTCAGAATGAATAAATATGTATTAAAATTGCTTTACCCTTTCGAAGTTGGAAGTATAAAATGTTCAAAATAAGTGAAAACTAGACGAAGTATTGAAATTTCCAGGGATTTCCAGAATCTCCCATGAATGATACCCTATAGAAAATCTGTCTTATGTGCATACTTGTACGATATTATAGAAGTTATCATTAACCTCAATGTAATTAGCAACCTTTTGTTTATGTTCCCTTTCGGCAACCTTTTGCTAATGTATGTACCCTTTCAGTTAGGGTATATGACAAAATAAAATAAAGTTAATATACTGGCGCCAGCTTGTGCAATGATGTTATTGCATTCTACTTTTGTTTACATATCACTTAATCAACAAAAATTTTTAAGAAATTAACTATACATCAATAAATTCACATATGTATGTATATTAGTATGTCAATTATAAAGTAGGAAATGAAATATTTGCTGATTGTAGTTAAAAGTTTAATAATGAGTTTACTTACATGTTTACCAAATTGAAATTTTTCAAATCAGCAAAACATAAAACAAAAAAAAAAAAAACTTTACTCTAAATTTGGAAAGGTTTTTACAACAGAAAAAGTTGTAAAACTTATTTCAAATATTGCTCTAAGAATGAAGCTTAAAGTAAATCCTTATTGAAATGAATTTTTTTGTAGCAAAAATTAATTTTTCCCGTTTGCCTCAAGTGTTTTACAAAAAGGTGCGAAATGTTCACACCAAATTATGTTCATTTGGGTTGTATGTATGTAGTATATATAGGTATGTATGGATGTGTTTAAAACAACATAAACAAATTTTTAGCTAACTAAACTGTGAGCAAAACACGCGCCAAGTAATTTAAGCATAAACAACAAAAATAGATCCTCATCCTCATTCCAACATTCAAATTTAGAACAGGGAAAGACACGTGCGTGTCTTTGAAACGTAATCAGAAACTGATATAGACAAGATCCCTTAGAATGCTTCGAGAATTCAAATTATTTGCAAAGTATGTGAAATTCGAGTGCAATTTTTAATAATAAACATTGAGAGATTGCTCAAACAATAATCAAACCATGGCTTTCTATGGCAAGTACGTGTCATTTGGCCCCTAGTAATCATGTAGGGTATTAAAAAGCGGCTACGTCGACATTGTTAGTTGCCAAACTAAACAAAAAAAAAAAATTCGGCAGAGAGCAACAACAAAATTAACAACAAAATTTATGGCAAAACAGCAAACTTTGTTTGGTTGAAAACGAAAGTATTTTTGTCTCTCTCTCTTTGTGTGTGGGTCTGTTTTTTTGTTTTAGTTAGTTATAGAATGATTCCGAACATATATATTTGATTTGTGCCATAAGAAACGTCAGAGGGGAAGGAAAGGTAGGGGTGGGAACTATGGGTGCCAATAAAATACGCTTACGACAGCCACCCCACAGGCCCCATTGGCCCTCTCCCTCCTCCTCCTCCCCCCTACTTCGGACACGCACACGCTGCTGTAATTAATAATATTGTTGAATTCTTCTCTCTCTGTCTCTTTCTATATATATCGTTGTCCCTCTCTTGCTTTTTGTTGTCTCCTTCAGAGTTTGCAAAAAAGTTCTTTGACGTTTTGTTTATTTATTTTTGTTTAAGCGCTATGCGCACCGGCAAAAAAAAAAGCTGTAACCAAAAGCTCTCTCTCTCTCACTTGGCTTTACTCTTAAACGTTTCTCTTCTATCACCAACATTTCTCTTATTTTCTAATGATTTTATTATTGTTAATATAGTTTGTGGGTGTCTGTGTGTGTGTGTGTGTTCTTTATTAATTGTATACAAACGAAAAAAAAAAAAAAAATCGGTAAAGAAAAGCAAAAGTGCTTCTTATCAATTAAACGCTTTTGTTGGCCCCCTTCAACGCTCCTCCACCTCATAAAAAAATTCCTCACCCCCTTGTTGAGCCTTTTTTGCGTGCATTAGAACTTTGCACATTGGCAGTTAAGATAAGAATGATTCCAGGAATTGTAAAACAAAACAAAACATTTTATAGCCAAGTATGTACGTCTATATTATATATACATACATGATTACCTATAAAACCGTAACGTAAAACGGTTATGATAACGCTTATTATAAGCATTTCATCAAGTTGTTAGGGTTTTCCCAAAAATATTTTACTTAAATCGTTCAATCAATCGTTATTATCAAGATTTTTAGTTAAAGTTACATAACGAGATGTTCTCCTATTAAAAGGAAGCGGCAAAAGCCATTACAGCTCAATAAATCTTAGCCACTTGGCCAATCTTCAGCTCAGTTTAGGGTTAAATATGTCTTGATTACGACTAAATTTTCTATGTTAGTTTTAACTATTTACCTGAGTAATTAACAGTTTGCCAATAGCACAAAACATGGCGGCAACAAATGGCAATTAACACTCCTCACACACACACACACACACGAACACACAAAGAAAGAGAGAGAGACACACACACACGACTCTTGTGTACGCATGTTATCGGCCATCGGGAAACGGAAATGCAATAAATAATTTAGTATCAGCATCCTAAGCATTTCACAATTGTAATAAACAAATGTGTTCAATGATAAATTATCATTTATAAGTAGGTATTTCTTGTTAGTAATAGAAATTGATGAATTGCTTTCTGATTCGTATATAAATAGATACGTAGATAGCAAATCGGAAAGAATTGTCACATTCATTTCCGTTTCCGGCAAAATGATGCTAACTTGAAACGGAAAAGGGAATTGATAAGCAAAAACTAAATGACCTAATTAGCTTGATAGATCGAAGTGGTTTTGCCTGCATTCTACAGTTTGACTTGATTTTGATTCGAATGAAGGATTTAAATAAAGAAGAATACAGACGACTTTAAAGTTTATATTGCTAACTCTACTTACTTTCTTTAATCCGCTGCACTAAGATAGAGCATGTAAAAAAAAACTTTGGTAAACAAATTGTAATTGTCTTTAGATGCATAGACAGTTGCACAGTTTACTCCTTTGGCTCATTCTCAAAGAAGTTTTGAGTGTGGGACTAATTAGGTTCTAGACAAATTAGACTTCTTATGTGCGAGAACTTATTGAGAACTGTGTGTTAAGATTGGTCCATGGGCTAACGATCTTAATTCTTCATCATTTCTTGTTAAAAAACTGAAATTTATAATATAATATAATGGATCTTAAAGTGGTGTAGGTTAACAAATGAAATAAACCAAGTTGTCAGTTGAATTTTTGTTTTGACTTTTAGAGTTGTTTGACTTTAGAATTTGATTGTAATCAATAATATAATACTAAAATTTGATTCCTTAATCATTTGCAGGTACAACACTGACCAAGGAGCTATGGACCAGCAATTCTGTTTACGCTGGAACAATCATCCCACAAATTTAACCGGCGTGCTAACCTCATTACTTCAGAGGGAGGCGCTCTGCGATGTTACGCTCGCCTGCGATGGTGAAACAGTTAAGGTTAGTATCTAAAACATTAAGAGAATCCTTGAAATTAATAAGAGTTTTGCTTGTAGGCACATCAAACCATACTGTCAGCCTGCAGTCCATATTTCGAGACGATTTTCCTGCAGAATCAGCATCCACATCCCATCATCTATTTGAAAGATGTCCGATATACAGAGATGCGCTCCCTGCTTGACTTTATGTACAAGGGTGAGGTGAATGTCGGTCAAAGTTCGCTGCCCATGTTTCTTAAGACAGCGGAAAGTCTGCAGGTGAGTGTGCAGAGACACATTCTTTTCTTTAATATCAGTTATCACATCTTTTTCTTTTCTCATTGATCAGGTGCGCGGTCTTACAGATAGCAACAATCTGAATTACCGTTCCGATTGCGAAAAACTGCGCGATTCAGCTGCCAGTTCACCCACTGGCCGAGGACCACCCAGTTACTGTGGCCTGGGTGGTGGCGGCAGCGGCGGAGGTGGCAATGGTGGTGGCGGCAGCGGTGCTGATTTACGCGATTCTCGAGACTCCCTGCGCTCACGTTGCGACCGCGATGTGCGAGATGAGATGACACAACGCAGCAGCAGCAGTTTAAGTGAACGCAGCTCAGCGGCAGCGGCTGCAGCAGCTGCTGTGGCAGCAGCCGGTGGCAATGTGAATGCTGCCGCCGCGGCATTGGGCCTAACAACATCGTCCAGTGCCGGCGATCGATCTCCCTGCTTGGGCAGTGCCAGTGCGGCAGCGGCAGCAGTAGCTGCTGCTGTGGCGGCTGCAGCTGCCAATCGAAGTGCCAGTGCCGATGCCCTGAATAGTCGCACTGATGCATGCAGTGATCGTGGCAGTGAGCGTGGCACATTGGAACGGGCCGATAGTCGGGATGAATTGCTACAGTTGGATTATAGTAACAAGGATAACAATAATAGTAATACCAGCAGTAGTAGCAACATCAATAATAATAACAACAACAACAATAGTAGCAGCAACAACAACAATCGCGAGCGCCACAGCAGCAGGGATCGTGAAAGAGAGCTATCCACAACGCCCGTGGATCAGCTAAGTAGTAGTAAGCGCAGACGTAAGAACTCATCATCCAACTGTGATAATTCGTTGTCCTCGAGCCATCATCATGCGAATGCGGCCCATGTACAGGACAGGCACTACCCGCAGGACTCTCAGGTAAGCATTCCATCTTAATCTCATGCAATTAAGGCTAATTAAACATAAATTGATATTTATTTATTCAATTTAGAGAGTCTAACACTCGTTTCTTGATGTTTTAAAGTCCTTAAATCAGCCAAAGTTTAATTTAAGTTTAAACTCAGTTTTAGTTTTATGGTATAAGTAGGTTATTTAGATTTTGTCTCTTTTTTTATGGTATTTAACTAAATGAATTAATGTTTCGACCAACAAAAATTTGCTTATCATAAGCGTAACAATGCGAAAGTTTAGCAAACAAAACATTGCCAACATTTCTATATTATATGTTTGCCATTTGCGATAAGTTACGCACCTAGCCCGCACACACACATACACGCACACCTCTCCCTACCCCTAGCCCCTGTGTCGAGCATTCCAACACTTTGCCCTTTCCGTCACTCGAATCGCTCACATGACAAGAGTCAAAATCGTCACTGACAGCTAGTTACACTCCTCCCCCGCTTATAAAATCAACTGATCTACAATCAAACAAATATATATATAGAGTATTTTTATTCGGTTGTCTCTGTATGTGTGTGTGTGTCTGTTTTGTATTTTGCTCCTATGTTTGTAGAGCTTATCATCATATAGTAAATTTTTGTTGTTTTTTTTTTTTTGGCATGGCACGTGCCGCTCTCACTCTCACCAAGTTTGCCAGGGTCTCGGCCACAATTCGTTGGCGTTTTTATGACTTTTATGGGCCATGCTAGTGCTCATATTGTGTATGGCGATGATGATGATAGGAGATAATAATATAATACATAATGACACCAATAATATAATTTTAAAACGTGCCATTGTCTATCTTGATATAGAATTTAGTTTATTATTATATTCATATTTTAATTACAATTCAGGTTAATTAATCAGAACTATTCTCTCGTTTTGAATGAACATTTTAGGCTAGCGCACACAGCAATTTGAAGTCAAGTCCGATACCTAAAACCGGCGGCAGTACATCAGAGTCCGAGGATGCGGGTGGACGACATGATTCGCCATTGTCAATGACCACCAGCGGCGGTGGTGGCCATTTAAGTGGCGGTGGTGGCGGCAATGTGGGTGCAGCCAGTGCGCTAAGCGGTCTCAGCCAGTCGCTAAGTATTAAGCAGGAGCTAATCGATGCCCAGCATCAGCAGCAGCAACAACATCGTGAACATCATGTGGCTCTGGCAACCGATTACTTGGCGGTAAGTCTCTAAGCCATCAATAAATACATTTTTCCATACACTTTTAGTTTGTTAAGGTTTTTTCTTTTGAACCGGTACGATGGTTCCAGTTAAATTGTATATATAACTTGACCAAAAAAAAAAAAACCCCGAAAATTATATAAATTGTGAAGCTTTCATTTGATATATTTTTTTTTTTTTTTACTGATTTTTCGGTAACTTTTTGTTTTTAATTTAAGACAATTGCAAAATGCTTTCAAGAATAGCTAAGAAATTGAATTGTTGATTTTGTTTATGAAATTTAAGAAAAACCGCTTAAAGCAACAACGAGCAGAATGAAGGATTGGTTGTGTGTATTTATCTATATATAGTATTCAAAATGGAATATCGGCCAAGACAAAAAGAAAAAATCTCAACAACAACTTCTTCTCTGACGTAAAGTAAGAGTATCAAAAATCCTTCCTTCTACAAGAACATTGTTTTTGCCATGTTTTCTTAAGTTTGATTTCTATCCAACAAAAACAATTTTGTTTTTTTTTTTCGTTTGTTTTGTTTTTGTTTTGTTATTGTGGGCCAACATAAAAAAAGATCAAAGAATCTGATGCAAGTGGCAACAAAACGAATTTGTCAAGCGGCACCAGCAGCAGCAGCATCCAACAGATCTTTCTACATCAGGCAGTGGAGGCCCAATTGAAGAGTTTGCAAATGCAATATCAGCAGGACACAACTATGCAACGTTTGCTACAGCAGCAACAACAACAACAACAACAGCAGCAGCAGCAACAAATAAAACAACAACCATTGGGTCCACCAGCAGCAACTGGCTCACGTAAAAGTGGTCGCTTCCGTTCAAATTGGTTATATCAATTCGATTGGCTGCAATACGATGAGCGGGCCAATACCATGTACTGTAAGCATTGCCGCAAATGGAGTACCGAATTGGCCGATATACGCACCTCATTTGTGGAGGGAAATTCCAATTTTCGCCTGGAGATTGTTAATCATCACAATAAATGCAAGTCGCATCGTTTATGCTACGAAAGAGAGTTGCAAGAGCAGGCCAGCTGCAGTAGTAATAGTAGTAGTAGCCAGACCTCGAAAAAGCGATCGAATCCGGATATTATAACCATAAATGTGGGCGAGGATAATAGTCCTTGAAGTGTCAGCAGAAGGCAGTTACACACACACACACACACACTACTCAGGATTAGATTTTAGTTTATGCACATATTTTTATTTTGTATTGTATTCTAGATAGACTTAAGCTTAACACTTGAAAGCATTTTGCAATTCTACAATATATCCAATAAATATGTTCCATACATTGTATCTTCTACTCTTTAATCTCTCTCTCTCTCGCTCACTTCATCAAATTTTCTTTCATTTTCCCCCTCCAACAAAAAAAAGAGCGCTGCTGCTTTGAAAATGCATCCGGAGGATATGTCAACGTTGCTCACGCAACATGCTCTACAGGCCGCCGATGCCAGAGATGAGCATAACGATGCCAAGCATTTGCCCGATCAGACAGACAACATTGACGGTAAGTACCACAGCCAACCAATAAACCAACCAATCTATCAATCAATCAATCAATCAACCAACCAAACTACCAAACCAATCAACCGATCAACCAATGCAAAATGCAAGAAAAAAAAAACAAACTTCTTCTCTCTGTGCTTTAAAAAAAAAACCAAAACCTAACCTAAACAACAAGAAAAACCTTAAATAAATTAGTTTGTTCTTTAGCTTTTTACTTTTTGGTTTAGTTTCTTTCGAAATATTTATTTTGAGAGTGCAAGAAAACGCGTAAAAACCAAAACAAAAAAAAAAAAAAAATCTATTGTAAAGATCTAGTAGAAATTCGTTTCTTTAATTTCCCCCCGTAAACAATTTATATACATATATTTCTAACAACTGTTTTACCCTATATCCAATCTACTACCACAAACAAACCTCCACCCCCACCATATCAAAACCCTACCCCAAACACCCCCCACTGCCAACCAATGAGCTATCCTATTTAGTTGTAGACAAGAACAGCAAAAAAATAATAATAAAATTCAAACTAAACATACTTCTACTATTAATATTGACAAAAAAAAAAAAAACGAAACCGAATTCAAATATGAGAGTGCAGGAATACATGTATATATTGGAATGGGCACAGTTAAATGTATATTTTTATAGTGAATAGTTGTTAACTATATTTTGGTTGCTTTCTAATAACCTTAATACAAATAATGTATCTATATTTTCCAATTTCCCCCAAAATCTACTCTATACATGTAGTTCTGTTATTACACTTAGTTTCTTCCCCTGTGCATGCGCCCATCCAAAACAAAAAATCTCTCAGTGTGAAACAAAATTTCCAAAATAAAAACAAGAAAACTATAAAAACAATTTTATTAGAATTATGCTATATCTATTTTATGTTTTTGTATGTATTATTATTTAGTTTCAATTCGTTGGGGCAATCGCCTTGATCTTCTCTTGAATGATAAATCTAAGTTTGAGATACCATATAGAACTTGCCACAGATCAACACCTCTCCTACCAAGTATATATATACATATAATAATATATATATATAAGAGATATATCTATATAAATATATTTATATGTATATATAGTTAAGTATTCTTTTTTTTGTTATTGTTGTTTTGTATTTGTATATTATATGGTAGTAATCCTTCTATCGAAATAGTTATAGTTTTAGGCGTTGTTTTTTTCGTTATTTTTTTTTCTCTATCTCTCTTTACTTTTAAAGACATTTCGTCTAGTTACGGTTTAGTTTGTATATTATCGCCATCGGCGTTGCTATTTGCTGTGCCGCATGTTGCATGTTATTTTGATGCTTAACTATATATATAAACACACATACTATATGTATTTGTATACCTACTTACCTACATATATATCATATCCTCTCAATTCGAATTTACTTTTACTTTATGTATTTTGTGTACTTTATTATGAGTTTCTTCACTTTCATTTTCTTCTATATACATATATATTTTTACACAAATTATACTTTAGCACTAAGTTGTTTATTTTTAGTTTTATAGAAAATTGCCATAAATTGAAATGATATAACATATAATTTGAAATTAAAAGAACAAGCCACACATACATTGTTCTAGACACACACACACACACACACATACAATTAATTTATTTTTTTTTTTTTTTTAAAATTTATTTTCTTTTCGTATTTACGCTTTACTTTCTTTTCTTATCCTTTTTCAAAACCATAAACAAAAACTACAATATTACAAAAATCAAAAGCAAACAAGCTTAAACAAAAGCAAAAAAAAATACCAAAAACTTAAAACTAAAATTTTTCAAACTCTATTTTCGTCTTTAATGTTGCAACTTATTGTCTAAGAAATGGTTAAAAACAAACACACACAACCTCACACACACACACACAGACTCATACAAATCAGAATATATATCTTCATAACAATAACTAAATTTCAAAATGTCAAAAGAACAAAAAATAACTTACAACTTTTTACAGTTTCATCTTTGTTTTTCAAAAATTTTTTGTTAGGGTCCTTTTAAGTCTGTCTGAAAAAGATTTAGATAAAAATACGAAATTCGAAAAGGGACCCCCACACGTCTGTCTGTCTAATCTTATATAGTTTATTCGTTCAAAAATTCGAGATAATCAAAATTGGGTTTTGATTATCAAGAGATCCTCCCAGTTGTTTTTTAGAGATTATATAGAAAGAGAGAGAGAGAGAAAGAGCATTTCCAAAACTTTTTAACAAAGTTCAAATTAAAAACTAAAGAGGAGTTATCCATTTCGATTTCCATAAGTTTTATTCAGCCTAAATTTAGTCTATATCATTCTTGACAATTCTTGTACTTTATAGAACTACCAAATTAAGAAAGAGATGGTCGAAATAGTCAAAACTTTAGACAGTCACAGACACATTACGTTTTGTCCGGAAGGGTATTAAAGCTTCGGTCTATATCGAAGTTGAAATCTGTAGGTTTCTTATATTGAGTGTTTTTCATTGTTTTACTAACATTTGTTGCTGACATTTATGATTTAAATATCAGACTATAGTTATAGATTGTTGTAATTGTGTTTTTTCGTTATTCTTTCGTCATTTTTTCCCCTCCGTTTCTTTGTTTCATTTTTGTTGTAACTACAAAAAAAAAAAAAACGAAATTAAAACACTTGATTTAAAAAGCTGCTGTGCTGTAAACTGGACTGATCTGTTTTACTTTAATTGGTTTTCTGTCGAGCTATCTACTAAATGTATTTTCCAATATCTATTTCTTTTGCCTACTTTATCTCTGCATATATGTGTGTGTGTTTCTGTTTTTGTGTGTGTGTGTGTGTGTGTGCTTTTTAAATGTTTGTGTGTGTGTGTGTGTGTGTTATAGTCGTATCAAAATCCTAACAAAAACGAAGAGGAAATCCTCTTTGCCCCAAAAATAAAAACCAAAAGCGGAAATTAAATTTAAAAACGAAATTTATTAAATTATCTTACAGCTAAAAATAAAGAAAAATAACCAAAAGAAAAACACCTCCTCACCCTTTACATTTCCCCCCTCACCAAAACCACGTCAAGCAATCAAAACTGCTGAAAACCCCAAAAAAAATATATATATAACAATAAAAAAATCACAAAAAAAGAACTGGAATTTGCCAAAGAATATGTAAAATATACTCCAAAAATAAAACATTATATATTTATACATATATACAAAAAAGAATAATTATTGCTAATTCAAAACATAAATTTGTTGCAACATTGAAGCCCAAAATACATAAATATATTTATTATATTATATGATGAGAAATTGTATTATAAAACAGGTTAAGCCCACAAAAAAACCAAAAAGAAAACCGAAGACAGAAAACCAAATGACACAAACATATTTGAGTTTACCTTGTTATTTAATTTATTCACTTTTTTTTCATTAATTTTAATTGAATTATTTTCTTATTTGACACTTTGTTGTTGATCTTTTCGTTTTGTTGCAAACTATACTCTTATTAATTTGTTATTTTAGCTAAATAGTTAATTAGAGCTCTCCCAAATGTTGTCCTGCTGCCGCCGAACCAAAAACCGAACCGATACCTTAGCTTTTAAGTCCAGCATTCGATTTGTGTTGATTAATTAATTTATTTTTTAATATATATATATATACATATATACACATTAAGATGCTATAATCTCTTATGATTTTGTACTCCTCCTTAAAACTGAATATGTATGTAATATATATTTATATATACCTTTGTTTTCAATTCAATAACCCCCAAAACCCGACCCCTGCTCCTATTCCAATGAACCAAAGCGCCATTGCCACTGCTTAGTAAAGCAAAAAAATCCATATTATTTATTTCCTGATGTTTAATTTAGTTAATTAGTTTAATTACTTTCGTTATGTTTTGCCACACAAAAACAAAATACATACACGTATACGATATTTATTGCTCAAGTGGAACCGAAACCGAAATTGATACCCGAAATCGAAAAACGAATATTTGACATCAATTGTTTCATTCGTATTTGCATATGCCTACATACCTATTATTCCATCTTTTATACTAGAGAGTCCTGCATGATATATCATAGAAAATGGTTCTGATCTTAATAGTAGATTCAAATAATACTCCAAAAGAATGACTATGAATTGAATGTATTATCATTTTTGTTTGTTAGTTGAATTTACCATAAGAAATTAGACTTATGAAAAAAGATCTTACCGAAAAAATAGTGGAAAAGTACCCAAAATCGTCAGTTTAATGCCAATTTAGGGGCTTAGTTAGATGCTGAAGCAAAATTAATGCAAAAGTAGTTAAAATCATAGAGCGTTAGAAGTTAATAAGGTCATGGCCATAAAGTAATGAGTAATGTTCTAGCCATTTCAAAGCATTTCATAAAGGAGTAAGGTAGAGAAGTGCCGAAACAGCGACATTCTTTCATTTATTTACTTAATTATGATATCTTATAAAGTTATGAGCACGATAGATATGTCCTTACAGAGTGCTAAGTTAGGCTTAATAAAGACTTATAACATTTCAAGATACTTGCTATGGCAAATTTACGTTCAACAATCTACTATATAGTCAGCAAATTCTTTCAGTGAGTTAAATCATGCAGGACTTTTTCTGAATACATAGCAATATTCGATTTTGGTTCACACTTAAGCAAATCACAATCAAACATACGTACATTTACACACCATACTGATACAGATACATATATATACCTACATACTATATAGTTCGATTGGCGTGCATGGAATGTAAAACAGGAGAGCGATTACAATCCATGCTTAAGCTCCAGCCACCACCACCACCAAAACCACAACCACTATTACCCTCACCCTTAGTCCGTCTATAGAACCCACCAAAAAAAAAAACCACCACCCACTATCCCTACAGTGATAACGCCTAATATGACAACAAGCGAAATGTTTGCAGGTCGCGTCAAATGTTTTAACAATGCGAATAAGCATGACGGCGACGCCGACGGCGAAGCTGACGTTGCGGCCGTTGTCAATGATGATGAGGTTGATGTTGATCACGATGAGGATAACATGCCCTTGGCCATTCCCATGTCCATTGAAGCGGAAGAATTAGACGGAGACGATGGGCATATGTCGTATCGCCATGTAACGCCCAAATATCGTCGAGCTGTTGTCTATGCCCCACCAACAACAAATAGTGAGTCAGCAGCAGCAGCACCAACAACGGCAGCAACAACAGGGGATATGTATATGGATAGCAACTACAATTGTGAATACAAGTGCAAGGAGTTGAATATGCGGGCCATACGCTGCAATCGTCAGCAGCATCATCATCATCACAATCATCATCATCATCCTTCTCACCAGCATCATCATCATCAGGGTTATGGCCATTATCCGGCACATCAGGCTCCTTTGCATTTGATGAGGCACAGCAGCAACAACTCTCCTGCTGGCGATTGTCCAGCCGAGTCGGCATATTCACCCGCTTCCAATAGTAGCTATAGGGAACACCATCAGCACCACCAGCAGGCGCACTTGCGCTATGTCCCATCACCTCACAACAGCAACAACAACAACGAAAACAACTCACCGCATCAACTGGATCTGGGTACTGGACACAACTATCATGCACCACCCACTCATACACAGATCAGCAACAACAATTCACCGCATTATCAGCCATCAGCTGGAACGGCACCACCTCAACTCCTCAACTCACCGCAGCCCCAAGCTTCCCAAGGCAGCAGCAGCAGCAGTGGTGGCAGCAACTCGGCAGCATCTTCCTCCGCTGCGGCGGCGGCAGCTGCGGCTGCTGCTGCTGCCGCGGCAGCTACCCGCCGAGATCACAACATTGACTATTCGACGCTCTTTGTGCAATTGTCTGGGACACTGCCCACTCTGTACCGCTGTGTCAGCTGTAACAAGATCGTCTCGAATCGTTGGCATCATGCCAACATTCATAGACCCCAGAGTCATGAGTGTCCCGTGTGCGGTCAAAAGTTCACGCGACGTGACAACATGAAGGCCCATTGCAAGATTAAGCATGCGGATATCAAGGATCATTTCTTTAGCCATTATGTACATATGTGATCACTTGTCTAGACAGACAAAGGGCAAGGACATTGATTTATAGTCTATCCCCCATCTTATTAATAAACATAAGATAGTTTTTTTCCTTTCTTCTTCTGCGCTTTGCAATTTTACACAGCAAATCAAATCGAATCGAAATCAAATAATAATTTTAATAATAATAACAAACAAAAGGTTTTCAACTTAATCAACAACAACAACAAAAATATATTTGAAATACCAAATACGTAATTAAGTTTTAAGCAAAAGATATATATATATATATATGTATGTATATTCTACTCGTAGTTGACTTAAAGACTTTTGATTATTGTTATGAAAAAAATGAAACCTTCTAGAGAGATGACACTTTTAATTATTTGATTTACTTATGTACTTAAAGAAAAGAAAATGAAATACCGAGACCAGTACTTAATTATGAACAAAACTTTGACATGAAAGTATTACATTAGAATTCCACTTTGATCCAGTCATTTGAAATTTATTATTTACATATATATATATATTATCTACATATATATACATAAATATTTATCACTTAACATGTGCTGTAGTAGAAACGTTAAAACTAATTATTGTGTTTTTTTGTTCATCTTTTGTGCCATATTAGTAAATTTTCTTAGTAATAAATAATCAAAAACAAAAACGAAATGAAAAGAGATAAAAGCAACAACATTAACAAATGGAGCAGCAGAACGATCCGAACAGATCAATAATATATATATATACATACATAAGTATGTTTGTGTCATATAAATTTCAATTTCAATTCAAGTTTTCAAATAGTAGCAGCGCACCGAATTTCAATGCCCTTCAATGGAAACTAAAGATCTATTAAATGGGCCCCCCTTAACAAAAAAAATTTCAATTGGCATTGAAATTTGTTGCGCTCAATTTTGGGCAAAGAGGAAATACAATTAACTTACAACAAAATGAACAGAATTCAAATGAAATATTTTAAGAATCTATCAAATTACTTAAATAATAATGCAATTGTACTTACTACAAACAAATAGAACAAAACTCAAATGCAACACACACACACACACACCACACCAGAAACACACACACACTCACAGACATACAAAGACTTACTTGAATATGAAATTTAACAACTTTAACTTTACCTACTTAATAAATCTCTTTCAAATCAAATTCCAGTTCTTTTTATTAAATAAAAACACTAAAAAAAAAAAAAAAAAATTGAAAGAAACTAAACAATTAATCTAAAAAATAAAAACAGTCCCTAATGTAAAAAGAAAATAATAATAATTACTACAAGCGCACTCCAATTACGGTAAGTTTTGAAAAAATTTCTAAGATCATTTTTAAGCACCAGTTTAAGTTTTTTATTAAGCTATGTATTTTCAAATCGGATATATGTATATATACCTACTATATATCGATATATGTTATTTCTTTTATCAAAAACAAAAAACTTACACAACAAATTTCTATATAAATAATTGGAAGAAACTGAAAAAAAGGGGGAAAAAAAAACAAAAACAGGAA
Source organism: Drosophila equinoxialis (assembly GCA_018150345.1). Lineage (NCBI taxonomy): Eukaryota > Metazoa > Arthropoda > Insecta > Diptera > Drosophilidae > Drosophila > Drosophila equinoxialis. Next base: position 7,622,115 of record JAECWI010000562.1, read on the forward strand.
TTGGCCAAATGATTGAAAATTATATTTGTTTAAATTAAACAACACTCTTATTCTATCTATCTATCTATCTCTATCTCTATCTCTGTCTCTTTTTCTCACTCTTTACCTTTACCCTTAGCTATAAATGTATCTCGACTTTCACTCTGACTCTAACTCTTTTGCTCTTATTTTGTTTGTGTCACTTTTTTTCTATATTGTTCAGCGGTTTGAATTTGTTTAATTTCATTATAACTAAAATAATATTGTTAATAGGCAGGAAGAGGATGAGGAGGAGGAGGAGGGGGTGTTGAAAATCCATATGATGTTTTCCATATAATTGATGTTCGATGTGTCTTTTATTGATATTTTCTTTTGTCTAAGTTCTTGTTTATTTTTTTTTTTTTTGTGTTGCTGTGCTGCGAAAAGAAAAAAACAAAAACAAACCCCCAACCATTCGGCTCTCTGCTCTGTGCCATGACTTTTACTATATAATCTTTACAGTTTTTATACTTTCATATTTATATAAATAAATTTATAAATTTTCTTATTAATACCAAAATAAGCTCCCATTTTGCTCTCTTTGCTAAGTACTTCATTCGTATAATCTTAAAAGCACCACCAAAACGAACCACCCCCCCAAACACACACACACTTCCCCCAAAACACTAATCTACATACAAATAAAAAATGGTTTGGTATTCCAAAATACAATCAATCAATCCAACGATTGATTGTACTGCCAAGACTCACAAACTCATTCCTAATCCATATAGAAAAACAGACAACAACAACAAGTATATTGAATAAACTAGTTGAATAAGTAAAATATAATCGTCATTGCATATATATAATACACACGTATATATATATATATATTTATATACATAGCAATTATATGTATATGTTTATATATTTATATTATTTGGTTTGGGTTCTCCTTTATATCAGATATATATTTTGTTTATCAGCGCAATTCTTGTCCAAACGATGTTGTAAATAATTTTCTTTGATAATTAATATCTAAGCACATTTACTTATATATATACATATATACAAATTGGTTGATTAATTATACAGACAATTTATTATATATATATAACATAGATCTATATATATATATATATATATATTGTTATATCCAAATTTGGTTTAGTCTCTTTGGTCTTTACCCATTCCAATTTTCGTGATCAAATCTTACAATTAACATTTTTTTTTTTTTTTGGACTTATTTTGTTTTTGGGTGTAACAAAATTTTTGCGAGAAACAAAAACAAAGTGTGTTTTTTTTATATAAATTTATTTGATTTTACTTAACCCCCAAACCCTAAACGCACAACATCTTGCGCCGCCAGTCCCCTCACCCCCTTAAAAAACAACACACAAACACTCTACGCCCCCTGCCCACTATCTTGATCCGTTTCATTATCCTGTCACTCTCGCATATTCCAATACGATATGTAAAAAATTGAAATTTCGAAATTCTGAAGACAGTTTCATTATAATTTCCTAATTACCAACTTACCAACCTCTATAGCCCGCCCCCTAGCACCCCTCTTCCCCTCCGTCCACATCAAATTTACATTCAAAATGAAAATGAAAACGCAAATTATGAACAAAAAAAAAAAAAAAAAAAACAACCATTAAATTATACAGTTTAAGAATTATTATAAAAATGATTTTTCTGTTTTCTGTGAATCACCAACAACAACATTGTTTTTCTCTTCTTTTTTTTCTTTGCGCGTTTGACCAAAAATGAAAATAAATATAAAAACCAAACCAATTACAAAACAAACCAAACAATAAAATATATATAAATTTAAAATAAAAAACAAAAAACAAATCCAAAATATGAAATGCAAATCGTATTGCCGTATTATAAAACCTAATTAAATCAATTGCCACAAATCGTCATCGATCATCGTCTAGGCTCAAAAGCCTGGCACATGCGGCTAACATTCGAGCGCCTGTCCGGCGGCTGCAACCTGCATCGCTGCAAGCTGTGTGGCAAGGTCGTCACGCACATACGGAATCACTACCATGTTCATTTCCCTGGCCGCTTCGAGTGTCCACTGTGCCGTGCCACGTATACGCGAAGCGATAACTTGCGCACACATTGCAAATTCAAGCATCCCATGTATAATCCGGATACGCGAAAATTCGACAACCTGATGTCGGCTGGCTCCTCGGTGGGTGGGGCGGCATCTACGCCAACGGCCACACAATTGGCAGCAGCATCGCAGGCAGCAATAGCAGCGGCAGCAGCAGCAGCAGCATTCAATGCAGCACAACAGCAGCAGCAGCAGCAGCAACAACAACAGCAACAGCATCATCAGCAGCAGCAACAATCACAGCAGCAATCACCGCAATCCCAACAACAGCAGCAACTGCAACAACATGCTCACGCCTTGGCCCAGCAACATATGTTGCATCAACAATTGCAGCCACAGCATCATCATCAGCAGCAGCAACATAATGCAACAAGTGAATGATATAGCCAGTACATGGGCTGGAATTATGGCGCCTGGCGCCATGAGGAGATGTCCATAAAGCAGCAGCAGCAGCCCGCCACCGCCACCGTCGCATTTTGCCAGCAACTATCAGCCGCATCAGCAACATCATCAACAGCAACATCAACGCAAGCCCTTCAATTTCTATGCACGCGACTACTACTACCAGCAGCAACATCAGCAGCAACAGGCATCATTTAGCAATGGCAACATCATGAGGCCGAGGCAACCACAAACCATTGTCATTGATGAGAGTGACAATGAATTGGATGAAGATCCACGTGGCATGGCCAATCTGCATCATTATATGGCCCAATTGAAACATGTTGCCCTGGAACAAATGTGCAATAGCAACAGCAATACAACAAATGCCAATCAAATGGACGCTACTACAACTACTACAGCAACTACAACTAATACTAATACTAACATTAATAATAATAATGATAACGCTAATAACAATAATATTAATGATGGCGATGATCTTCTTGATCACGACGATGATGAATGATGATTAACACATTTAGAAACCACATAAAAAGGCAGCAGGCGTGTGTGCACACCACCATAAACCAATTTGATACTCAAAAGAAAGAAAGAAAACAAAAACTAAAACTATAACGTTGAAGTTCGTTCTATATCTAGCTATGTATCTATCTTATCTATCTATCTATCTGCAGAATTAAGTGAAAAAGTAATCTTTTAAATGTTGACCATGCATTGCAAAATATTATGGTAAGCCAAATTTATTTGTCAATTAACTCTAAATAGGGGATAAAGGTTAATGCATTATATATATATATATATATATATATATATATATATGTATATATATACATAGATACACAAAGATCCCAAGATCCAGAAGAGCTGAAAAATAGATTCAAGGTTTCAACTAGAATCGCATCGATGTTGTAGTTTTAATTGTAAACAGGGTTTCCCCTTATCTAATAACCAACACAAATTTTAACTAAACAGTTTTGAATCGAAAAAGCATTCACTAAGCGAAAAGTCAAATATTAATAACCAATTTATAGAATAAATTATAGAATTTTCCTTTACTTCATAAACAAAACTAACAAAATTGTTGCAAAAAAAAAAAAAACAAAAAAAACACATAGAAAAAACAAAAAAATATTTGTGCCAAAAAAAGAAAACCTAAAATTGGTGTTAACTTACAATTTGGCTGCACATTTTTCTAGCACCTGTTTGTTGTTGCATTTTTAAAACACACACTTACGCACACACACACCCATCCCCTACACACACACACACATACACACAAACATACACAGAGAGAGAGATTAACCTAAACTCTATATAGACTCACTCTATTTGATTTGAGAGAGTCAACAAAATGGAAGACATATTCTTTTTTAAGGCATAACATTTTCCAAAATTGTAAAATAATATAATAACATTTAAAGTAAAAAGCGTTTAAAAAACAAAATACATCATACACACAACAACAACTAAATCAATTAGACACTTTACAAAAATTCTCATACAAATTGTATAAAATATCAAAAAACTATGCGATTTGAATTTGTTGATACTTGGAAGACATGCATCGTAGTTAATACAAATTAACACAATCATTAAACAAGAAAACTAAAAAACAAAACAAAAATCAGACACACAAAATAATCTAATGTTAATTCATGATACAAAGACAGTTTAACAATTTAAATGAAAGCAAAAAGGGCAAGCAGTGTTCATATTATTTCATTAGAATCAAAAAAAAAGTAAAAACGAATATTCAATAATAAGACATCTATAGCTCACATCTAGCAAAAGTTGTAATCAAGATTTCGAAATCTGAAAAGTTAATCATCTATTGATTTATTGATCTAATAGATTTATTTGTTGTCAAAAACAATAGTAACAATCTATCCAGCATTTTAAACAATTTCTGAGTATACATATAAATCTATTTTGAATCTTTTTTTGATCATAATTGACTCCCATGTTGAGAGAAAATTAAGCCCAGGGCATGATTTCCCTTGATGAGTTGCTTATGGTTTCTTTTGGTTTTTGTTTTTAACTTCTTTTAGAGTCATATTTATAATCATACCTTTTGTTTTTTTTTAATTTTGATCACTTCTGGATCTTTAAGACATCTTTTAATCAAGTATGAAAATGTTAATCAACAAGAGTACCCGATAATGACTCTGTTAAGTGAATCTTTGAAATTCTGGCTGGGATTATACTAATATGAAAAGTGGGGAACCTTTTTGGACAGCAACTACATCATTTCAACAATGTATTTGACATGTTAGTAAAGAATTTAAGTCTAGAACTGGAGTCAAGTTTCAATATTATATCGAAATCTTAGGGGAGATCGATTCATCTACAAGGAATTTACAACTTGTCATGGTAAAAGCTTAACCCAACATCAGTCATAGCATTAACTAACCGATTTGTAAGGTATCGGTACATTAACTTGCCCCCTGAGCTCAATTGGTTGCTATTCAAATGATTTTTGTTCTGTCTTTGTATTATAATGTTAATTTATTAATACAGTGAAACCTCGATATAACGAACTTCGTTATAACGAAAACCCAATATAACGAATTTTTGTTAAGTCCCTTGTTATACTAAGGTTTTACATTTCAGTACCTATAGCGAATCAATAGATATAACGAATAATTTTGCGATCCCCCTCAGATTCGTTATATCGAGGTTTCACTATAGTTAACTCTATGATTAAATGAGCGGGATTTGATGAGTGAATGAATATGAATGCACTTGAATTGATTCAATTCGATTCGCTTCTGTATTATGTAGATATATACATATACACACACACATGACTTAAATCTATATAATCGATCTTTACCTATATCCCCATTATACTCACACACACTTATGTTTGTTCTGTGGTCTTGCATGTGTGTGTGTGTGTGTGCGTGTGTGTGAAAGGGTATGAAAGGTGTTGTCATTGGACCACAGGGTGGTAGTGTATTTATTTTGTTTCTTTTTAGTCTTTTTCTCTATTCTTTGGAGTTGTTAATTTTGCAATTTAATATTAATTAATATTGATTTCATTAATTTTGTTTAACCACAACTGTATATAAGTTATATATATATATTCAATTAGGTTATATCCTATATATAGATACGGATAATTTTCAAATTGTTGTTGTATATATTTGCGCACATGAATTGCCGAAACAGAAATAAGGAGAGGAGGAATAATAATAATCATTTATTATTAATATTTATTTGTTCTTACTTTTTAACATTACATATACATACATGCATACACACATACATATGTATATGTATATATATTTTTACTATACATGCTACACCCAATACTGCCCCCAACTTAATGTTTGTTTAATTTTAACGTTAAAACGAAATTTATCTTTTATATCATGTGATAACTATAGTAAAACTAAAACTAAACAAATCAAAAACAAAACAAAAAAAAAAACAACTAAAAAACAAAAAAAAAGAAAAACATTACAAAATGAAATTATATTATTTAATTTGTGTGGTATGCAAAAATGGTGCTAAATCCAAATATATGTATACATTTTTTTAAAATGCAACAAAACAAACCACAAAATATATGTATATCTAAATAAAGAATACAAGACAGATGCGATCATATACACAGACACACACACACACACACACACACACACACACACAGCTTTTGAACGTATCGTATGTGCAATATGGACTAGTTTTTGGTTTAAGTTGAAAGGATCATAGGAAAAGTAGATGGAAAATCGTTCGATCGGATCGAGCACTTTTATTTTTGTTTATATGTATTGTATCTGAAAAGCAAACATACTTATATAAATCTAAATACAAAACACTAATAAATGTTAGCATATCACAACTATCAAATATACATCTATATAAAAATATGTAGCTACAATTTGTGTGAGCAGAGCAGAGTTAGATTAAATTAAAAGCAACAAAGAAGAGAGACAACTTTTCGCTACATTTTCTGTGTCTAATTAAATGCATAATCGACAAAAGTCTAAACAAAAACCACAATTTAAATGTAATCAAATCTTGAAGTAAATTTACACACACACACACATACAAACACACAGAGACATTAACATGGGTGTGGCTAAAAAAAATGGAATCATTTATTAACTTTTACCTTTGCATAAATAAAATTATATTGAATCGTTTAAATTTGTCAATATTTTCTTGTAAAATAATTACGTTTCCCACCGCGCAATCTTAATCTTATCAAAATTCTAACATATTATTCCCTAAAATCTTAATTTTGAAATTAAATTTTGACACGAATTTATCTCCTAATGAATTGACAATGTTGATAAAGGCCAAGTTCTTAGCTACACCTATATATACACACACACACTCACACAACAGACTCACTTACACATATGTATTTATTAAAAAAAAAAAAAAACAAATTTCAAGTTCATTTTTGTCTTTCATCTTTTTTAATGTTTCCTTTCTTTTTATACATTTCTGTTTAACCGAAAAGTTGATAATGTTTTTTATTTTAAATATTTGAAAATGTGCTAAATAGTTTAATTTTCAATATTTTAAACATTAGTTTAAATTTCATAATTATAGTTTTTAATTGTGTATTAATAATAAAAAACAAATGCAATACAAACTATTTTTAATTGTCTATTTATACAAAGTAAAGAGAAGAGTTTTAGTTTAAAAAACAAATACAAAAAGAAAAATTAAAGAATAAAATTAATTTAATTTAAGAGCTAAGCAAATTGAGAAGCATCAAAACCATCAAATACTTGCAGCATTTGTTACAATTTATATACATATATACATATGTATATAGTATATATATATTATATAAAATAAATAATATTATATTATATTTTAAAGGATTTTTTAATAAACATTCTTGAAAAGAATTACTAAACTCAAAAAAGAAAACAATAAAAAAAATATAACAAAAAGTACATAAAAAGCATAATGAGAACTGGCCAAGAAAAAACGAAAGGACAATTCATTAATTAATTACAACAACAACAACAAAAATTGCAATCTAATCTAATAAATTTTGATGGAAAAAGAACAAAAAACAAATACAACAACAACAACTACGACTACAACAACGAAATGGTGATCACTTTATTTGCTTTATTTCTTCTTTGACCTTTGTGCCGTTTTTTGAATTGTGCTTCCCAAAGATCTTTGCTATATATATATATATATATCCACACACACACACACACACACATCTAGTAATGTGTCAAAGGGTGCCCCATAGAACTGCAAAAACAGAGTACACACACACACACACACATACATACACATACATACACCTCTGCATAGTTTACACATTTTATTTACTTATTATTGTTGTTCATGAAATCAAATTTTCAACTCTCGGCCCAATTTCCTTTTTTTTTTTTCCTTTTTTTAAAAAAAAAAAAAAGCATTTTACATATTTCTATTATTATTTGTATTTATATAATTTATTTTAGATGACATTTTAAATGGTTTTAAGTTTAGTTAGTTAAACAAAAATGATTCAAATAACTAAAAAATGCTACGATTTTTCGCACAAATCAGTTACACCAAAAAAAAAACAACAAAGAGAAAATATGAAATTATTAAGTTATAGGCAAATATTGTACAACTTTTTTTTATACACTTCACAAGACAAGCAAGGATAAATCATTTGTATATAACTGTTTATACAGATACCTACATATATATCCCTTTTTCATCTCGATGTTTCAAAGTGTCCGTTCATGTTTTTTTTCAAAAACGTTATCAAACTTTCAAAAGATGTTCAAGATTTTGTTCATTAATATTTCATATTTCTCTAAAACTCGAAAATTTCTCTGAACTCCATAATTATAATATTGAAATTTACAAGAATCTAAACTAAAAAGAAACCCTGTGAAATGTACTTAAACTTTGGCTTGGTCAAAGTTAATTCCAGGACATGACCTATAAAAATTATGATAATATATGTATGTATCGTCAGTATAAGTATATATATATATTTATTTATATATATATATATATATATTATTAAAGTAAAATATTTTATGTATGTAATACCTAATCATAATTTGTTGCCGCTGATTGTGACTAATTTTTATTATTTATTGCCGTTCGACTTCTTTGAAATGAAAAGTCAAATGTATGTAGAAGTTCAGGGCAAATACGAAACGAAAAACCGAAATGAAATTGAAGAAATTTATATCATTCCCTTCTGATATCCTTTAGTTTATATTTAGTTTTTTTATTATTATTTTTTTTTTTTGATCAATTTAGAAACATTTGAATATTGCACGTTTTGGAATGTGAGGGGAACAGCAACCAAGAAGAAAACGAATTAAAAGTTTATTTTTTATTATTATTTTTATGTTGTTTAAGTTGCTTGATTCTTCGTAGACTACACAAATATGTGTATATATATATGTATATATGTTTATATATACATATGTATATATGCAGCTATATAAACACTCTACAGTCTTATATTTTAGTAACTCCAACTTAGTTTTTAGTTTGTTATGCCACAATTTAGTTCTTCGCCTCTTTCTATTTAATTTTGCTCACAAAGACAAAAAGAATTTGAAACTATTCTATTATTATTATGTTTTTTTTTTTTTTACCATACGCTCTCTCTATCTCACTCTATCTTTCTATCTCTCTCTTTCTTTCTCTCTGTCTATCATACCAAAATTTAAAATCAATACAATCAAAAAAAAAAAAAAATACCAAAACCAAAAAAAAAACCGATCTATTTTCCTGGGCTGATTTTCGTCCCGCTCGACGGGCTGTTTGTGTGTCTGTTCTTCTCTTTCTCGTTCTCGTTCACCGTTCACCGACCCCCAACCACCAACCAACCACCACACAGGCAGCGCAGTACGTCACCATCTATCGACACCGCTTTCGACCTCATCATCGGCCTCGCCGCCACCGCCTCCCTATATGCATCTGTCCGCCGCCTTGAAGAGTGAATATCATCATTCATTGCATTATATACGCGCCGCTGGCAATGGTCATAATAATGCATCCGCCGGAGGAGCCGCAGGTACACCGCCTGGCCATCATCTTGGCTACAGTCAATCGCAGTCAGGTGGCGCTGCTACTGGCGCCGGTGCAGGAGGCACAACCCCCACTGGGGCAGCCGGCGGCGGTGCTGTCGGACACAATTCACATCACACCATGTCCTATCACAATATGTTTACGCCGTCCCGTGATCCTGGCACAATGTGGCGCTGCCGCTCGTGCGGCAAGGAGGTCACCAATCGTTGGCATCACTTTCACTCGCACACCGCCCAGCGTTCCATGTGCCCCTATTGTCCAGCCACCTATAGTCGCATCGATACGTTGCGGTCACATTTGAGGGTCAAGCATCCGGATCGATTGTTAAAGTTGAATTCAAGCATATAAGGGCATGCAATGGGCCCATCATTGGCGGCCTATAACACCAGCAGCAACATCAGCAACATCGGCAACATCGGCAACATCAGCAACTATCAGCGGCAACATCAGCAGCAGCAGCGGCAACATAACTACTACAACTACAACTACAACAACAATTACAACTACAGCCACAACAACTACAACTTTAGTTATCTAGAACATTTTGTAAAGCGCTGAGCTAGATTTTCTCCATTTTTTTGTTCCCTCTCTTTTTTTTTTGCATTTATTTATCAAGCAATAACCCAAAATAGTTGAAAACGAAGATGCTACAAGAAAAAAACACTAACAAAATGATAGAAAATGAAGATGAAGATCTATGAAAACTACCACCCATAATATTATATATAATATAATATATAAACAAACAAAAAACAAAACAAGAAAACCTTCAAGAAACTCTACTTATAATTCATTTGCAAGAATACAAAATTAAAAAAAGGAATGAATGAAAAAGAAAACAAAAAAAAAACAAAAGAGAAAATAATTAAAATTTATTATAATAATAGTTTTTAACTCTTTTAAATCTATATACATATATATATATATATATATATATATGTGCAAAAAGATTGTCCCAGATCTTTTTAAACAATTTATAGACATATATGGAAAAGTAAAAACAAAAGTTATATAATATATATATATATATATATATATATATATATATCAGTCATAAAACTACATCAACTAGGGAAATGGTTTCACTTGCAGGGCCCTGAACTATGTATGAAAAAAGTAGCAGAAAGCAACAACTACAACAACAACAACAACAAAGTAAAACACACAATTTTACAATGTAAAAGTTACTTTAGATAAAAAAGAAAAGAAAAAGAAATACATTTTGTTTTGCTTAAAGAAAGAAAAAAAAGAAGCAGCCACAACTTAAATGGTTTCCATATTGAAAGCATTGTTGTTGTTGTTTCCTACTGTAGTTGTTAAACATCTACAAGAACTACAACAACAACAACAACAAGAACTACATAAACTATAACTACAACTACTACTACAAGCATACATACAACTACATACTACTACTACTATTAGTACTCATATTATGTCACATTAGTGTACTTTTTTGTGTTAGTTATTAATTATAATTTTTAATAATTTTGTTCGCTAAAAAATACGAGTTTAACCAAAAAACAAAAACAAAAACAAAAACAAAAAAAAAAAAAACTCGAAAACAACTACAAAGAAATTTTGATATACCTCAAATGCATTTCAGTTTATTATTACATTTTACTATATATAAAAATAGATTTTTAATTAAATTGTTGGATTGCTTAATTTGTAACTACCTACTACCTATATACATACACATATATATATATATATATATAAATATATATATTTGTATATTATGTAACTACCTACCAACTTACCATATAGCAAATAGTTATTCAATGTGTTTTCTTGAACCATTTTCAAACCACCTCATTTAATGTTTTGTTAAAACATGTTTTTTTTATTTGATATCTCCTAAGTTGGCTTATATTTATATGGTTAAAGTTAAATGTTTAATTTTAGTAACAACAACAACAACTACTACAACTACAACTACAAACAACATAAACTTAACTTCGGCGCGTCGAAGTTTATTTACCCTTGCAGTTCTGCGTAAAGTTCTCTTTAAGAACAATTTTGTCCATTTGTTAAGGACGTCTATTATAGAGTAGCAGTTCCGATCTAGAAAGCAATATCGAATTTTACTTGATATATAGCTCTCTAAAAGCAACACAAAAAGAGAAGAATCTAATCTCATTTCGCTTCCTTTGGTTGGAATTCGCAACTAGTTTTAGCATTGAACTCATACGTATGACCATTGCAGTTCTGAGATTCTGACGATGAAGGAATCTGTTTATCCTACCTTTGATATAATTTTCTTCATCCTTTTTGAGTTTTTATTCCGTTCCATTAGTTTACAATTTGTGGAGGCTATTTTGATATATTCCTAGTAGATTTGCTTGGAGTAAAATTGTAAAGCTAATTAGCCTTAGAAGCTTTTTGATATTTTGATTAGGAAAACTAACATACTAAATATACATACGACCTGCAAGGGTATAGCAAATCTGTAATAAAATTGTCCACACCACACACAAGCACCGCCAGATATATATATAAATATATATATATATTCACATCAGAATCAAAGAAAAACCAACAAACAAACAAAAAAAAGAAATCTACATTTACCTAATAAATAGAAATTATTTTTTTCTAACGTCCGCTCAATTGGCTTTCAAAATTTCATTTAAATTTGAGGCAAATTTATATTGTATACATACATATAATTAAATTACCTCCTCTATATAATTAATAAATAATTTAATTTTAAACATTTTGTGATAAGCAAAATTTTACCATTTGGCATAACAGCAACAACAAAAAAAGTTATCAAATATAGAAAGAAAAAAAAAAGGAAGGAAAAAAAATTATTAATGTGATATTTTCGGCACAAACTTTACATCAAAAAACCTACAAAAAGAATACAAAAAAAGGAAATTATGATAAATGAATAGAAGAAGAAGAATAAGGAGAAACATAAAATTATAAAAGTAAATGGCGGCAATTTTCATGAGTTGCGCTTAACTTTTGTTTTTTTCGGCATATTTATTTAGATAAGATTCTGTATTTTCGTTTATAATTTTTCAAAATTGTTATATTTCGGTCCAAAGCACAAAATGTATAAAATTATTATTAACTAGGTTAAATGCAATTAAATTTTAACAAAAGTTTTTTTTTGTTTGGAAACAAATTTTACCATCTCTTTTTACGTTTATTCGTTTGTTTTTTATTTTAAGTTATTATTATGTACGCATGTGTGTGTGTGTGTGTGTGTGAGTGTATGTGTGTATAATTATACATATATATTCTGTTTAAAAAACACATTTTAAACAATTAATAATCACACCAACAGCAGCAGCAACAACAACAACAACAACCACATAAATTTTAAGGCAAAATCATCACTATACACAGATTTATGTACCAAAAATGTAATAAATATGAAATTATAAAAGAAAAAACAACAACAATAATAACAACAAAACCACCAGAATGAAAACAAAATTTGCAGAAAACGACGAAACGGAAACGAGAGAAATAATGATAGAAAAAGGAATCCTTTACCAAAGAGCGATATCTTTATCCTTTACATCCACACAACATTTAACAATATGAACATATTTTTATACATATACAAACAAACATAAATGCATACATAATCCTTATAGTCAGTTAATCGGATTAGATATGTATTCGTATATATCACATATGATCTGAGGCATCAGAGAAATTCAAGGGTTTTATCTGAACCCTTTTGGGGAAAAGGGGCGGCAATGGTTTCCAAACACACAAAAACATCAGCAACATCAACAACAACAATTGCCACAACTAAGAGTTATGAAATTAAGTGTGTTTTATACTTACTTCTTAAATAAATAAATCGAAATATATATATGTATAGGTATATATATATATATATATATATATTTTATTCCTGCTCTACACTTAAATGTTTTGACAACTAAATATTAAAGAGTGTAACTTATAAAACAAAACAAAAAACAACCAAGAAAGAAAAAATACATTTTTTGTCGTCTACTATCCAAGTTTAAACAAATCAAATTCATATATATATACATACATATATGTATTTATGTATATTGTATTTCAAATTTACTCAAATTAAATCAAAATATAATTCACTAGCAGCATTTAAATGTCAAAATAAAACCAAATAAAATTTATGATTATTATTATTATGAACAATAATAGTTTGTATGTACATGTCTAAGTATGCCCCCCCACCATTTCCCTTTGCCCCACCCCCAAAAATCCCAACCACAATCCCTCGTTGGAAGCACAATTCAAAAGGTATTAGGTTCAAGGTGTATTTTTTTTTATTATTATTATTTTGGGAGGAAGTTTTAGTGTTTCAGCACGGTTCAACAAAGTAAGTATAAACTATGCCACAACATCTATGGACGTGCTCCACTAGTAAGTCTTCCCCTTGGATGCACCCCCCTGGACATTGAAGTTGGCCACAGATGTTTCGTATCGAAATAAACAAATATCATTGTTATTGTTAATAGAAATAAAATATTAATGTTTAACCCAAAATGCACTTAATTTATAATTGAAAAACTTTAGGACTTTTTGTTGGCTGTTGTTTACCTTGAGAAACAAGTTGGCCTTTGTCATTTGGCAAAGATAATGACAAAGTTATTGATCATATAGCTAAACCGATCGGAACATGAAGCATTGGACAATGGAGCAGCACTTTCTAAATAAATAAATATTATGTAATTAATTTTTAAAAAATCTTTAAAAATAAAGTATGTTTAACATAATTATGAAATATAAAATATAAATTTAACCTGTTGTTATTATTTTTATAACAAAATTAACTATTGTCACGATTGAGATGATTCAATGTCCCCTCATCCCTGATCTTAAACATGTTCAAGCCTCAATCTGCTCGTATAGTTGACAACTTCTGCACGTAAGTCTCTTTTTATACCCTTGCAGAGGGTATTATAAAATTGGCACAGTAGGAGACGTTTCCGACCCCGTAAAGCATATATATTCTTGATCAGCATGAGAAGCTGAGTCGATATAGCCATGTCCGTCTGTCAGTACGTACGCCTTTTACTCTGCCATCTTAAGAGCTATGGGGATGAAATTTTTTTTTTTGAGACTTTTTATTACCCGGGTGAGATAAAGTATGAAAATCTTTGGGATCGGAATCCAAAATTTTAATGTGATCGGATAAATAGAACACAAGTTACAGTCATGATGCCTACTACGTCATCATCAAATCAACAGAGCACAGTGCTATATGAACTGTATGTGTATGCGTGCCGTGCTTTGCTTAGGGAATAATGGAAGAAGAAAAATTTGTAGTAAAAAGATATATATGTAATTTGAATATTTTGTTTGTGTGGTGATAAATTCAGTGGCAGGAAAAGAAATTTCAAAATGTAAAAAAATTATTGCAGAGGACTGGAAGGGTATATAAACTTCGGCATTGCCGAAGTTAGCTTCTTTGATATTTTGAAATTGGTTTCCACTTTATGGTTGCAGAATATATCATTCTCTCTAAGGTATTTGGACTGGAGATGGGTCACATCGTATACTAGTTGCGGAGGCATAAACGGACACAAGTAAGATACAATCAGTGTTGGCATATTGGCTTATTTCAAGCTGGATTTGGCGTATTTTGGGAAATAATTAATATGCTTGAAATTTCATTTAGCTTATTTCGGCTTTAAAATATTTAAAACAAAACAAGTTTTTTTGTTTTTAATTTTTCTCGATAGAGAAAAGTTTTGGTTAGGGTAAATATTTACTTAAGCTACTCGGACCCAAAACGCGGTTAAACTGCATAAATTTGGTATCAAACTAAAGAGAAAAATTCCACGAGCACGACTTCAGGTGCGCTTTGGCGATTTATTATGTAGTTTTTGTATAATTAACAAAAGAAAATTATGTTTTTAGCGGGATTATAGTTAAAAGAAGCATTTTCCGGCTAAAAGAAGCTGTCAAACTTTGAGATGGTGTTGCCAGATGCCAAATTTCGGTTGCTCGAATACGCGGGCTTTTTGATACTTTTGTTCGCACTTTTTACAACAAACGAACATATTGTTGAGTTTACAATATTTCTTGATTTTATAGATTAAAATTAATTCAGATAACAATAATCGGTTGTCAGATCAGCCGAAATGTCTTCGATTTTAAAATTCAGCTTAAGTAAATGTTTACCGATATTTGGCATCTGGCAACACTATCTAAAAATTTGACATCTTCTTTTAGTCGGAAACAGCTGTTTTTAGCTTTTATGAAGCTTAAGCGAGTTTTGGGCTGTCGAAAATTTTATCGGCTGTGGATCACTATCGACACTTTAATCAAATTAATAAAAAAGAAAAGGCCAAATTGCCAAAATCAGGAGGCTAAGGATAGTCTCAATTTGACAGTGGTGAACCCACCGGCACAGACGCCACACATACTAGTACAGTCCCCGGCGAGTCCGGAGCCGTTGCCTACGATGAACAAATCAGATAGCAGTGGGTCGGAAGTTGACAAGGGGCTGTTGTGGCTGTCGGAGGAGATTTGTAAAAGTCACTTTTTTGACCGATTGGGCCCCATTACCGATCCTGAGGGACTTCTTGAGAAGTATCCGATTTGCCTTTACAAGTAAGTGTCACATGCAAGCCTCAATTGAAATTTACAGTTGTTTATAAGTTTCGACTTATTTTCAGAATGTTTCAATCTGTGTACAAGCAGGGCGGCTTTAATCCGGCAACTTGTTGGGAGTCGGTCGGGAAATCGGCCAAAGTTTCATATCCAAAGGATACGCTGAAGAAGCTATACGAAACATTTCTTCTTGAGTTCGAGAAAAAAGAAGCAAATCGAATAATGCAGTTGGAGCTACAGGACGTCCCAGTGTGGTGGGATTATGGGGACTTCGTAAGCCAGGTCATGGAATCCGAGTTAAGGCTTCGTCAGTGGCAGCCACTGGAGTGACGGCACAAAACATTTGCTCATTTATGGAGTCAACCCAGGATGCTGAGCAATCGCCAACAACACAGCGATTGAAAAACAAAAAGAAATTTACTTCTTGCTAGTGTTATATATGTATCCGTATCATAGAGTCCCAAATAATAACTAATAATAACAGTAATAATAATAATTGATTTGTTCCTTTGTTCTATGAAGATTATTATTTATGAAAAGATGATGAATACATTTTTATACCTTTGCAAAAAGGGTATATTAATTTTGGTCAGAAGTGTGCAACGCATAGAAGGAAGCATCTCCGACCATATAAAGTATATATATTCTAGATCAGCACGACGAGACGAGTTCAAATAGCTATGTCCGTCCGTCTGGATCAGCGCAAACTCCTCGTAAGAGCTACTGATGCATGTAGGGTTGTATATACTGCAGGGTTGTATATCTCGGATTCAGCCGGATCTATGTTAATAGAAGACTCTGAGCAGATTACAGGGAATAAAAGGTTGTAATCAGAGCAGAGGACTCTAAAAAGGTTCATGCTTGGCATAGTTAGAAGAACAACGACTAAGGATTAAAGGTATAATAGGATGTCTACTCTGTCTACATGGTACCGACAAATTTACCTGAGCCAATAACCCAGGCGGGTCAATATCACCGATTAGGAGCTTGTGCATAAAAATAACACCAACCATAATTCTACGGTTAATTAAGGAATCAAAAGAAGTCTACTAGAGTACGAAGACATATTGACATTTCGATCCCAGCTTAAGCCACGAAGAGCAAAGAGCAAGAACTGCTTTTGAACTGATTCAAGTCTAATCTGGTGCGACTCATATTGAGGTGACCAAATGCAAGATCCATACTCTAAAATAGGACGGACAAGCGAAGTAAAAAGAACTTTAGTGGTATAGGGGTCATCAAATTTTTTTAACCATCTTTGAATAAAACCCAGAACACTCATGGCCTTTGCGACCGTGGTGAAAATATGGGTATTAAAATTTAACTTATGGTTCATAAGTACGCCCAAATCATCGTGGATTAACAAGCATGTAATGCTAATCCAGTTGGTACAGCAATAATTATAGTTGCAGATGTAAGGCAGGCTCGAGTGTCTACGTCTATTCCATATAGTTTTACTTATTACCTAAGATCCTTGACTAATAATATGGAAATTATCATCCAGATAAATTATATGTAAACTTCAGGATGACTCAAAAATTAAAATAAATGTTGATAAAAAAGGAATTCCTCCTTTCGGAGGTCAAAAAACAAGTATTAATGTTTCGATCTGTTAATATATAGTAATGCACCTACTAAATCCGGTAAAGATAATACTAATAATAGAGCTGTAACTACAACTGATAAAACAAATAAGGGTATTCGAACGTAATTCATGCAGATTGTATAATAACTGTAGTAATAAGAATTACAGCTCCTAAAATTGAAGAAATGCCGGCTAAATGTAAATCTCCATTTTCAACTATACTTCTAACTAATACAAGCGAAAAAAGCAGGAGGAAGAAGCCAAAAACTTATATTATTTAATCATAGGAAAAGGTATATCAGTTGCTCCTAGTAATTAGAGGTACTAATCACTGTACTACAAAATTTCGATTTGGCCCAGGATCCAATTTGGAGCCAATTGGTCTTCCTGTTTGGCGTAATTTTACGCCACTAATTCATACTAAAGTATAACTACACTTAAACTACGATCGATAGTGAGTCGAATGAGATATTGTTCATTCAAATCGGATTAAAAATAGATGGACTTCGCTGGATCGAAACATTTGATTTGTTTATAAATGAGCACTTTGCTAAGTATTTGTCCATCCTTAGCACTTCCTGCTCAGTTTTTACTCTGACCCTTAGGACTGCCGGCTCAGTTACTCAGTAACAGAGTCGCCCCCTACAAAGATACACAGTGGCGCCAAATACGAGTTGCGCGCATATCTAAGCGCCCGCTCTCTTTTTTAAGCGCTCGCTCTCTTAATTAAAAATCTATCGTTTATCGGAGGAGGTTCGCAAAAGCAGAGCAAAAAGCAAAGCAAAAAAGCAAAATACGCGGGAAGTGAAGATACTTTTCCATTAAATTAATACGCAAAACTAAACAATTAATTAAAATTAAATAACAATTAACATAAACAGCGTAAGTAAAAAAAGTGTGTGCGGTTTACCGAGAATTGTTTGCATAAATTTGTGAATTATGCATATGAGTGAGCGGTGTGTGTGTGTGTGCGATTGTGTATATGCCAGTGTTTGTGTCTGCGTGTGTGTGTGTAATAGGGAAAGAGAGAGAAAATGTATCTTTTCGCTACGCATTTCACCCCTCAGATTGAAAGCGCGGCGTTAGAAACTTCAGGGTCATTGGTAAGCTGTGTCGCGGCAGCAGCAGCAGCGTCACTCGCACTTTACTTACCACCAAGCTGCAAACCGCTGCAGTTTTCTTTCGTCACCCCCGCCACCGCCCCCGCTTCAATCGTCTCGTCTCACCACTCAACCCTTAGCGACTCCCCCACACACACACACACACTCACACAGAGACAGACACATACATCGCGCGCACTGCAATTGTCGCCATCCACTGACCCGTTTTTGCGTATTCATTGATCCTCTTCTGCTGCTGCTGCTGCCGTCTCTTCTTGTTGTGTATCTGTTGTCTGTGTACACAGGTAAAACCGGCTAAGTTGAATGTGAACGACCCCTAAAATAACCATCGAAGATTTTGATGGAATTGGCGGTGCTCACGAGTTGAAAGTGAAATTGACTTAGAACGACGTTGGAAATATATATACCATATTTATAGTTGTTCATCTTGGGTCATCACTGTAGTAGGCAGGCACTTCTCTCTATTCTTCTTCTTTTGTTATTCTTTGCTTTGCTTTCGTCTTTTCGTTCTTTGTTTATATTTATCTATATTTTGTTTTCCTTTTAGATTGTTGTTTTTTTTTTTTTTTGTTGAGGGTGATTATTTAATAAAAGAAAGAAAGAGAGAGAGAAAATGTTTATTTGTTGAGTCAGGGCGCTGACATCGAAATACCCTAAAAAAAAAAAAACAATAAAATGTCCAACTAATTTATTCGCAAATTGAATTTAACTTAAGAAACCATCGAGTTTTCAATTATTTCAAACATTATTTGTATAAATAGCTTATAGGATTAATATAGAGTTATTACATATATTCTTTATAGATCGTTTCCTAAAATTTATAAATTTGGCCTAACTAGGCATACCCCTTTACCGCATTATCGAAAAGTATTTCTCATGTATTTAAAAAATGCCTAAAATCATTTGTGGCTGATTTTTCACAAAGAAAACATTAATCAAATTCTCATACATTTTATGGGGGCACTTAAATCTTTCTATATATCTATAGATATAAACAAATCCAAAAGTTAATGAAACGAATCCGATTTTCAATTTAGAGTGCTAAACAATTATTAAAAATATGTTTGCATTAATAATGAAATTCAACGAATTAACAATAACATTAGTTGTTACTTTTATTGTTTAATATCTTTGTAGAAAGCAAGACAAATTCAAAATTCTGTAAATATATTGAGATCACTTTAGGGACTTTCCAAAAAATAAAACGTTCTAAATCTAAGGATAATCTAGAGATCAACTCTAGATAATCAACTTAAGTAATTTTTCTGGTTGTAACAAGTAAAAATTCTTGTAAACTTCTTATAGAAATTTCGTTATCTCTAAGATAAACATGTTTAAACTTTAAACTTGTTAAATATTGACAAATAATTCGTATATATAGAGGGGAGAGTAGGGCTAATCGGCGCCTGGGGCAACCTGGCGCAGTCGAATTATCTTGAAATATAAAAGCACGATCCGAAAAGTGAAAGGAGTGTAATATTTAAATAAAAGTCCCATATATAAACGATTTATTGATAAACACAATACATATGCCAGAATCAGATGGATCAGAATACTATATCATATAGCTGCCATACAAACAATTATAAACGCCAATTAACAATCAGAAATGAATCGCTTTATTTTATATAAAAAACTTATAAATCGCCGTTGCGCCACATTGCCCCGCTATTTTTGACAACACCAATTTGGAATATGTTCGAAAAACTGCTATAGCTTTGTAACCTTAAATTATATCGAAACGTATCATTGATCAATAGTTGGACAATGAATTAAACTTTCATTCAAGTGCTCAATTGAAAGGATAAGAGCTTCCTATCAGGATATATGAAGGATTAAGAAAGCCCCACTCTGGCCTATATGCATAAATCATGGGTGTTAATACTTAAATCTTAAATCCACTTCACATTGCCCACATTTCAGTTGCACTTTGTTTATTAATATCAATAAATAAATCGACCCGGTAAAAAATAAATAAATAGTTGCGAACGATACTCTAAATCTCAGTTTCTCTTGCTTGCTCTCTCTCTCGTCTCGTCTCTCTACCTATTGAAGATCTTAAAAAATCTATATCTACAATATATATCCAAATATTAGGAGCGACGTTTCCTCAAATCAGTTGAATTTGAGCATTCGCTTCGAGCAGACGAGAGAAATAAAGAACAACAAACAACTCGGACAGTTGGGAAAATGTTGTGTGGAAATGCGTGGATTTTATTTTTAGAACTCGTGCCGTTTACCAAAGGAAATGTTTAAAACAGAAATATCTAAAAACTGCCAATATTAATGGCAATTTGAAAACGGGCCGTCAAAAAAAAAAAAAAGAAACAAAAAATTAAAAACATTAAACTGTTGATTGATAAATTAATACAACGAAGCAAAAATCTCCATAGATTTAGACATCTGAATATAAACAATAACTTTAGCTTTTCAATGTGCAATTATATAACTATGTAATTAAATTTTTTGGTTGAAAGCTCAAGAGACAGCAAACAGACAGTCCGAGGGAAAAGCAAATATAAATATCCGGAAAATATATCTACAAATACATATATGCACACATGAAAAAGGAATAAAAAACGATGACTAACAAATTTCAGAGACGTAGCTCACCCCAAACAGCAGCAGCAGCCAATGGATTGGTTGGTGCATCAAATGTCTCATCGACGCCCAGTAATCAGCCGCGTAAGCGTGTGAAACGATGCTGCCGCAACTTCGTCACCTTTATGTGCACACAGGTGGGCGTGGGAGCCTTAATTGTGATTTATGCCATCTGTGGTGCATTTGCGTTTCGACACATCGAGAGACAATTTGTGGACAACACGCCGTCGCAGGTGATAGATCTGCGTGGTAATTGTTCACAACTCTTGTGGAACATTACCGAGAATCTCAATTTGATTGACAAACCCGCCTGGGTGAATGCCACAAACGATGCACTGCGCATCTATCAGGCCCAAATCGCTAGCATTATCAAGGATGGCGGCTATGTGGGACGAACACCACAGGAAATCTGGAGTTTCCCGGCGGCTTTGATGTTCTGCTTATCGGTTATCACTATGATTGGCTATGGCAATATGGTGCCACGTACCCCATGGGGCAAGGGATTCACCGTGATCTATGCCACATTTGGTATACCCCTGTATATATTGTATTTTCTCAATATGGGAAGAGTTTTGGCGCGTTCATTTAAGTTTGTATACCGCTCCATGCACGATTGCACCCAGGAGGGGAACTACGATCGACGTCTGGAGGCCTTGGAGAATGGAGTAGGCGGCGGCAGTCTGGGTGCCTTGACGTTGCGCAAAAAGATAATTGTGCCATCGACAGCCTGTCTGTGGGTGATCATGTTCTATATACTGACGGGAACCATTATGTTTGCAAATTGGGAGAAATGGAGCTTCTTGAATAGCTTCTACTTCTGCATGACATCGCTGTGCAAGATTGGCTTTGGTGACTTTGTCCCGGGTGCCTCGTTGACAACAGCAGCCGAAGTCACAGCAGCCACAGAAAAGTTACGCGAGGAGATTAACTTTGATTCCAAAGAGCTGGCCGAGTTGCATTCCCTTGCAGCCGATCAGCATTCAAAATTGGCCATCAATTTCATTTACATGCTCCTTGGCATGGGCCTGGTGGCCATGTGTCGTAATCTAATGCGCGAAGAGGTCCGTGTCAAGCTCAAGGAGATGAAAGAGGATGCTAAGCTGTGTATGGATGATACACGATTGCGTTTCGTGGGTTGCTGTGGTGCTGGGCCACAAGATCGCTACGAGAAACGCCGCTACTACGAATAACATAAAAAAAAACAAAAAAAAAAAAAAAAAATTTGCTAGAGGATTGTGCTGTAACTCTGTGTGATTGCTGTGGATGTTGCGCTGTTGTTTTGCTTTGAGAGAAAAGTACGACCCCAAAAACACATTTCGCTCAAAATTGAATGATTTTACTCCTTAAAGTTTAAAAAACCATTTATTAAAATTGGTCAATCATCTCTTTTTTTGTTCCTTAGCTCACCATTGATCAATTTTTGCAACTGCAAGAGCGGATACGTAACTTCGAGGGCATGCTTGGCGGCGGCAGCGGGGAGCGTTTATGCACGCCAAGCACTTCGGCCGGTCCGTTTCGCATATTCTCCGTGGCCGGTTTTCAGAACCGTGCCAATGACATTGTCTATTGTCCGCCAATTGTGCGGCAACAGTCGCAACATGTGGAGGATTCGACAGCCATTATATATTTCGGTGGCGATGTCCAAGACTTTCCGGAGAGCATGGAAACGAATCGTGATAGTCGCGGCTATATGAAATATAATTTAGAAAATTCAGCCATATTGCTGCGTGAGGCGTTTCCACGTTCCCACATAATTGTCATAAGGCCTGTAAGGTAAGTGGCGCCATCTCCCACAAAGATCTATACAAACTTGGTTAACCAAATCATCTAATCTCTTATTCTACAGAATGGAATTCAAGACATTTAGCTGCTTTGATAATTTTGTACGGGGCAATAATGCGGGTGTGCCAGATCATACGCCAATGAATCATGCTCTGCAACATTTGGAAAAGTAAGTGGAATAGTCGAACCGGGTCAAGCATCAATCTTTTGATTCAATACGTTTTTAAAATAAATTTACAGATTACTTCAGAATTTGTCGCAACGTTTGATCTCAATACCAGAGAATGAGATATTGGATCAGGCAGCTCAGGCGGCAGCTGCAGCGGCTGCTGTGGCTGCTGCTGCTGCCGCTGCTGCTCTGACGCTTTCCAATGCCACCTCAGTTAACACAGACTCGACGTCGGCCAGCTTAACGGCAGCGTCATCGCAAGCGGCCAATGATAATAGCCAGGAAATGGATATTGATATCCTGCAGGTACAGGAAAATGTTACAGTAGATGCAGATGGTGCTGTCATATTTCCAATTGTATCGGCCGATGCAACAACAACAGTAGCAACAGCAGCAGCAGCAGTAGCAACAACAGCAGTTGCAGTGGAATCAATAGCAAACAATGTTAGTGCCAGCTCAGGCAATGGAAATGATGTGAATGTTACCACCAATAACCACCAGGAGTCCAACAAACAACAGCAACAACCAACGGCAATTAAATCAACGCCAAATCCAACACCGACACCAGCAACAGCAGCAACAGTCACCAATAATGTGGAACATCATTACAGTAATGCGATCAACAATGGCACCAGCAACAGGATCAACAATGAATGTGCTTCTGCTGTTCCTGTTCTGTCCACATTGCCAGCAGCTGCAGCAACCACAGCAGCAGCCGCCGCCGCCGCCGCACAAACTCCTCGACAAGTCACATCCGATAGCAATCCGTTGTGGTGGCGAGAGAACTTAAATTTGGATAAATCAAAGCTGGTGCTTATTGGATTCAGCAAAGGCTGCGTCGTGCTCAATCAAGTGAGTCAAATTTGGTGTAAAAATCGCTAACATATTTTGGTTTAATGATCTCTTCGTAGAGCATAAGAATACAAAATTTACTAATCTGTTTATTTTGTTTTCTATTCTCGAACAGTTTATTTACGAGTTTCATTATCTAAAAACTCTGACGCCCGATGATAGTAGCATGTGTCGACTGCTCTCACGCATTACAGATATGTATTGGCTGGATGGCGGGCATGGGGGACAGAAGAATACATGGATCACATCGCGAAGCCTGCTGGAGACACTTACTCGCATGGGTAAGCTTGAAGAAATTATAGTTCTGACATTGTGTTAACTTAAGTTCTTAACGTAATGGCAGGCATGAACATCCATGTGCATCTTACGCCGTATCAAGTGCAGGATGATCGAAGACCGTGGATACGGAAGGAGGAAAAACTTTTTACTGAAATGTTGCGACGTTTGAATGCGCCGATTACGCGGCATTTACACTATGACAATCAGCCGGCAAATCTGATGACACATTTTGAAGTATTACAGGCATTTTGTCAGCATGTGCTTAATCAACAGCAACTCCAGCAACATCAACAACAACAGCAGCAGCAGCAACAGCAGCAACAACAACAACAGCAGCAGCAAACACAACAGGCAGTCGGAATTAATGAGCAGAATGCAGCAGCGGCAGCCGCTTCAATTGTTGCTATTAACAATGGTAGCAATAATTTACTCGATACCAGCGAGGAGGCAAAGTGACAGCTTCAATT
This sequence comes from Drosophila equinoxialis, assembly GCA_018150345.1. Taxonomy (NCBI): domain Eukaryota; kingdom Metazoa; phylum Arthropoda; class Insecta; order Diptera; family Drosophilidae; genus Drosophila; species Drosophila equinoxialis. Next base: position 7,647,067 of record JAECWI010000562.1, read on the forward strand.
GCATCCCCATCATCATAGGCGTCGTTTACATGCAATGCGAAAAGGCACTGCGGCAGCTAAGCGCAAACAGTTGCAACAGTTGCGGCAACACCATCAACAGCTTTTGGCCTCCGATTTGTCGTTGTCATCGTCGCCAACGCGTTTGGCTGCCGCATTGATATCATCGGCAGTGGCACTCAGTGCAGCATCAACTTCGGCCGCTGCAGCTTCAGCATCGGGATCAGGATCAGCGACAATTGTAAATAGTCATCATCACAGTAGCAGCAGCAGCAGCAGTCACAGCCATAATATGCAACAACAGCGCCTTCATCACCAGCAGCAACACTCTCACAGACATCACCATCATCATTCGCACAGTCACCAATCGCACAATCATCATCAGTGTCGCTCGAAACGCAAACTACAAAAATTGTATTATACGCTTTGCCGTTAGATTTGTACACCACGTAATTCTAAATTTAATCTACATTTAAACTTGAAAAAGTTTTAGTTTAAGCAAATTTATTCATTAACAAAAAGAAGAAAACAAAAAACAAAAACACAAACACACACACCTTATATAGTATAGTAGATACGCCTATATATATATATATATAACGTATATATCTCAAATGCTTCTATGTATGCCTATATCGTCCAAGTCACCATTATTCTTTTTATACTCATTTTGTATATTTAAGTGAAAAGTATTTTTTTATTTATTTATTCTATCCTCACACACAAATATGATCACATTTTGTAATTGTCAAACGAAAACTTTATCTCTCGCCAGTGCAATAATATTAATAATATTATTTTGTATTTTATAAAAACATCGTTTCGATATAGTTTTTTTCTCCTCTCTATGTATACAAATAACTTCAAGCTATTTATTTATAATTTGAACAATTTATGATTTTATTATGATGACAACAATATTTACATACATACACAACATAAAATTAAGCACAAAAAATCTCTTTAAGTATTATTTAGAGTTTAAGTTTCCCCTTAATTACACACACACACACGTAAATATATAGAACTACATAAATTAAACATATATACATCCAACAAGCGCGTTTATTTTGAATAAATTGTGTGGACAATTTGTTTTATGTGTTCTCCCATCATCTCTGATTCAGATCATTCCACACAAAATCTAATGCAAATCAAACACATAACAAATGAACTATTTAATGCAATTTAAGACAATTTATATACAATAATTTATGCATATAATTAATTTTGGCTTGCCAAAGTTTATATACCCTTGCTAATTTTCATAGATCGTTTACAATACCGGGAATAAGCTAAATTTGAAGAAGCAAGTTGTCTGATCTGAGTACTAAATATAATAATACTTAAATGAAAGCAATGTAAATTCATAAATAAACTTTCTGCTTATTCTTGAAGAAAATTAGATATACATAAATTATATACACTTTTACATAATAATGAAAACTATTGATACTAAGACTTCAAATGGATCGATCGTCTTATCTAATACTGCTGATCAAAAATGTATATACCTATATTTTGACAAAGTATTTATTTATCTCTCGTGCAAGGGTATAAAACAAACAAGCACACATTTTCAACTTAAAAAAAACCTAAAAAAGGGACTCGTTCCTTTAAACATTTATCAAACAAATCAAATAGTCACCGCTTCCGCTAAATATCCCAAAATGAAGAGCAGAGAAAAACGTTTCTTGTACCTTTGTAGAATTTGCAGTTCAAAATTGCTTTAGAATTCAGTTTCAAATTTTTGAAACTTATATTATTTAGGCAAGCCAAAATTTAGATTAAACTTGCAATAAAATTGAAACAAAATAAGAAACGATATGAAAGTGTGCTACAGAACAAAAAATATTATTAAATAGAATGTTTCCTTGTATAAATTCAAGTCTGGTAACAAAAAAAAAAAAAAAAAAAAAAGTAAAGAAAAAAGCAACAAAAACAAAATGAAATAAAATTATTAAGCATATTACGTATACCAAAATTGCAATATCTTTTTTTTTTTTTATTTCATTTCTATGCAGACTACTTAAGCTAAGTTTTCATATAAATTACAATTTTTTTTATAGCTAGACTATGTCCTGCTGCACATTCGACTGTTGCTACGCACAACTGTTGAGACATTTGAAATTTGTGGCCCACTCATCGCTTCCATCACAGCAATCACAAACGTGATCATTAACCCTGCTACTGTGCACATGGACATCCAGTCCACGGCCCGTAATATGACGTTTTTGGTATTTGCAATAGAAGCGCCCATTGGCACATGCATTTGTGCCCGGCTCGTCGGAGCCATCCGTTTCACAATCACAGTAATTATCATTGACATGATCGAAGGGGATTTCTTTGCTGTTATCCAGACACTTGAAATTACCCTCGAAATTTGGCTTATACGCATCATAGTCGAATAGACGCGTTCCGCTGTAAATATATCAGCATTTATGAGATTTGATTGGAGAGACGTCGAAATGTCACTTATGCCACTTACCGTATAATCTTAATGGGTGACTGCAGCTCATCCGCATGAGCGGAATCTTGAGCATTTTGCGGTGGCGGCGTTCCTATAAAAAAGTCCACGTCAAGCTGTTTGCTGCCCAGCGACTGCATCATTTGTTTGTGCTTTTGTTTCAGCTGCTGCAACTGCTGTAGATTCCAGGGGGAGGGCAACTGATTCAGCGAGAATGCCTATATAGTTAGTTATATTATATAGTTAATTCATTTCTTAATTTAACTACACACCATTAGTACCTGGTACGTTATAAATGAGATTCCAATGAGGAATATTAGCAGAAATAGCATTTTCGATTTCTGCTTGTAAAATGGCTTGTAATAGATATTTTCTCGTTTCACCCATGTTTTGCGCATATTTTGTTTCACTTTTTGTCAAATAAATAACACATTAATTCAGTTTATTTACAAAAATTGGTACGAGCTATTTTTCTTATTGTTAAGCATTGTTTGTTGTTGTTGTTGTTGCTGCAAAACAAAAAGTCAAATCTTATCTACATGCGTAGATATCGAATGGCTGGCCATCTCTAAGAGACACTATCGATGTTTTAAAATTAATCGCTTGTTTTAAAATTAGTTAACTTAAAAATCTAATGAACTATCAAGAATGTAGTGCAATATGGAGAGTTATTGTCTATTTGACAAATCTCTTGCTTACATTAAATAGTTAAATGAAGTTTGAATTTTTGTAAAATTTGAGATTTATGTATGTATGCATGTAGATTAGTTTTCCAGTGGGGATTAGTACAGTGTATTTAAAATAGGTTTGAAATGGAGGTCATGAATTCAAAATAAATTAAATCATATATGTATGGGAGGAATGCGGTGTTGTAATTATAACTATGTGCTTGATTAGATAATTTAAATGCAAATTCGAACATTATACTGCTTTCAGTGTGGCTTCATGCTTGTACACTTCAATGACATTCTCAATGATTTCCCATTGATTCTCACGGGTAAAATCCTTAACTAGTGGTTTATACCACATGGCCGATTCATCCGATTCATCTGTCAGTGGTACTTGTATGCCATATGTTTGCATGGCCAATGAGAGGCAACCAATGGCCACATGCGTGGGCTTAAATTTTAAAATGTTAGCGCTATGGTGAAAGTCTTGCAAATAGGATGCAGCAGCTTTGGCTACGGGCACCGAATTCCATACATCCGTGCCCACCCAATCTTGTAGAGTCTTCATATAGTAAAGTAAGTACTGGGTATGCCAAGACAAAGAAGAAAAAAGGGAAATGTGTTTAAGAAAACTTAAATAAGGACATTTAATTAGTCACCTTGTGAGCCAGATCGATGTTAAGATCAAAGCCTAGTGTGCGTGTTATTAACAATTCAGCCTGGACAATGGCATCACGCATAGACCAGTACTCATCATTCAGATCCAGTGGAGGACTGTCACGATTCAATGTGCAATATGCCACGTTTATAACATCGCGTATCTTTACCGTATCATCGTCTTTAATTTTCCCAGCCAAATACAGCGAAGATGCGGCTATTAACTATAGTCAACGAAAGTTAAGATTTAAGAATAATTCATCAATCAGTAAGACTAAACTTACAAACTCGTCGTAATCACTCGGTTTGACCTCCTTGAAGAAACGATGAAAGACTATGGCCGCACAAGCAGCGGTAAGAGGCTTCATTTTCAATTTGGTGGCACACTCGAAAATGTAGAGTGGCACTAGACCTGCCTTGTTGGATTTGCTGTAAAATATGAAGAGAAATGTAAACGTAGAGTCCCCTATTACTTTTCATTAACAACTCACCGATAATCAATTGGTTTCATATCCTGAGCCTTAGTTGATTCCACGTGTTGCTGCAGCGACATGACATCCAAAACGTTTTTCATTTTATCAAGCAGTAAATCTCCTTTGTTGTCGACAATAATTGATGACAATAATAAGCTTCTGCTTGCTTCGGCTGGGGTCGTTGGCACTTAAATTTGGGAATCGGAATCAGCAGAGAAAACAAGTCAAAAAACACAAAAAAAAGTTGCAGCACGAATTTAAATGATATCGGTTGCCAGCTGCACTTGCAAATGCAACGAATATTCGAGACAACAACACGATAAACCGGTTCAGTTTTTAGATTTCACATTCAGTAAAAATTGATAAATGGGAAGAAAAGTGTTCGTAGATTTCTTGATTATTGAAATTTTTAAAATTCGATGAATTGATCAATTAAGACGAGTAAAACTATTTTCATACAAAATTCGGCATTTTTGTTTAAAATTTATAAATATGAAACGCATCAGCTGCTTTGATTCGTTGCAAGCAGTGTTGAAAAATATGAAAACGAGACGTTTAATACATATGCTTGGAAAATCCTTGTTAGTAGCTTTAAGTAAAATAGAGTAATATATTATATTTGCGAAAACTGGGGAAATGAATTGAATACACAGCTGAGTAAATATTTAAAATCTTTGCTTAAGTATGCGAGCAGTTTTTAGTTGCTTATCAACACTTTTATCGATATTTTTTCTCACAGCTGTTGGTTTTGCACTGTTTATTCGCAAATAATACTTACAAATATTCAAGTCCAAGAACATACAATTTAACGTGCAATAATTCCCACCAAACGACCTTTTTAAGATGGATCAATAAATGGTGCGCTGCTGCGGCTAACCATAAGCATCTAATTGGATTTGAACAGTGAGAAAAACGCTTGTATTGTGTGAACGCTTGGCTTGGTGGGGTACACAAATAGATACATATATATTTATATATATATATAGTGAAGTGCATCTGCGCCCACCCTTTGGCTCCCACAAAAAGACACATACAAAATGAAAGCAACAGGAACAAAGGCAAGAGCTACTCGTCTCACCAGCCTCACCGAGGATGTGTATATTGTACCCGAGGATGCACCCTTTCGTGGCCGTCTGCAATTTCTCTTTTCTCAAATTGAAAAAGAATTTGAACAGCTCTACTTAGAGAATTTGCAATGTGAGTTGGAGCAAAAGCGTAATATAACAATACGACTAATAGTTACCATTTATTTTCAGTGCAAGATAAGCTTGAGAGTGTCACTGCTGTCAACAACAAGGAAACGCCACCCTCACATGAGCAGCAACAACAACTGCAGCAGCAACAGCGTAACGAGCGTGCCGGTGTTTCAGGTACGGGATTAGGCTTAAGTCCAGCCACTTTGGGAGCTACACCAACATCACAAGCCGATGATGTAGGTGCCAGTTTGTTAGCCAGTACGCATAAAAGTCTCAAGGCCAAGCTTAGCAGTGCCACAGGTGGGAGCAAGGCAAAGGCCAGTAACAAGATCAAGGCCCAAACTAGTCGCATTGTCTCCAGCTTCAAGAACCAAACTGTCGTCAGCTCAGTGGTTCGAGAATTTTGTGGTCACAAGGATGGCATCTGGCAGGTGGACGCCAAGGTGGGGCAACCCATTATCGGGACTGCATCAGCAGATCACACAGCTTGCATTTGGGGCATAGAGAGTGGTCGCTGCTTGCTGCAGTATCAGGGTCACGCCGGATCGGTAAACTCCCTCAAGTTCCACAAGCATCGTGATTTGGTGCTTACTGGAAGCGGTGATGGAACTGCTCATATCTGGCAAGCGGCTGTCAACTGGGAGGTGCCCAAGTGAGTTTACGTTTCTCAATGTGATCTTTGATGTGTAATTTTATGCTATTTCTAACAGAAAGGGCCATTCTTCTGAGGAGGAGCTCGATGATAGCGATGAACAAGTAGAGGACAGGGACCGTTTAGACACTTTGCGTACACCACTCTGCGAATTCACAGGCCCTGGCGGCCATCTATCTGTTGTGGTTGCAGCCGACTGGCTTTCCAGCATGGATCAGATTATAACCGGCAGCTGGGATCGTACCGCCATATTGTGGGATGTCGAAACAGCACAACCTCTACAGCCTTTGACTGGCCACGACCACGAGCTGACGCATGTGTCGGCTCATCCCACCCAACGTCTAGTCGTAACAGCTTCTCGTGACACCACCTTCCGGCTGTGGGACTTTCGCGAAGCCAAGTCCAGTGCCGTATCAGTGTTCCAGGGACATACAGAAACGGTAACCTCAAGTGTGTTTGCGAGCGATGATAAGGTAGTGTCTGGATCAGATGATCGTACTATTAAGGTGTGGGAATTGCGAAATATGCGTTCCGCCCTGGCTACTATACGAACCGATTCTTCGGTTAATCGCCTGGCCGTTTCCAGTGGCGGGATCATTGCCATACCCCATGACAATCGGCAGATTCGTTTATTCGATTTGAATGGTCAACGGGTGGCTCGATTGCCACGCACCAGTCGTCAGGGACATCGCCGCATGGTTTCCTCGGTGGCCTGGGCCGAAGAGCCTCTGCTGAATTGTGATCTATTCTCGTGTGGTTTCGATCGACGAGTCTTTGGCTGGTCCATAATCATGCCGAAGGATAATTGAAAATTACTAAAACCAGGGAAGGTAAGGAGTCGTAAGGGAATGTGAAGAAGTAGAACTAGATGCAGGTGCTCGAATCATGAACTAACACACATGAATATATAACCATATATTCAATACATATATAGAAAATATCAAGTATTATAATGCCAACAATGAAAACATTTTGTCACCCACGAAACGATGTTGCTTTTATGCCAAGGATATTTATATTATAATCACTGTTATTAGGCATATCCATAGAACTATTTTTAGCTGTGTTTTATTATAACTAAATATCATAACTTAATCTAAATGTCTAAGGCATGGTTTTAATAAAAACGAACATAATCATTTGTCCACCTTTAGTCAACCTTATCAATCTTATTACCAATTTTCTATATACAACAATGTACATGCATACTCTTTTTACAATTATTATTTAGCTAGTTTAAGCACCAGCAGACCGACTAGTATGCCCAATTCTAACAGAATTATTATAAATCAAGAAGATTTTGTTGTACAAGACTTCTCGACCTAGCTTTCGAATGATGGCTCTCGATTTGGAAAGATCGCGATCGGCATCTTCCAAACGTCTGGTCGTCCGCAGAAGGCTTTCCCGCTGTTGACCCAGCTCGCCCAAAACCTATAAACAAATGCATATAGTATTTAAATGGGCTGTGAATCACTTAACCAGATTGCTTAATCTTGCCTCCACCCCCATATTTTCGGTTTCAATCGCAATTTGATTGGATCGTTGGATACTCATGCTGGCAGATTGTAAGACGTTAAAAGTATTGTCTGCCAACGTCTGTTGCCGCTGATTAAAACTATCACTGCCACTGGGTAATTGAGTGTAACCGGAATGGGACATGTTTCTGTTTTTTCTTTCTATTATAGTTAAACCTTAATAATGTTATTGTTAGAGTTAAACAATATCGCAGCTGTATCGATGTTATCGATTTTCTTGAACTTTCTGATAATATCGATGTTTTTGGTAATATCGATATATCGGAAAAATACAGTTCGAGCGTTTTACTGACATGTTCGAGCGGTTTACTCGACACGATTTAAAACGCTAGCGTTTTACTCACGCGTTTTTAAAACGCTAGCGTTTTACCCACGCGTTTTTAGTGGTGCAGTTGTCTGCATTTGCCAACACTGAAATAGATTTGATAAATAGTGCTGCCAGATTACACTTCTGGCAACACTACGATACTCCAAAAGGGACAACAACAATATTATATTCGCTGCGTAATTAATTAAATTTTTATTCAGTAATATCACAAGGAAATTAGTAAAAAGTGGTATCCTCTCAGCGTAGCAATTGTGTTCAATGTAAGTTCAAGTGTTTAAGCACATAAGCTAGTGCCAAAAACAATAAGAAAGTTGTGTTACGCAGCAAAAAAGTGTAAAACAAAACGGAAAATGCCAATGGTGCCCCCCTCCCATAAAAAACATACATACTTACATATGTATGCATGCATGTGTGTACACACAGACTAACACAGAGATGGCAATTGTATTTGTAGTAGTGTGGAGCACAAAAACAAGTAATTTGTGGGCGAGAGGAGAGCAGCCTAAAATCTCTTGATTACCAAAGAAAAAAAAAATGCACCATATTCAAAATTACACCCCCATCCTCACCTAGAAAATGGGCGTTTCGTTGTTTGATCTATTCCTTGCTGTTGTCAATATTTGCGTCTTGTCTTTTTCAACATACATGTAAAGATCGCAGTGACCTCGTAATGATTTTTTTTTCCTTTGTTTGTTGTCTTGCACTTTCTCTGCCAACTAATAATAAGTAATCATCAACAATTTGTTATCGCTACAATGCGGGTGCCTCCCCCCACCCTACCCCCTTTCTTCCGTTGTAAACATTACTAAGTGATCATTCATTGTTGTGAGGTTTAATGAGTCATGCAATTCTGATTCGGACTTATCATTTAGTCTGTGTTGGCATACGAGGAAATACTCATCTACCCCCACTTCAAACTGTAGTTTCTTTTTTTTTTTTTGTGTTTTAATTCAATTAACTAAAATCCATCTCGTATATTTTTAACTAAGAATCAATATACTATATCGTAATGCATTGCAGCCTACCACTCAAGAACAGTTAAGATAGCTAGAGGAAGCAAAGCACAAACACAGAAGAATCAATCGAAATGGCCACCCGTAAGAAATCTTTGCTTAAGGTCATCATTTTGGGCGACAGCAGCGTTGGCAAGACATCGCTAATGAACCAATATGTGAACAAACGATTTTCTAATCAATATAAGGCCACAATCGGTGCGGATTTCTGTACAAAAGAGGTTGTAGTCAATGATCGTGTTGTCACAATGCAGGTATGAAATCATCTTTGGCTTTTCATTATCTGTTGTTTTATTTTGATCATTTTTGTACATGTCCCGAATTCGTTGCAGATTTGGGACACTGCTGGCCAGGAACGTTTCCAATCGCTCGGTGTGGCCTTCTATCGTGGCGCCGATTGTTGTGTCCTTGTCTACGATGTTACGGCACCCAATTCGTTTAAGAATCTCGACTCGTGGCGCGATGAGTTCTTAATACAGGCCAGTCCCAGGAATCCAGAGCATTTCCCATTTGTGGTGTTAGGCAATAAGGTGGATTTAGATAACCGTCAGGTGTCCACGCGTCGGGCGCAGCAATGGTGCCAATCGAAAAACGATATTCCCTACTATGAGACTTCCGCCAAGGAGGGCATCAACGTGGAAATGGCGTTTCAGACTATAGCTAAGAATGCACTGGATCAGGAGGCAGATGCAGAGGTTATTAACGATTTTCCAGATCAGATCATATTGAATTCGCAAAATAATCGTCCGGGCAATCAAGATAATTGCCAGTGTTAATCCAGCAGCAGCAAGAACAACGCAACGTGCATAATTGCAAAAAACAAAAAAAAAAAATCTATATTATAATTAATAATATATATATATATAAATATGCAGCATAATAATAATGGCGATGGACAGAAAAGTGTTCTAAGATTAAGTAAAACAATTTGAGAAAAAAAAACAGCATAGTAATTAATTACCAAATAGGCAGCAAAGTTCAGTTTTCATACATACAACGCGCGATCCCCGTACCGTTCTTTAAATATGCATATGCTCTGTGTACTCGTAAAAAATTATCCAAAATTAAATTCACACCTAATTAAAACATACAAATATCCTACACTCACTCCCCCGCCCGTCCTTAAACGATTTCTGCCATTTAATTAGCAAATTTGTAGCACGCAAAAAAAAACAGGTGGAGCATTATCAGAATTCAATTAATTAAAACAGCATACACGACTCCAACAAAACAAAAAAAAAAAAAATCTTGTGATTGTAAATTTAATAAAAACAATTTTCTTTTTAACAAAACGAAAAAAAAAGAAATATAATAAATATATTTAATCATTTCTATGCACGTTTCAAATTGGCAAAAGTTAAGCTAAAGAAGCTGCACATTTGAAATTTACCTTAACTACAGCATAAATAATAACCATACATATAAAATATTTCTTGTATGTACTATATTCCATGTATTATTACTGTTTATTCTTTGCCGTTTTGGTAATTCGTTGCATCAGATTTGTATGTACTTTTTGTGAAATTTGTCATTCTTTTATTGTTTTATACCATATAAAAATTAGAAATAATACATAAGCTGAGAGCAAATAACTGTTACAATTGTTTATTGAGCGCTTTACAGCGCACTGTTAAACGCATTTGGCACAGCTGTTTCTGTTGACTGCGCATTGTCTATACTGTTGTTTTATTTGGAATGGCTGCTCCACCACCACCAGCACCGCCACCACCTGGGACAATAATTGGTCTAAGGATTCCACCAAAACAACAAGGGGAGCACCATCACTCAACTGTCATACAAATACCCAATGACGAATGTGCCTGGGCACAAGGTTATCCAGTTATTCAAAAGGGTTGCTTCTTGGGTCGCGTCTGTCAATATTCCCAGCCAAAGCAGTGCCAATACTATGAGATCGGCAGTCTGCTACAAGTTAGTGCAATTTCTCAACATAAAAAATCATTATCCCGATTGAATGTTTGTATCAATATTCATAGGTGGGACCCACATGTGGACTAACGGCCTTGAGCATGATGCTTGATGGAGAGCCCACACCTGCAGATCTTTTGGCGGATGCCAGAAAGAATGAGTATACCTTAAACGGCGAAATGTTCAGTGCTCAATATTTGTACGAGATAACCCGTAGAAATCTGGATCGCCGCACTGGATCCTGCCAGCTCCATGAGGGTGCTCTGGACTGTGATAAAGTAAAGAAACTTTTGCGAGCAGGTGGTTGCTTGCTGGTGCCGTATCCTTTTTAAAAAAAACTAAAAACATAAGGTTACATATTTTTAAGCTTGGATTTGAATGACGATTTAAACTGGAATCCATTCAATGCCATCTGTTGCGCGTAACAGCTCGTTCGGTGTAGTTAGTGTTGTGAAACAAGTTTATTGTTCAGTGCTTTGCAGTGGTAATTTCCAAACAGTGATGCCAGATTTCGCAAATCTCTCTCAATTGTATTTGTTTGATTTTTGCCATTTCTTTTAATTTATCAGTTCAAAACAATATACTTATCAATCAAATGGCTACCGAAGAGGAACAGGTAAGGCGTACCAACAATATGCCAAAGGAATTCGCACTAATCGGTGTACTTTCAGCTAAGTCAAGTCATCTTGCCGGTAAAGGAGCCGCTGGATCTTATCCGGTTGAGTTTGGACGAGAAGGTTTATGTGAAGATGCGAAATGAACGGGAGCTGCGTGGCCGTTTGCATGTAAGTTTGCTCATCAATTTCCGGCATTGTTCATTTAAGTCATTATTTTTGCGGGCACAGGCTTTTGATCAGCATTTGAACATGGTGTTAGGAGATGCCGAAGAGACTGTCACCACAGTGGAAATCGACGAGGAGACATACGAAGAGGTCTACAAAACCACAAAACGAACCATACCCATGCTATTTGTGAGAGGTGATGGTGTTATCCTAGTCTCGCCGCCTATGCGAGTGGGTTAGAGTTATATTGAGATCCTTTATTGTATAGAAACTCCTTTTTTAATAATAAAAAATCTACAAATGTGTAATTTGTGCAAGAAGTTCATTTTTGAATATACTGAGGCCTAATGAACAAGTGGTAATCCTTAATTTAATAACGTTTTAGCTACGATGCTGATACGAACCATGCACCTTGCCTGAAGTTTGGTCATCGAGCGCATTGGGCGCTTGTTGTGGGTTTCCTGGTGGACGAAAACGATGAGGTTGGTATCACCATCGACGTTTAGATTAACAATTGTAATTAATCCAATTTATTTGCAGTTTTATGTTTTGGCACGCCATGGAAAAACACGTAATCTAGCCGTTTGGTCGCTTGCCACTCTCAGCCAAAGTAATGGAAATCTAACACAATTCGCTCAACCGAAAGGCTATCCCGATTGTACTTTCCAGCAGCCAGAAGGAGGCTTGGCTGGACCCTTAGGACTGATGAATCGCTGCATACTAATTAATGGACTACCGCGACAGATTGTTCATGTTTGCTGAGTGGAAAGGGAATGTTAAAATGTTTATAAAATAAAAAACAGTTTTTTGTTTCGTTTTAAACTTTAATATATTTAATAGTACATTTATAAATTACACGTCTTACAATACATTTTTCACTTTGTTTTCGCAATCATCTCGGTTCCCCAAATCTCTTTTTGCTCATTCAATTTTAATTTGCTTATTGTGGGGTTACAGGAAGAGAGTAGAAGAAAAACACTTAGAAGTTTTGCATAATGTTTTGCAACTACGATTACAGATTTACATACATATAGATACAATATATTGTACGGTTTCCTCAATATACACGTATATGTTTTATATGCATATACTGTGTAGAGAAAAGGATATTATTTGATATATATAACCATTAACCATTCGCTAATACAATTCGTGTTTAAACGTTCCACAAATGGAAAAATCACAACAATAAGAGTAGTACACATTGTATAAGGTAAATGTCGATTAGGTAGTTATATATATATTGTAAGATTTTACATTTAGTTAATATGTCTGATTTTAGATAGTTTCTAGACGACGGGGTTGGTTAAATAGTCAAAATAGTTTGTAGTTTTTCTTCAATTGAGCCAATTAGCTCTGCTGTAAGCGGCAGTGGAAACGTTTGTCCACAGTTGAGATCAGGAAAGGGCCCATGATTGGCGCACATTGATGGGATGGTATGGATACATCTAAAGCTGTACTAATTGTAAGTGGAACCATAGTAGTTTGGCTTGTTTAAATATACCGAAAGAGCAAAATTGAAACGGTAACTACAAAAGATTACACTCTTTTTATATACGTAGATATATGATATTTTAGATACGCGTAGTCAAAGTGATTTCATTCTTAGTATTTATAATATTTATGCATTCTATAATATTAAGCAATATTATTGATTAATGGATTCTATATACGGTCTGATCTGTAGATGTCTGTCTGTCTATCTGTCTATCGGTCTGTGTGTGTGTGTGTGTGTGATGCGGTTTTTGAAAGAATTCACAATTTCAACTTAAACGAGAATTTACTTGCTAATGTAATATTTTTATTAACTAAACAAATTTACAGTCACTAATTATTAAATAAATTATCATTCTTTTCAGTTTAAAATATTTATTGCCGCGCAAGTATCTGCCATCCTTGCTCTATATGTATATGTAGGTATGTTTGTGTGTGTCGGTGTGTGTGTGTCTGTGTAAATGACTAGGATAATTCAGCACAGGACATGGGAGTGCAGCCTATAAGGGCAATGGGAAAATTCTTGACATGAGTTTGCCATTGAGAGGAGACCTGGAAGAATTTCACTCCAGTCCATTCGGTGCCATCGATGAAGACTATGAAAAGAGCATTTAGAATGATTAGTTTCTTTTTCATATAATAATAATAACAATAATTTAATGCCTACCCCTAAGTGGTACTGGATGCGATTGCTTGGGTGAGCAAATCAGGCGTGCAACGCCTTCTACGCACTGCTCCTTCTCGAGATCACGTTCTTTGTCCTTCTTTTGCCCAAACGCATAACTAAAACGAAATACATATAAAATATTTATGTCAGGCTTTCTCCCTGGTAATTTTCAATATGTCTTACTTTGCTTCTGCTTCTTTTCCTTGGTGGCAAAACTAACAGTCAGTCCATTGGACATATCACCCAGTTGCTGTGCATGTTGTGGCAGTCGCCACACCTGCAGGTTTCTAAACGTACTCTTAATGCTATTCTTTCCGCCGCCCGACTCACTGCCCCGGGACGTGCCGCTCTTCGATTCCTTTGTATGAATCTCACCTGGCCGCACTACGGGCCAATAGTCAACTTGAAGTTCCACAGCTTCCGCAGGTGATCCAGCTAGAGATCCGCCAAATGTCTGTTGCTGCAATGATGACGGTGTGCTTAGAGATTCGCTGGCAATGCGTTCCCGATGTGATGAAGCCGACGATGGAGGCGTTTGCAACGGCGGCGAAATGCGTCCCATGAGCTGTTGTTGTTGCTGCTGGGGCGGCGAACCGGACAACATGCCATGTACATTGGAGGAGCTCTGATTGCCAATTGGAATTGCTGGACTAGACGAGCCACCGCCACCACTGCCACCTTGATTCGAGCCAGCCACATTCTCTTCAAGATCCAGCGATGCCTGAGCACCATCGAGATAGCCAATACGTACATCCTGAAAAAGACAAGAAGACCTTTTAATCCATACAGTTTAGCTTGACGGGATCGGTGTCTACTTACGCTGACAAACGGCACAAAGATTTGACAAGAATCCTCATCCTTGTAGTTAACCATTGCCTCTGCTATGGGTATCTGAGTGCAAGGCCCGGCTGCATGTAGATAGCGTTGTATACGCTGCACCAGCTCCGCAATGTCTGATTTGGCCACACCCACCGCATCGGCTAGATTCGCGGTCAGAACTGTGGCATTCACCGTAGTCACAGCGCTGACTGCCGCCGCAGTGGCAGCTGCCCTCTCGCACAGTTGCGTCCAATTGTCGGATCCAAACATGGCCGCATACGTCTGATCCATCTGGCTGAGATGACGGGATACACTGCCGCAGCTGCCGCCAATGGGGACCAGATAGAAGCGCAGATGATTTAACCAGTCTGGCGGACGTACACCCAGCAATTCCACGTAGTGTCGCAGAGTGGCTCCCTGCAGCCAATCGCCGCCAATAAGCAGCACCTTGACCGTATGCGGTGGCTTGGCATTTGAGTTGCAACTGCAAAACCAAACAGATCATCAGTTAGGGATAAAAGTAGAAACAAGAACGGCCGAGTACTTACTACTTCTGGATCTTGGCCATTAGAGCCTGTAGCACGGCTTTAACCTCGGCCGTGTTTTGCGGCACAAAGGCCGGCTTAAAGGAGTTGGCAAAAAGTGTTACCAGCTTGGCCAGCAGTCCACTGCCACCCAATGCCTCTGGCGGACTGATAATGGTCACCACTTCGGGTATGGCATTGTCCTCACCGGCGAATTCCCGGCTCAGTTGATCGAGAAGCATTTTTCGTGGCTCCACATTGGTGGGCGACAGACACGTCTCCAGCACGGATCTTGGCTCGGAGCTCAGGCTGAGTGTGTGCTTACGCTTGCCCCCACCGCCGCTGCTGGTATTGTTGGTGCCACTGTTGCCTCCACTGCCACTTGCCTGGATTATGTTTTGCGTGTTGCTGGTGGTCCGAAAGAGACGCGAACGCTTCTCGGACTGGGCTGGCGTCACCAGATTGCCACTACCCATGCTGGTGGCTACTGAACTCACTGGGGTCAATTGCTGATATTGCTGCTGATTCACACGCATGTAGTCCTTGTCCCCACGTGGGGGACTATTCTGGGGATCGGAGTTCTGGCCATCGACATTGCCCTCATTGCCAGAGCTATCCTGCCCGCCACGATCTGTGGAAAGACATGAAATTCAATATAAACTCAATGGACACAAAGCACCAAAAGGGCTAGACAGACAGGCAGGCAGAAGGAATAGAGGTCATGGGACTAAGAGATGAGTGTGTGTGACTGGGGGGGTGGGAAACATGCACAACGAATGGAGGGCAGCACACCAAATCAGAATTGTCAGACTAAGAGGCGGCGGTGGCGGTGTCTCAGCAATGTCAAGTGAAACCAAAAATACGCATCCAAAGAGTTTCAAGGTGCTCTTGTGCGCGCGTAGCCGTAAAATGTAACCGGAACCGTAGCGCGTAGGCACTTCGGCCCTTTCCTTTCGGCACATTCATTCTTCCAACCAAGTTGGAGGGAGAACGCATTGTGAATAAATAAATCATAAAAATTAAGGCTGGCCGAAAATACAATTAAAGCGTTTTTATTTTTATTACCGCGACGCCCACCACACACGCGTCCCCAAAATGAAGGTAATGAATGGCCAATGCGTACTCCCCCTTACACTTCTAGAACCCGCGCCTGTGCCGCCGCTCTATTTTAATCAAAAACTAAAGAAAAAGGGGGCACACAAAAACCAAGTTCAAGAAAATGATGGAGTGAGTCGCCTCAACTTGACGACAATGCCGACAAAGTTCTTTGATTTTCGGTAACACATGGAGGGGTTGCTGGAGGGAGGAGGACGACGAGAACATGTGTTTTGGGGTTTAATTGGCGGCTTATATAGTTTTTTTTTTTCGTTTCGTTGGGATGAATTTCCAATAGTTATATAGCGAGCGTGGATCATGCATTCACACTGTCCAACTTCTACAAAAATATAGTTTCCTTTTCTCTTTTTGTTTAAACAATATGAAACGCAAACACAAGAGAACAAAACGGGGATGCACAATGCAAGAAAAAAAGCAAACGATTTGGCAGGCATAAACATATATAAGTATATAGTGCATATATATAGTTGGAAATCAAAAAAGGCATATACAGATTGATTTTGCTGCTGTTAGAGTGGAGTGTGTGGAGTGTCTAGTTTGGGGTTGATGAATGGTGGGTGATTGTTGCTTGGGTGGGTCGTTGGTTGAGAGAGACGTATGTAGATAATGGTGTTGCATGTGTTGTGCATGTGTGGGTGTGTGAGTGTGCGTGAGTCTTTAGTTTTCTTGGGGTGCGAAGCAGGACAAGGGATTAAAAGAGTTTCTTAATATGCACACATACACTCGAAAAAAATAAACAAGTTACTCTCTTAAAGAACAATATATTTCGTTCATATATAGACTAGACACATTCTTTCGTATAAAGCTTCCTACTTCTATCTATTTTTAATAAGTATATTATTAATATTTAATTATTTTGGGAAATCTTTCCAAGTTTTAAATTTTTGAAAAGAAAAAACTGGAATAGTTGTTTAGCAATAACTTTGAAGTATTTGATTCAAACAGCGGCTGATTTAGCCTAAGGACACAGTTGACATTATTAGAGGGTACAATAATGATAAAATCTAGGTAAATTAGAAAATATAAGTACATATGTGAATAAAATTCATAAAATTTAAAAAGAATCTCAACATTTTGAAGCCCAATTCCAAACTAGCAAAAATCTACACATTCAGGACTAAATATAAAACTTTTTGAATTCTAAGTTAAGTTTGCAATTTGAAAGTCTTTTTGAATGATTTTACTAAGTTCATTTAGTAAGGAGGTTTAAAATCCAATCATTTCAAATCACGAATAAAGTTTGTATTTTAAAAGTCTTTATGAATGACTTTACTTAGATTTCATTCAGTAAGCTTGACTAAAAAGAATATATTTTTGAATGGTGGATAAAACTCAAATGTTAAATGTTGTTCATGATTTTACTTAGTTTAGCTGACACATCATGCGTATACGTTATTTTGGCTATACTAGTTGGCCTAGGGTGGCCAAACCTGTAAGTTACTAGCAATTGTGATTATTTGTTATTAATAGTCGTCTAAATCAGATTATTATAAATCAGGATCCTTCTTTTTGATAATAAATGCTTCTTTTGCTATTGGAAGTTTCAGTGGAGAATTCGTAAATTTGTTCTTTAAATAGAATAAATTATATGATATTATAAGATTTTAAATTATATATAAACATCAGCTTTATTCATTCAATCACTTGAAGCAGACTAAAAATCAGTTTTGATTGGAAAATTAGAATTATTTCAATGAAACATGATAAAAGTCCACCTAATCGATCGAATTAATTTCATGATATTTCAAGTAGTTTAAGCAAATTATATGTTCTATATTTTCGAGAGTATGTAGCTACATATTGGTAAAATAGTAGATAATAAACAGATATTCATTAAAAATTTCATCAAAGTGTGTTTGAGTGGTGTGTGTGTGTGTGTTTGGTGTGGTGTGCGGTGTGTGTATGTGAACAAAATTTGAATATGGGAAATGATTCTTGGTGTTTTTCTTTCGCATTTTGTGATGGCAGAGAAGGGGTGGGTTTTGGGGGATGGGTAGGGGGCGGGAGGGGGAAGAGAGAGGTATACTAGAAATTTAAAGTTTTTGTTTTTGGATTTGCTGTAATTTACACAGACCTGGTGTTGTTGCCGAATTGTTATTGTTTGTTAAATGAATGCATTTTTGGTTTTTGTTATTTTCAATATTGTATGATGAATTGGTCAATTGGTCGCTTTTATCCGATGATCTGCGCTCAGAGTTGCCTGCAAGAGATTTTGAGATTTTTGTTGTTTGTTTGTTTGTTGTTCAAGCCATGCATTGTGTATTTTTTGTAATTGTTGTTGTTTTCATTGTTTGTTGTTCTGATAGTTTTTTTTTTTTTTTTAGTATACAATAAATAATAATTGTAATTATAATAACATAATAAAATTAATATTAAATACGCTACAAGAGTTTTTTTTGCTTTTTTTTTGTTTTGTTTAATTAAAAGATATTATCAATTGTTACTCTTAAAAGCTAAGCAAAGCTACACACATTTTTGTTGTTGTTGTTTATTTTTAAATTTGTCTGTTGTTTCGCATAGAAAAGTGTTGCACAAACTCAAAGAGATAAAGGAGAAAGAAAGCGAGAGAGGCAGAGATAGAGGCGGACAAAGGTCAGACAAATGGTGTGTCCATCTCTTTTACAGTCTGAGAGTTCTATGTGAAAAACCAGGACACGAATATTGTCCTGCATAAGTGTTTGTGTCTGTGTGTGCGGCCTTTTGAGTATGCGTGTGAGTGTATTTGTGTGTGTGAGTCTACCCTTGACCCAAACTAGTAGCAAATAGACAACGAGACAGACAGACAGACAGAGAGTTAGGCCAAAAGGAGAAAGAGTCACCTAATTCTTTGTGGCTGCAACATTTCGTTACGGAAACGGATATAATGAAAATAAGAAGCAGCCAACTTCCTTTTCTGATTATTACCCAAAGCTATAGCTGTCCTTTATATCATACACATACTTAGTTGTGCGTGCTTTTGTGTGTCTGTGTGTGTGTTTGTGTATATATTTTATTTTTGTTGTCGTTAAACTCAAACGCAACGCATTTAAAGCCAAACAGGAATTAGAGCAAAAATCGCTTAATGAATTCCAATTAACATGAAGAATGCACAAACGCATGGAAAGTAAGTCATAATAATAATCGCATATATGCTTATATACTTTTCTCTCTCTTTTCAGACTTACCCGCAGCTCCGCCGCCGACACCGCCTCCGCCTAGCCCTCCACCATTGCCGGTGATGCTGTCATGCAGCATAATCCGTGAATTCGTAAAGAACGGACGCAATGATGGCTTTGGCGTCGATCCAATTGATATGCTATCCATATCGGGCCCAGAGTCATCGCCCTCGCAGCATGACAACGATTCCAGCTCATGGAAAAGTGCATCCAAGTCCCGTTCACCGCGTAAAGCCGCCGTACCACGATGCGATTCACCCTCAAGCTCCTCACTGGCCTTGAAACGCTTTAATAGAGCAACAATTTTTTGCTTTATGTTACGCTGCTGTAGCGAAATTGTCTGCAAAAAAAGAGAATTTAAACAAAAGGTTTTAATTTAAATTAGGTCAACGATGCAAAAAAGTAAAATTTGGCTAAATCCTCATCAACTTTGCCTTTTTTAAAGTTCTTTAAATCTTTGTGATTGTTTTAGCGACGTTTGTGTTGTTGTACTTGGGTTTCATCAGGCTTCAGGTCATTCTTTTGGGGCATTATTTAAATACTTTTAAAAAATTGAAGATATTTTTAAGCTTGGCTGTCAATTTATTACAAGGTTCTGTGTTTTTTAGGCTATTTCTTTTACGCTTTTCATTCTTCAACCATTTCTTCATTTTCATACAAGAATTTTCCAGGAATAAAAATAAACTAATTCGTTAACCCCCAATATTTTCCATTATTCCCAAAGGAGATAGCTTTCAGTAGACGGGTTGACTAGATTTTTCCAAAAAACCATATCCTATTATTTATTAGCTATTAGATTATGTTAAGAGAGTTCTTTAAACTTTGTGACAATCAGTGGAGAAAACTCTTCTCCTAGGATTCCTCTTTGATGTCATTTAATGGTGTAGATAGATTTTTAGGCCAACAAATTTTTAAGAGAATTTTGATATCTTTAATTTTACAAGGTAATAAAGTTTACTTTTGCACAACCCTTTTGAAGAATGGAAACAACGTGATGTTAATGAGACTGGAAACCTTTTTTCCCACAACAACTTAATTGCCTTACACACACACAGACACACAGAGAGTGGGAGAAAGAAAAACATACGTATTTATATAAAGGTAATAGCAGCAACATTAAAGGCAGCAACCTAAAACCAGGAGACAATTAAACAAAGTCTCAAGGACTCAAAGTGATGGGGTAACAAAATTGATGCAACTTTTTAATTGCTCATCTCATCTCTCTTCTTCATTTTCTACTTTTGCCTGTCATTAGAGGCATGATGATGGATTGGGGCGGAGGAGGAAACGCAGGAGGAGGTGTTGTCTTTCGTTCTCTTTTTTTTTTTTTTTGTATCAACAACAGACATTTAAATGATCCTGCATTAAAAGGCAATAGCAATAACAGCCACAGGCTTACTTTACACCTGTGCAACACATCCGGTTTGTTGCCATGTCAAAAGAGGGACAACAGCTCTGGCTCTGGCTCTGAATCTGGCTTTAGCTCTAGGCCATTCTCTCACAAATTGCCATAATTGGTTTGGAACAGATTGACTGTGCTTGCGATTTAAATATTTAAGTCAAGTGCTTAAGGTAAACGACACGGATGGAGCTCCTTGGTTCCTTTGTGTTTTACAAAATACATTTCTCAAGTGCGTAAACGTTGTAAATATTTGAAATTGATTTTCTAATTATACACAAAAACCAAACAGAAGCAAACGAAGAAAGAGACTTTTTAATAAGGTGCGTGTTGCTTGCGTGTGTTCTGCCTTCTCGTATTCTGACAGCCAGTCAGTCAGTCATTCATTCATTCATATACATTTACACTGACTCATTCATACCCTAGCCCCATTCACACACCCAATCCCTCACTCACTCATTGGGGTCTCTCTCGCTCTCTCTTATGAGTCGACTTCAAATTTCTATTTCTGTTGACTCTACATTCATGGACAACAAACAAAGTATTGCATATCTTAAGGCGCCTCACCGTCAGCGACAGGTGTGTGTTAAAGACGTCAGAACCTTTATTCGTGACACGTTGCCTGCGAATCAAACTAATCTCGGATATATATTTTTAGAGTAAATCCTTCTTTGGTTCACGATTCAAACGGACAAAGGACAAGGACATTAACCAGAATAAGGATAAAAAAGCGTGTAAACCGGCAAAGCGGAATCAAAGTTAAGCGCATTGCGTGGGCAATGCCAACTAAGATAAATAGTACAACTAAAATAAGTTAAACCACAAAGTATTGCTATAGAAAACATTCTATCTAACACGAAGGTGGCTTAGCTCAAAGCCTCTAGCCGTTAGTTGCCATGTTTTACAATATATTTTATACATAACTTAATCAAGCAAATCAGATGACATAGCATTGCAAAATATAGTTCTATTTGTTTCTAATGGAAGTGGGCGGTGAATTTCGCCATTTACCTACAGTTGTCAAGGCATTAAATGAAATGCAGTTCATGGTCATGATGTCTTTTAAGTAAATGTATGCCAAGTCAAATAGAATCGCATAACAAACGACAATAACAACAACGACAATATGCCAAGGCCGCCTAAGAAAACAATTGTCAAACTAGTATTGTATCAGAAAGAAATGTCTATACCATATCTATGTGCATGCCCGATGATATATGTATGTACAATATCTAAATATATATAGAATACAAAATATTTTTGCTTTGCGGAAATGATTGCAGACACACGCCTGTTCATATGGGGGGCGGCCCCTGGGAAATGTATTTACAATTTATGCCCCAATATTGAGATACAAAAAAAAAGAGGGAATCTTGCGTCAACTGACTTAAAATTTCTCAACCATTGCAAATGCCTAACAATAGAGTCATCAAATTGGCTTATTCCTCTTGGGGTTAATTAATAAATATAGTTAATACATAATATTTTTAGTTTAGTCAGCAGCTAAATACTTAGTTTGTTCAACTTTTCTTTACGTTTTCTTTGT
Organism: Drosophila equinoxialis; assembly: GCA_018150345.1. NCBI lineage: Eukaryota > Metazoa > Arthropoda > Insecta > Diptera > Drosophilidae > Drosophila > Drosophila equinoxialis. The sequence goes on from JAECWI010000562.1 coordinate 7,669,481, forward strand.
TTTTTCTTAATTTTTGCTATCAAAGAGATTCAAAAATGAGTCTTTAAACTTCAAACTTGACTAACTAACTTAACCATTTTATCAAACTATATTTTGTTGTTACCAAATTATGCAATCGATTTACTCGTATTGCTTTTGTTAATCTTTGACTCGTGGATCTTAATTAAAATTTGTATTAATATTTCTCCTTTTGAAGTAGTCTGCTCTGCTACCTTTCATTTTTCCTTTTCTTAGACTCACCCACCTGGCTCCACAGGGGCGGCCAGGGGCAGTGGCTCTTTCTCCCATTTTGCTTTCCGCCTTGTATTTGCTGTCTTAGTCAGCGTAAATGTATTAAAAACAAAATACAAAAAAAAAAAAAACCATAGACAAAAGGTGTGTATGTGTGTGTATGTAATCTATATAGATAGCAACAAAATGAGGCAAAAATGATATTTATTCACTTTGCATAATAAAATTTTTCAGCTGCCAAAATTGTAAATCCCCGCCTTGCCCCACTACGTTATAACCACCTAAAGAG